>CM052216.1:7516635-7664409 GCA_028454225.1 Lasioglossum leucozonium | reverse complement strand
AGCCCGACTCTTTGCTCGTGCAGGAGCGGATTATGTTCTTTGTGTTTATGTCCTTTGCAGGAAACTGCTTCCATGAATGTAGATCGAGTAGGCCGAGAGGGGGTGTAGATCGTGAGGACCTTCAAAGAATTTTAACGCTGAACATACCGGTAAACATGCCGGTTAAATAACCAGTTTTATATTTTTCATTTTACATTTTCTATTTTTCGTTTGATAATTTTCTTATCCAGGCATATATTGGGATAAAAACTGCACGAAATATGAAGAAACAGAGCTTTATCAGTTTTCTAAGCTGAAACATTCTTATCGGTTTCAGTGCTCGGTAGGTTTACCGTTGAAAGAGACGCTCTTGAAGTTGTTAAGTCAATCGATGGCGAATAAAAATTGTCAATCTGCAACGATGTTAATCTGCCGATAATTATCGGACGATCTTTCAGAGATTCTTTTAACTGTGCTTTAAATTGATTTTCTTTCCGCGTGAAATTACCCGAGTATTTTTAGGTTAGCGTTAAAGGTATTTATATTTATTCTGTCTGGACTAGACGTTACGGAGAAGCGAAAAATGGTGGATCTCTATTAAACGAATTCAGAATCAAATGAGTTTGTGCTCGATGCTCGGTGGTCGTTTAATCAGATCAGGTTGCGGAGCCACGCAAGAGAGAGGTCCAATTCCAACCTGTAGCTATTGCCGAAAACACGGACCAGTTACTGCCAAAGGAAAACCGCGGCGAGGGAGAAGATTCCGTGAAAGGAAGTAGGTAATGCGTCACTGGGATCCGGTTTGCAGAATGGACGGCCGCTTTCTGCTTCAGCGTTTCCACTTTCCGGCGCTGGACGCTGCGTACACCGTGTGCCTCTGAGCCTCTTCTGGGATCTCCGGGCTTTCCGTTCAAACGTGGCCCTTTCTTCCGCTTTTCTTCGTCTACCCTGCTACTTTCTCGCGGGCTCAATGACGACAGCATGCCTCCCCCCGGCCTCGAAACGCGAGCTTTCGCGAATTTTCAGGCGAAATAAAAATTGCTTATTTCTTCTTCGAGCATCTGAACCGGTGGACAAACGAAGCGACAGTATTTTTTAATTATTTCTGTTCTTGCTGTTTTCGTTGTTATACTTTGTGATGCGAACCTTCACGATTAATTCGAAACTGGAAGCGTGTGATCGAATGTTCAGTAATAATACTAGTACATAATTGGTTGGGACGGTGTCAATATCATCTCTCTAGAGCTATTTGTTGGTCCCACTACTCTGCTTTCTAGTATCACGACGATCATCCCTTCGTTTTATCGAATGTCTCCCCGGCTCGTCGATTGGGCTGTTGAAACGGAACGATGTTTGTGTCAATAACATGAGAAACGGGCTTTTCAGTGGCACTGCGGAAGGGTTGCGTATGCCAGAAATTCATTCGGCGGCCTGTTCGAGCCAGACAATTTTTCTCGCGAACGAATGAAAGTCCGCGGCGATAATTTCGAACGTTTTTAATCCGCGCGAAGAGCGGCAAGAATAATCCAGTACGAATTTAAAGAATTGTAAATCCCACGGCAGAGAAAGTAGTATAAGAAGCTTAACCCTTTGCACTTGGAGCTATTTTAATTCGAAAATTAAACATTTCTCCCGAGCTTAAATAATTTTCCATTCTACATGGTTTTATTCTTTTCGTGGATATACAATACTTAAGTATTCAGTAATCGATTACTAAACAACAATAATAAATAATATTTTTAATACTGGTACAGCAATTTTTAACGGTGACACCGAGTGCCGCACGGATTAAAAAAAGAAAATGTTAAACCGCCGAAAGGCCGGAATGAGAAATAAATTTATTTCGCGAAGAAATCCTCGCCGCGAATCGTCCAAGGATTGGCGAGAAGCTTTTGTCGCTCGGCCTTTGAAATTTTGTGTCACAGAGGTGCGGTGGTGTGCGTGGCCGCTAAGATCGACGATTCAGCCGAGACTAAAGCGGAGTCCTAAAAAATCGTTCACGGAACGTTCCTTGGGAGCCGCGCCGACCACCCTGCACCTCGAAACTCTCTTCGACCCCGTTTCCAGATCGATTCCGCACGTATACACCGAAACGGAAAAGCTCGTATTTCGACGCCGACGACGACAGCTCGAATTCCGAATGCGGCGTTATTCATGGTCGTAGGCGACGCACTGAAGGCTATTTGGATCACGGAGGATCGCAAAAAAATCATACAATCCATTCTCTCCGCGGAAATTTATCCTTTATCTGCCTTGTACAGCGTTTCTCCTTTCGGTCCGTTCAATTAGAACGTCGGGAAATAATCAAATTAACACGCCGGGAATAAATTCAGAATTTCACGTCGTCGAATTCGTGCGATCGAGATCGAATAAAAATCATTTCTATCCGATTCTCGGTTCCTCTTCATGCAAAATTGAGATTAACCCTAACACTATAATTTGACCAGTGTTCGGGATCGGAAAGAACGTCTCCGAAAGCACGTACTTTCAGCGTGTTCCTTCGAGAACCACGTTGCGGCAGCCTCTGAAAAATTATCCAATTATTCAGGCGGCTTCGTTCAAAGGACTTTCGCCGATCCGCAGGACCCGAGCAGGCCGAAGTGCATAGAATCGGCGAGCGGGCGGTCGTGATCGGGTGCTCGGCATCGAAACGCGTTTGCCTCGGCCACTCGAACGGCAAGCGGCTGAAAGAAGAAGAAAAAAGCAGCCGGTGCCGATTGTTCGGCGGCGATGCGCGAGCGAACGGCGAATAGCGAGAAAACCGTGACGAGAGCCTTGCCGGTGTACGTCGGCGTCCGCGGGATAGCGGGGGAGGAGGTGCGGGGAGGGGAGGGGTGGCGGAGAAGCGCAGGGGCAGAGGGATATGTCGCAATGCGTCTTGACGTCACCGGGAGCACGTCGTTGGTGGGATTCGCCGGGCGCAGGGGCGGCCCGACCGCCGACAGGGAGGAGGAACCGATGCACATGCACCACCCGGTGCATCGCACGCTGCCGCGATACGGACCGCCATCTGTCGAAGACTGCCGGTAAACAGCTGCACCCGGCTCGCTGATAACGCCGATTTTCATTCATCGATTCGCGTTTCGTTGGATTTTCTCACGAAAATTAATTAGCGAGAAGACGATAACTTTTAAGGTTTAATAAAATTATTATGGAAAAAGAGATTTTCATGTTGATTAAAAAATTCACCGATAACTCCGCGAAAAATATCGGACAGATCGTTCCCCGGCGATCATCGAAGCCTCCATTGCCAGGGGTCGGAAAATATTAAATAGTTGGGCAGTGGGTCGTCCCAGGGGATGCACTCGCTTCCCGGAAAATCCATAGGGAAGCCGCGGAAGGTGGCGGACTACCACGGAAACGAAACTACCCCCGGCCAACGGGGTGGAACTGGTTCGAAACAGCTTTTTCGTTGGTCCACCAACTCTTTCTCTCTTTCGGGGGCCGCCGGTTCGAATATAATCCAAGGGCGAAGAAGTTTTTCTCGAGCTCGCCGAGAGTGCATTTTCCGTGAACGGAAGTTCGCGGAACGTGCGAGGCGAGAGCGGAGGCCACGAGCGGGAGGAAGTTGACCTGGAACGTGATCACGAGATTGGGAAGAAATATGAGGCACTTCGCGAGACGTTGGAACGGCGGCGTTACCTTTAATTTATCTCGAACTATCCCGGCGTGCGCGGGTGATTATTTAAATAGCTCCCGGTGGGCTCTCTGCGCTCCTACGCGAACACTCTCGGGGAAGATGAACAGAAAGGAGGAAAGAAGAATAGAGACGTATTTCCCGCGACGCGACGCGAACCCGCCAGCACTGAACACTTCCATTTTATCATTGGGGAGCATATGAAACGACCCGCGGTTTGATTACGTGTAAATGTTTGTGTACCCGGCTTCCTGTTATCGTGCTGTCTTCCCGCGGAAATTGTTAAGGAGATACTCGCGGAGTTTATCAACCGGCAGCGGAACTTCGGAATTTTCAGACGCTGCGCGTTATTCCCGTACCCGAGGTATGTAATTCTCGTTTGCCAGAATTTTATTGTTTTACCTGACACTCCCGGCCAGCACGGAATTTCACTTTCCATGTTGAATACAACAAAATATATATAATCAATAAATCGCCCCTGAAAAACAAAATAAAAATTACATAATTATTATGTAAAAAAGATGTTTTTCTTTTACTCTTGGCTTCGCATCTTGCTCGAGCTTCGAAAAATATAATACAGTGCTCCGTTCGAGCACAGAGATTCTCCATTTTTCGCAACCGTGAAAAAACGAGTAAATCTTTCCTCGCACATTTTGTCACCGTTTTGGAAAAAATTTACTTTTCGGGAAACCTGTACCGCTTAAGCTATTATAATTTCAAGACACCTTAATTGTTCAATTCATCGGCTACCGTGTTCACAATATAAAAAAAAAACATTAATATTTTCCAACGAAATTATGTTATAGAAAGTTGAAGAAGCAGGGCTTGTCCGTTTAGGTTCGAGAGGGGGGTTGGTAATTTGTCCGTCGACCTATAAGTCTCCGAGGCGACAGAGGCGAGCGAACCGTGCAACGATTTCACGGATAAATATAAATTTCGCGGACGTCCGAGCCGCGAGCGGCCCCGAACCACCGAACGATTTCGAATCCCCGCTATATTTAGCCAGCCTTTGACACGAGACGATTCGCGGATTAATTAATCGACCACGTGGACCGCGTCTGAAGTCGCCTCGATGGGCACGGTACAGTCTCCGGAGTTTCGAACCCTGGTCGAACAATTTTCACGTCGTTATCTTTCGGGCCTTCGCTGAAGAAATTCTCAAATTTTAATATATCGATAAAAGAGGGTTAAATTGAAATATGAAAAAGAGGGTTAAAAAGTAAGAAGAAAAACTGACAGTATTTTCTGGAAGTGGCTAAACGACTTTCGAATTTTTAATATTTTCGGTAAGCAATTCTTGGAACTTCCGTGACCGATCCGGCCGCGGATCCCCGGTTCGCGAAACTTTAACGAAGTTGTCAACTACCCGACAACTCCGTGGGCGCGACCGGTTCGAGCAATTCCGACGAAAACCACCGGCTAACGAATACTCCCTCCGCCGCAAGCCCCTGCTTCATCCCTGGTGAGTCTCGAACGGCACGATAAACATCGAGCACGTCTTCCGAACTACCCTGAATTTCGCCTGCCGTTTACGTTTCCGCGACGAGACAAGCATCTCGAGCCTCGACCAGCGTCTCTCCGCCCGCTGGAATAAGCGATCGTAAACCTTAGGAGCGTTGCGGACTATCTGTTTCTGTTTCCCCGATCGTTGATTGTTCTCCTAGCTTTTTTTCCACGGTGCAGTTCACCGAGTCCGGTTCGTTTCGGTTTAACAGTGTCCGTGCGCATTATCGAGCGGATGCGGATTTTTGTCCGTTTATGACATTCGCGAATGGTAATACTAATAATTCTATTAATAATAATAATAATAATATACTAATAATATTAATAATAATATTCTACAGTAGTAGAATAGTAGTAGTATAGTAGAATAATAAGAATAATAGTAGTAGTATACTAATAATAATAATACTGGTGATTAAATCTAACACTGCCTTCCAAATGACCGGTTTCATATTTTTCATTCGACAATTATTGAAATTATAAAAATTACGAGGCTCTGTTTATTTAAATCTCGTGCAATTTTTATGTAGACATGTGCTTGGATAAGAAAATGTATTGAATCGATCTCCCTGTAAGTAACTTTATCATTTCAATAACTGTTAAATGAAAAATATAAAACGGGTCATTTGACCGGCAGTGGTAAGTTTATCCAAGTACATCTCGCGATAAAAATTCCGTAAAATCTGAATAAACAGAGCACCTTGTCATTTCCGTAAACATTTTAATCGCTTTTAGTGTTAAAATTGAATTGCTCTATTGAATATAAGTTTTGCTCGTTAGCACCGAAGATATTGTGAGACGACGACCGTTTATTTGCCGCTGCGAATAATAGCCACGTCGATACACATTAAATAATTGGTGGTAGGAATTTTAATAGGATCGCGGCGGCTTCAATGGTCGATTTAAGAGTTGAACTATTTTATTCATGATCGACTATAATTGATCGACACCGACCACATTAACATTTACATCGGGCATTTCTGTATTAATTTGTTGCTCGGTTTAAATTATTAATAACGTTTGATTACAGTTTATCGATTCACGATGTTAACGCGCCGTTTGATCTCGAATTGCCGGTCACGTTCGATTAAAATTTATTTATCTCGGCATTAATATACAATACATATATTGCATTCGTGTTAACGTTAACTCTTGATCCTGATACATTTCAAATATTGTATATTCATTTTCGCTATATTAATTTTCTTATCTCGCGTGTATTATAACTTTTAAATTTCTTCCTCATTTTGCATCTGCGGTGTTGTTTCCTCTCTGCTGTATCGACGGACAGCTGTTTAACGAATCGTTATTAAAGGTCGATCGAGCGAACAGCCCGCGTCGGTCTATATTTTCGTACCAGCTCTCCGCAGACTTTTTAAGAAATTCAAGCGAACTCGCCCGCGAGCCAACTTCGCAGACAGTTCCGACGAAGTTGCTCAGCCGCGTACACGAAGTAGTTCAACTACACATTCAAGTTTCGTGTATTCCCTGTTTATGACCTGTAGCGGGCCGAAACTATCCGTGTCAGAATGTGCAGTTTGCGATCCCAGTTTAAACGACCATTGAGATCATTGCTGGGCATTACACGAAATATTCCCCCCGCGATCGTGCAAATCATATGGCATTAAACTGCTCTCGAAATGTTCGAGCGATCGAGCACGCCACGACCCGAAGGTGCGTTCGGGTGGCGAATTAAAAATGCGAGATTGCACTTTGCTATACGGGCCAATTCGGGCGATGAACCGGTGTTTTGTCTCACAATTACTAAAATTACAATGTAAGGAGAAGCCAAAGCCGCAACGAGAACGGATTTATTAACAAAATTGGACAGCCAGGGTTAACACGATACCATAACGATCCTTTTTTTCTTATTACTTATTGTTTTTAATATGAAAAATAAGTTACTATTATCTCCCTAGAAAATCAATCATTTATTTTAAAAAATCAACTAAATTAAAAAATTCAATATAATTTCTATAATATATTATAGAATAATATTCTATATAATTCCCTATATTATATAAATCAATCCTATTTTTACACAAGAATTTTTTTTTTACTCTGTAATTCTGTTTTATCTCGTGTTTCGAAATAAATGACTGAACACTTTTTTAAATAAATAAGAGTTTATTTTTTATGGACAGTCTTGTCGCCGGCCGAATTAACATTGGGCGACTAATTAAACAGATTCAGTAGACTAAGCGGTATTGACAGTTGAAAAAGTTGATGAAATGGTTGTATGTGAATAATACGCGATGTGAATATTCGTGAGAAGGTGCGGAAAGAATTATGTGAATTCTGGCAGCGCGGAGAAATGCGAAAAAGAACTTCTGCGTTCGAGCGTTTAGAGAGACTAAAGACTTCTCAGCGATCCGAGTCTTTCTCTGGTTTTTCGAACTCTGCCCCGGGGTTCTTGCGCGAGTTACTTAGTGGGTGCCAAGATTGTGCTTGGACCCATTTTGGGGGAAAAAGCCACCCCATTCGTCCATTGCCTTGAGGAAGGAGGAACTTCTTTTCCCGTGGAGAAGGAAGAGCCCCCACCTCAAGGCTTGTTAGGGAAATTCCCGAAATGTGTTTATTAGGGGACCCCGGAGCAGCGTTTATGGCCCCTTGACCTGGGTCCGGTGACTCAGGTCAGGGGCTGCGAAATTGTGCCTGCGTGGCTCACACGTGGGGTGCAACGCGTGCATCTTCGCCCACGGTGCATGCGGGTTACTAGACCCTCTGGTCCGAATTCGGGACCCTCGCGTACCTCGCGGACGGTACTCGGCGCGAGGACCACTCGGAACGGATTTATGCCGTGTTCGGCATCTTGAGGATTAGCATTCTTTTAAATACCGAAGGACCGCAAAAAATCGGGAAAGGGCCTTTTTACTGCCCCTTGACCTGGGTCCGGTGACGAAGGCCAAGGGGGTGCGCATATTGCCTGCTGCAGGCAGTTATAAATACCACGAAAAAATGCTAGAAACCGAACAAATTCTTTGGCGATCGCAATTCTACAATTCTTCCGTTATTTCTGATCTTCTATTTTTATAAATTTAGCTATATTCAGGGTTGGCTGTTAACATACTGTTGAGTATACACCATATTCTTGATATAGCGACACCTGTGTAGAGTCACTGAGAGTTGGCGTGAGCTCTCTTTTGTTATAGTCTTTTAGTCTTTCGTTTTCCGCAGTTCATATTATGGCGTCGCACTGACATGTGCTATTCATGTGTTCCACAATATTATATTAATAGTTTATATGTATATATATGTTAAATATTATTAATCTATATAGAGTAAAGTTATTTAACACATACGTACACGCAACATTCGTACCTCAACTCTATAATAAAGATGGTTTCGCGGTAGATGATTAAGAGAGAGAGAGAGAGAGATCTAATCTCGTTATTTTTATAAGACAACATGTACCGGCTACTTGTAAAGCTCGATAGATCAAGCGTTAAAAGTAAATGCGACTGAGAAAAGAGAAATATTCTACAAAGAGAAGAAATAGAAAAAAAAATTAGGGCACGCCGCCGCCGCTGTCAATTTTTCGCGAAGTGACAGCAGTTCCTCGAGAGAGAAAGAGACTGCTAGCGCGCGAGGTCCGCAGCGGAGTCTGAGCGTCATCGAAAATTAAACCTGCCAGAAGCGAGTATCCAAGGATGAGACAACACGTTCTTAGAGAGGCCGGACGGTTCTACAGAAGAAGAAGAAGCCAAGCGAGCAAGCATCAAGCAAGCAGCAACGCGGCAGCTGTAGAAGCACGGAATCGTCTCGTGCCAGCTCGAAAGCAAACACCGCCGACAATTGCATCCTCTTTAAAGCAAACACTCGGGATAGAAACACGGTCGGGGCGAGTGCGCGAGCGCTGTCCCATTAAAATCGAGCCCTCTCGAGGGCTTCAGAGCTTCTGTCCTCGAACGGAGCAACGAGTCGCGGAACCCGGTGTAAACGCCGCCTAACATTTCCGCCTAATCTCATCCGCTGGTTTAATATCCTGCACGTCCCGCGCGCTCGCGCGGAGAGGAGAGGAGAGGAGAGGAGAAGAGCGTCGGTGCACGCACGCCCCAACCAAAAAACCGATCCGAATGAATTATTGTCATCCTATATGAGAGGCCCAGACCCTCGCCGACACGGAATTACGTCTACCGGAACGTTCCGCTCGAACGATAATACTACCACGATCTCACCCGACACATACTTCGACGCTCGTCGCCGGAAGATCGATGATCTTCATGCTGGGAACTTCTGCCGAGTGAGGGAGAGCCCTGAAGTATTTAATATTTCCTCCGGAAGTCGGCAAACTTCTCGGAAAGTACGGGCAACGACGAATTTCATTCATCGTTCTCTTAGAAATAAATTTCGGTCCTTGTTCCGTGCCGATAACAGAAAATAGAAAAATTTTTTAATCGCTACCTGGCGCTTCTCTTTCGACAGTCTCGTAGTGCTCGAAAAGACGAATCCAACGAGTATAATGACCGTACCGTTCGGAGCGTTTCATCTCGAGATAATCGTGTCCGAAAGTTGCGCCATACTATGTAGATCAATTTTCAGACAGGATTTTCTCGAGATCGAACGATCAGAATGGTACGGTCATTGTGCTCGTTGAATTCGTCTTTTTCAGCTCTATAACTACGCGCAAAGAAAACTATACATTAATACGGAACCAAAAAAAGAACAGTTTAAAAATATACTGACACGTGTAAAATGTACGTATTCAGATTTTCACGGAGAACGAAACGTGGACGAAGGGAACAGACGTGTAATTTGGATCGTCATATTTCGCTAACAGGAAAATTGTGAGTGTACGGCTTCGTATAGCCAATTTTTGCCGGTTTTTTTTCGGCCAAAATAGGTAGCAAAGGCCAGCTCCTCGGCTAAGGGGAATAGCGGCGAGGTCGTTCATCGCGACCTTAAAAGACGAGGCTATTTCTGTCCCGTCCTTTCTGCCCGGCATAAACGTCCCGAGATGAGAAGTTTACGAACTTTCCGCGACCTTCTTTCCGCGGAATCGGGGTTACCGCCGAGCTCGCCAGCAGCCTCCGGAACTTCCGGTCCCTCTCTCTCCCGGTCTCGACGGCCAGCCGGAAGATCCCCGATGCCAATCGGCGTTTCGAGGAACTGCGGAACCGAAGAAGGGTCCTCGAGCTTCGCCTCGCGAGCAGCTTCAGGCGGCGGAGCGGCGCTTCGTTAACGGGAGCTTTATCCTCGTCGAACGGCGAATCACCTTCGCTAATTGGTGCTCGACGCGCTCGTTGGCGTATCGTTCGCGTTCGAAGGAGTCACGAGAAGGAAAAAATTGGTATTTGCGCACTAGCGCGTGACTGGATTCATTCTACCACCCTACGAAACGCGAGTATAATTTAAATTTTCGCGTGGTAACACGTGAAACTTTCTGCAACGTGTTCTAAATGAATCGTAAAAAATTGCCGAGACACGTCGGTCATGCTTAATCAAATTTTTGAAATTCTTTTCAACCGCTTAGCTCGTGTAGCTGGATTTTACGCGCAACGATAAATCCTGTTCCTTGGGATGGGTACACACACACACACACAGCAACGGTAATTCCCGGCTTCCGCAAATTTCGCGGTGGGCACTCGTCGCCGAAAATTGGTTTGGACGTTCGATTGCACCGAGCGAGAAACCGTCTGTTAATTGGAAGACCGGCGCGCGGCAGCGGCGCGACAAAAGCGTCGCAGTTTCGCTTTTATTTATTCTTTTTTCCTTCGTCCAATCGTTTCCAGCAGGCGAACAACTTTCGAACGACACTGTACATCCCTGTGCTCTCTCTCTCTCTCTCTCTCTCTAGCGAGGGGTGGTACGCGATATAATAATTTTCCAGGATATTTGGCCAGCGAGCTACCGGATGATCGAGGAGTACACGCCGGCGCCGGGCGGAAGCGAAGCCAACCCGTTTCCGGCGCAAATTGTCTATGTTCTCTTTAAAAGGCCTTTACGTCATTGTCCGTCGGTAATTGGGCTCTCTCCGGCATGTCAATTGCCACTCGCGTTCCGGTCTAATTTTACGAAAGAGAAGCACGCGCCTCTCTGTTCTCTCTTTCTCTAGCGGCGCGTGTGTGCGCGCACCTCTCTGCCCAATTAAAGAGTCGCAGAACTTCGCGAATCGCTAACGACTGCGGGCAAATACTTATCGAAATCGAACGAGTCGAACGGTGCCGTCGTTTTTGCGATCGGGATTCGATTAGCCAGCATCGATTCGCCGCGATAGGAACAAGACGATCTGCGCCAGACCGGTGTAGCGCGAACCACGGGATTGCCTCGACAGTTGTACTCCATTCCTGCCACCTGTTAAGGCTAATCGTTGGACTTTTCTGTGTGACAAAAAAGTGTTTTTTAAACGGTGATTTTTCTGTAAAAGAAAAGTACACGTAATTCATTTATCCGTTGAGGTTCGCGTTCGCGTACAGCGGCGCGGTCTGATTTTATTTTTCGATTGAAATGCCGGGGAGCTCGACGATTAATATTTTATTTAATCCGACGTGTACTCTCCCAATGACTCGCGCTGATGACGAATGATTGGCAACATTACTCGTCGAGTGGGTGGACGTATGCTCCTGGGGCGGCCGATGTAATCCATTGTTCCGGCTTGCTCGTTGCATAATAGCCATTTATCCGTCTCGATGCTCGGCGTTTTGATTGCGTAGCATCCTGGCAATTCCGGGCAACAATTTGGTTAACTCTGCAGGGCTTCCGTTAATTGTTATTATTATTGTCGTTGATTTTATTCTCCGTGAAAGTTCGTGTCCGGATCAACGATGATGCAAAGACAATGATCGTTTTGTCGCGTGCACGGCAATCGTCGACGCGTTCGACGAGAGAAGAGAACACCGGGCGCTTTCCCCGGTGTCCCTGAAAATCGTGAATATTTCGGAAAAATCCTGTCCTACTGGACGACGACCAGTCGGCGCGAATCCATCGGAGTTTATTCAAGTTTCAATTAACCGGCACGAGTGCCGCCGTGCCATTTAACCCGTCGCGATATCGTCACCACGTCGAAAAATCGACGCAGCCAACGCGTTATAATTCGGAAACCGGAACGTGTGTTATTTTTTTTCGTTTTTTTCCCCCCGAAAAAAAATACATTTGTTATTCTACCGATTCGACAGACAGAACTTCGACAGATTCGGCTCGTTATGGGGTGGGGATGGGAGAAATTAGTCCCGATTTTAATTATCCTGTACCGACACGCGTCTCGCTTTTATTTTTCTTATCCGTTGTTTACGTTCTAGCGGGAACATCGACACGCATCCATCCATCGCGTGTGCGACTGCCAAACAAATTCGATCTTATTGTTGGGCGACTGTCAAAGTCACTGTCGAACGTTGCTCCCTGTTCTCTACAGGGTGAATTCGATAAAGCAGGAAACCTAAATATCTCCGTTATTTTTCGTTGTACAAAAAAACTTCGTAGAACAAAGTTACACTGTTTGAAGGGCCTCATATAACGGTGTAAGGGGAAAAAAAATTTCAAGGTAATTTTTATGAGATTTCAAGGTTATCGATGTTTTTTTTAAATGGAATGATATATTTTCGTTAACGTAATGTTGTAGCTGACAAAATAACGAATTCATGCATGTAACACAATATGACCTTCAACCCAGAAAAATGGTATAAATAAAATTCAACGTGTAAGATTCATTTGATGTATTTTTGTTACGCCAAATGTCTCAATCCCCACTGGCAAAAGTTTACACGATTTACAAAGTCTCTACCATGAAGTTCTTGATGAATTGATAGGTGAAAGGGATGAAATTTGTGTTCCTGGAGTATTTGCACTACACATTTTTTACTAATGCCACTTCCTCGTGCGATTTGCCTCGTACTAGCATGAGGGTTTGTATTCACTGCTACCAGAACATTAATTGTGTTTGCTTCACTCCTTACAGTCCTCACCTTTGTACGTTTTTTATTTTCGACACTACCAGTTTCACGGAATTTATTTATCAAATTGGATTAAACAGAAACTGATGGACAATTACGATTAAGAAATCGGTCCTTGTAAAACTGCACGGCTTCTCTTAAACACTGTCGACTTTCTCCATAAATGAAAATCATATCAATCTTATCTTCCTTCGAGTAACGCATTGTGAAACGTTAATCGATAAACTGATCGAGAAATCTTAGAAACTGTGGAAATCTGATAGCAAGAAGGTCTTCTTAGTAATTAGTAGTGGATAAACACGATTCTGTACGAACGTATAGGTGAAGGTATATCATAATTGTCCTCCTGTCAACACCGAATCTGTTATTATGTTGCGTATTGCGATACATTTGAATGTATAGTAGCTCAAGGAATGTATTTTTGAACATTTGGCGTAACAGAAATACATCAAATGAATCTTACACGATGAATTTTATTTATACCATTTTTCTGGGTTGAAGGTCATATTGTGTTACATGCATGAATTCGTTATTTTGTCAGCTACAACATTACGTTAACGAAAATATATCATTCCATTTAAAAAAAACATCGCTAACCTTGAAATCTCATAAAAATTACCTTGAAATTTTTTTTCCTTTACACCGTTATATGTGGCCCTACAAACAGTGTAACTTTGTCCTACGAAGTTTTTTTGTACAACGAAAAGTAACGGAGATATTTAGGTGTCCAGCTTTATCGAATTCACCCTGTATATTTTAGTCACCGTGTGAGGAAATTTCTATATTCCTATATTCTATATTTCTATATTATATATTATTATACATATACATATAAATAATATTGATCAGAGGTATTCAGATCGCATCAAAGATTACGAAACTGGATCTCTTTATTTTTGGAGAGGATTCTCGAAAACGAGTAGAGCCACGAGATAAATAATTCGAATCGAGGGGACAGCCTCTCGATGAGCTGGTACACGGGCAACTCTTTCTCCGGTGGTGTTGGTCGCGTGAACGACGCTCTCCTCTCCTCTCCGCTCGCGTAAAATTTTATGGCGCGAAAACTACAGGAGCTACTCGAACGAAACTTGGCACAATTATCGTACGTATCGTGCGGTGCATGCACAATTTTTTTGGTCAAGAGATACTCCATAGTACTCGTAATATCGGAAGCGACCCTCAGTTTCCGTAAGATATCGTGTTTTACCAGCAAAAAATTTCCCCGTACAGTGCAAGATGATTGCAGCGATCCTGCCGAATGTAGCTTCTGCAACTCCAAAAATAGTTTTCCAAAAAATTCCCAACTCCCTGCAGTCCCTGCAGTCCTGCATTAGTTACCAGAATTTCGGCGCGCGGGAACGGTACCATGTTCCGGCACAATAAAAATTGCACACGCACAGTGGTAGAAGACACGTGCAACAATCCCCCGAAAGTCCCATTGCAGGAGCTGCCACGGTCCTCTCGAGATGAAAAAAGAAAATTTCGAAAGAAGCCATCGTTTCGGAAGAGGCTCTGAAAGCTTCGAAGGATCGTTTGTATAAAGCGAATTCTTGAAGCGCAGCCTCGAGGACGAGGCCGCTCCGCGCCGTCTCGACTTGAAAAAGTACTTTCGACTGTACATTTCTGAGGGATAAGGATTCGTCAAAGACGCTCGCGCCGCAAATACCACCGACGTCCCCGGAGCAAGAAGAGGCCCGTAGCGCGTCGGTAGAAAAGGCTGGCGTCGCCTGATAGTCTCGTTGCCGTTGCGGAATATAAAAATAGCCGTCGGCGCCGATATCCGTTGGCTGGCTGGCTGGTACTTGAAAAACGGTCGCGTTCATCCAGAAGATCCTCGGGAACCGGTAAATAAATAAACGCGGCTATCGATCGTCTCACGATGCGTTCGCGTGGCCAACGAGGGTGGCATAGAGAAAGAAAGAGAGCGAGAGAGCGAGAGAGAGAGAGAGAGAGAGGGAGCTTTCGGCTCGACGGATTCGCGATTCGACGATCAAAGGCATTTTCCTCGAGGATTTCCCGCGAGCTGTCCCCATCCACCTCTCGCCCTTAACTCCGCCTCGCAGAACGATAATCCCCGAAGACCGCCGCGCCGTCGGATTGGTTCCCGTTTGCGATGGAAATTAGGCGAGCGTGATAACGCGGCGGGAGTTGAACGTCCGGCCGCAACCGTTTGCACGCGGATAATACAGGCTCTACGACAATAATTAGTTTACCTGACGCAATGCGAGCCTCCGACCACCCCGTTTGATTCAACTCGGGGCTCGTAGATGGCTCCACGAGGGCCGTGGCCTGCGCGGCCCTGCTAACCGCGCCGCTACTAATCGACCCCTGCGCGCCCCTTTATGTTCGCGATCTGATAATATTATACCAGCTTTTTTTACTGCTTTCGCATTTTTCGAGCTATCGGTATTTCCGTTGAAATTAACGGTGGATCGCAGCTGAACTGAAACATTTCTAGAGATTCTTTTCACGCCGGCAAGCCAAAAGCGAGCCATTGGGTATGGAAATAATTCCTGCAAAAGATGAAGACACGTCGACGTTACGGAAAATATGAAATTTTATAGGAACGGAAATATCTGAGGGAAAGACTTTTGATTGTGACTAAATGTTCTTGTTGTGTAAGTATATTTATTATAATAGTAGAAAACTGTAACTTTTTGTTAACTAATAATCATATTTTTGTAAATATGTTGCATTGAACGTGTTTAAAAAAATTTTTCTCGCGGAGTAGGTGGAGTCTTCGAAAATTGAACACAGATTCAAACGTCGGTGCCGAGTTCAACAAATTTTTCTCGGCGTCGAGACCAACGTGACATCGAAAAATTAAGTTCCCTCTTCACGTCGAGCAAAAAAATGTTCCCGTACGAATTTTTCTCGCCTTACACTTTGAATGAAGTGGAGCGATGCAATTAGAAACAGCTCTGATGACTGTAAACAAATTTCCACGAACTCGAAGAACGAAGTCTCCGCTGTCGAACGAGTGAAAAACTGTTCAAGTGCTATTTTTTTCTGGCTAAATTATGTCACTTTTAAGCCGCGATCTTTGACCTCCGAACAGTTGAACCGAGAGTGGCCCCTCGCTAACTATGAAATTCGGTTAGTTAGTACATCCGACCGCGTATAATGAGCAGAATCTTTTTTCGCCCCTCCACGCCAACGATAACTTGATTTTAGGGGACGAAACTACGAAAGTTGAATCTCGGAGGCGGCGACTCGGAAACGCTACGTTCGCGGCAGGAAAAGTTGTGAAATTAGTGGTGTCGGCAACGCTCTGCTCGAGGTCCGTGCACATTGGCGGTGGTGCGCGCGCAACACGAGAGCCCCCGTCATCCGGAGCGCACGTTCCATCGATTCATCGCGAAAATCATGAATGAACGTAATCCCTTCGATGCGGAGCATTCATTACAGTTTCTCAACCGGCAACGGTATCGAGTTCCCCGCTGCGTACGGCCGCTGCGCATTTCCTCCGAGGTCGGAAAACACTTTTCCCTCGAACATGCAAATTTCGCGAGTGCAGCAGATGTTGCGGCGACGGTGTCATTAAAAATTCCAGGCCGCCGTGCAAACAGCAAACTTGGTGTACAATTATTTATCTTAATCCAGTTTCCTTAATCTACTTTACCACTTTACGTTATTCGTTTGTTTAACCAAATTACTTCCTTTTTCTGCGTTCTCTAATTTACCTTCGTTTATTTTCTAGGCGCTGTCACGTTTCTTTGTTGGAAATAATGCGAACGTTAATGCTACTTCACCGGCACTGCAAATCGCGTTCGCCATTTTGTGTTTTATAGTAATTCGAGAGAAGCTCTGCTGCAGCAATGCGATCTGATTCGAGGATCAGATTTGATTTTACTGCGGCATAGTTAATTTTAATAGGATCACTGCCGGTCAAATCACCGGTTTTATGTCTTTCATTTTGCAATTATCGAAATAGTGAAGTTGCTTACATGGAAATTGATTCGATAAATTATTATAGCACCAAGCACGTGCCGAAATAAAAATGGCACAAAATTTAATTAAATAGAGCCTTGTTATTTTTATAAGCTGATACGTTTTAATTGCTCTTAGTGCTCGGTAGGTTTGGTGTTAATTAAAATTTCATTCGGCAGAGATTTGACGAAACTTTGGGAGACGTTCCAAGGCAAGTGATCGATGGTAGAGGGGGTTTTAGGGTAGCAACCACCATGAGCAGTGTTCCCCATGCACGAAACTGTCGCGATGAAAAGTTAGCAGTGGCCGAGAAGGTCAGGAGCGCAGGCGACGTTTCTGGGACACGTCGCGCTTAATCTATTCAGCCCTGATTTAAATGACCTTCGATCGTGGACGGCAATGAGTTAAATTTAGGTAGCCCTTTGGGATTCCAGCTCACGCTCTCGCACCTTTTATCCCGCCGGCGCGGCGTGGCGCGGCACGGTGGCTTTACTCTTTGCATTCTTTTGCCGATACACCGGCCGAGCCTGACCTAATCGCCACCGAATAAGCTCGTGCAGCGGGATTACAGAAAACAATCTGGGAGAATGAAATTTCCCACAGTGAATCAATTCCGCAGCCCACGATATTATTTCAGGCTTAAAGCGTGAAAAGTGTCAAGAAAATTGTTTCTGATTTTTTCTTGTGATTGGAACCACAAAAATTTTTGAATAAAAATTACGATTATATTAAAAATTGTAAGTGATTATAAACAGTGAGCAGATTAGAAATTCTGAAGATTGAATTTTGAAGGTATCGAATGCAGAATGTGGTCAGTTTCTCCCAATTTACACAATTTTTATTTTTCACGCAAATCCGCAGTCCAGTGTGACATTTTTCATTCCCTATAACTTTTATTCAAAACATTTTTTTATACCACTTATACTTTTTAAGATATGGAATTTTGTCGAAAAACAAACGGTCATTCCGACGCACCGTGCCTCGATAATTAGCAATTGTTATGCGGAAGAGTGTATTATATTAATAATTCCGGGCGGAGTGCGCAAACAATTTCGCGTGACGAGCACGCAGCATCGATACTCGGAGCCGGAAGTGGGTATTCATCCAATTATCGTACCCGGCTCGATACCAATTTCCGTAACGATATTTCCAAGATTAAGCGACGTCGTTGCCTATAGCGAGACCTACAGCAAACCTAAACTCCGCTTTCCTCGAGCATGGAGATTGAAACAAACGCGGGAACCTACGGATCCGTTTAAAAAACACCGATGAATATGCAAACGCGATCGAACACGGAGTCTTCGGAGCCGAACGAACTTTTCCCCGTTCCCGGAGCCACTACAATCTCCGACCGCCATCTTTTCCGGTTTTTTTATCAACGTCGTCCGAAACTCTGGGAGGCTCTTTCTTTCTCTACGACATCCCTCTTATCGCTTCGACCACCTTTCCACGGCGTCCTTGTACGACCAACGCCATCTTCTTCCTCTTGAAAACAGCCTCAGCTCGTAGAAAAATCTCCGGTGAGGAATTTCCTAATTCCTCGGATTACCCGCTACTCGCAATTCCAGCAACTGCCCCTCGTTACCATTAAAAGTATAGAGGGTGTCACAGAAATGTCGATAGGGCCGATTCCCGAGGCCATTTCAAGCTACTTTTTCCTTTGCGAAAATCCTCTCCGCCGCTTCGTTCAGGAGTTATTAACGAAAAGCGCCGGCCAATCGGAGCGCGGCTACTAAGGAACGCGTTCCCGCTCGGCCAACGACAGCGCCCCGCTCAGCTGCGGCCGCGCTCCGATTGGCCCACGTTCATTCGTTCGTAACTCCTGAATAAAGCCGCGGAGAAGATTTTTGCAAAGGAAAATGTTACTTCGAACAATCTCGGGGATCATTTGGGACAGCTGTTAGAATGAAAATTGCATGAAATTGAAATATTTACTCTTTAGTTGAAACTGCAAACATTGTTTCGTGAACAGTCTCAATGGGCGTGCCCGTATAGCGAATTTCCGGTCCGTTGATTGTCCATCGGTGCGCCGGTCGGTCCAGGAGACACCATAAAAGTACACCGAGTGAAATCCGGTTCTCACCGCGGCACTGTTATAAATTACGAGCAGGGGATATTTATACGCGGTTATGTCATCGAGGCCATTACTGCGGGAGAAGTTGCCCCGAGGGGACACGAACGGCGACGACATCGTCAAGATGTATCTTATTTTAGACGTTCAACCGCGATCTTGAAAATCTCTCCGTTAACGGGGATCAAAGCCGCGAGCGCCGTGGCTGAACACCGTGAACTCCTCCGGGAATCTCTTCCCGGAAAATCTGTACGTCCACGGCGGAGGAACGAGCTTTCCTATTTTTCCGTTTTCCACAGTTGTATCGAGTGCTCGCTACGCCCAGGACTATTTTTAATCAGTGATCTCTGGGCTCCTCGTTCTACCAAGATGACTCCGCTGGGAACTATTATTTCTGGGATCAGAAATAATAATGATAGCGGCTGCTCTTTACTTTAGGTAAACAGAAATGTTTGCCATTTTCCCGCGAGATTCTGTAGATTTTATCGAGAAAATGCAAAAAATCCAAGTTTCAACATGCGGAGATCAGTGGTTGAGAAGTTATGACTGTTTAAAGTTGAGCGATTTTCAGGGTTCTCGATCAGTCTGAGTTAGGTCTGGGTTAGGTGAAAGGCCGAAAGCCCCCCTCCAAGGAGAAGGGGAGGAGAGTCGGATGAGGACGCGACGCGGGGGTCGTCCCCGCGCGGCGGACTAGCTCCTCCCAGACGGGGAGTTGCGGGTGTAGATGACGGGGGGGGGGTTCACCCCGACGCGTCTACACGTGCCCCCGTCGGAGGGATGGCGAATGGGGGGAAGGCGCGGGGCGTGGTTCCCTCCCGCGCAAACTAATGCCCCCACCTAGTGGGAGGGATGGAGCTTCCCGTGCGAGGGGTTCGTCCCGCGCGCCGCACTATGTCCCCACCCCGGGGGGGCGGAGGATGGTCAGCTCACACCCCGGCCCCCATGAGAGGAGCTTACCTCCTCCCAGGACGGGCCGACGCAGCCCCCCACCCCGGAGTTTACCAACGGGTCTGACGGGGCCGTAGGATGGGTGGGGTGGGCTGCCCTGGCCGGCGCGGTGACCTTCGGGTCAACCGCCCCGAGCGGCTCCCGAAGATTCCGGGAGCTGTGGGTGGACCGAGCTAGGGCTCGGGAAGCCCAATTCGAAGGCTCCAAGGATGAGGACACCGGGCGGGACCCTCTGCCCGAGGTCTTGTTAGCTTAGACACCTGAGAGGTGTCCTGTTGAGTTCTCACGTGATCCAGGCACCTCCCTTATAGCTTAGGTGGGCGTGTGTTTTTAGTGGGTACGCCTCCGGAGGGGATCGACGCGCTACGCGTGTCGACCCCACCGGGGGAGAGTCCCACATAAAACCGGCTTCCCCCCAGGGTGCCGGGGTATGCGTAACGCATTTTCACACGGAAAAAAAAGGTGAAAGGCCGAAAAATCGGCGCTCTACCCTACCGACATTGCCGCGTACTTGTGCTGCCACCTAGCGGCTCTGCTCGGTAAGCGACGCGCGACGGTAACTGCATACCAACATGGCAGCACTCTTACGTGTCAGAAACCCTAAAAACCGCTCAACACTCATAACTTTTGAACCACTGATCTCCGCGGGTTGAAACTTGGTTTTTTGGCATTTCCTCGCTAAAATCTACAAGATGACATAGGAGAAAGACAATTATTTCTGTTTACCGAAAGTAAAGTTTAGCCATAATAATAATACTTGAAAAATGCCATGCACCTATTCAGTAAATTTACTCAAATAATACCACTGTCTCGTGAAAATTAAGCAAGATGACGATCAAAGCGCCCCGCGGGTTGGCGAAACATGATCTTGGTCTCAGAATTACGGTAATTGCCAGCAGACAGCTTGGCTCTCGGGTTCGTTCGACCATAGAGGATTTTAATCCCGTTTTCGGGGCCAGTTCGGCTTGATCCGGCTAATCTGGTGCACCAGGGCCACCGCGTTGACGTTCACGAGACAACGATGCGACTCTTATGCAAATCCCGCGGACAGTAGCCGACTTCTTCCCAACCGTGATCGCATTATCCACCTCCTCGGGCCTCGTAATCTCGGACAAGACAGTTGTCAAGACGCGCGTTCACCTCTCCTCGAGGATCCATCAGGATGTTCCTCGACCGAACTGCACTTTCGATCCCGAGACACTCTCCGGGACACTCGAGATCGTTGGACAGAATCGAGGAATTTTCAGAAAAAAAAAATCGAATTAAATCTGAAAATTTTTCGCGCTGATTTGTCAATTGTCAATTGCCAGGGAATTTTCCTACATTTTCTCTATAAACTGGCGAATCTACCAGCACCACGAAAATATTTGTTTAAAGTCGCAGAAAGTCTTGAATGTCTTTGATCGCCCACCGACTTTCGTCTTCGGGGAATCTAGGGGTTCAAGAACGTTCGAGCTTTTAAAATCTCTTTTGCCCGGAAGCGACGAAGTCGACGGTAATTAAAGCACGTGTCCCCTGGCGCAGCGTTCGACAGACGGCTCGAATAAATCCGGGTTAACGTTAATAACGGCGCTTACTCGCTGAACCTCGGCCTGGCAGGCAACGTTGCCATCATTATTTTAATTAATTCTCCTTCTCTTCCCCGCTTCGATCTATTGTCCCGCGACGCACGCTCCTCCCGTTATTCCTGTCCCGCTAGCTCATGCCTTTGAAACATTGCCTTCTCTCTCCGACAGAGCTTCTCGAATAAGATTCTCCAGCGATACTTTGAGACTTTTAAACGGAGCTGACAGCTTTTTATCTTGCATAAAAATTCGCGGCGACTTCGACGGGCCAAGCGGGCCCCGTTCGTTAAAATCGTTAAATCATGCGGCAACGGATGGGGCATTATCGTCTCATTGTCCCCGTTGTCAGCGCCGCAAGAACTTCCCCGGGGATCGGGGTGGATAGGGCGAGCACGGTGAGGGGCGGCAGGGGGCTGGGTTTACTCCTGTTAACTCGATTTCGCCTTTGCGGGCCACATGCGACATGCAGATGCGCCGCGCGATGCACTCTGACGCAGCGACGACGACGACGACGACGCCGGCCGACTCCTAAGCGACTCCGCGCCGCGCCGAAACGTTGAAACACGGTTTCCCCGTTTCCGACGCCGAGCCGCAGAATTTCCCACGGCTCCGCGGGACCCCGGCGAATATTGTTCTTGCCATAACCGAGCCAGGGTTTCTTGGGAAATGCAGTTTCCGGTCTACCTACCGTTGAGATCCATTTGCGTGTCCCATTCGATCGGGCCATTACGACCCACGGGCTTCGTCAACGGAACGATGGCAATTCGGAATTCCGCCCCTTGCCCATACCAATGATCTTCATTTGTGCAGACCTTCAACCCTTTGCACCCGGAGCTATTTTCAAATTAAACATTTCTTTCAACCGGGAATAATTCCATTCTATATTATTTCTCTTCATTTTATGAATGGGAAATTGATATAATACCTCGTATAATATTTAAATGTTTGGTAATTGATTAGATAGTAACCATATTTAATAATATCAACAATATTTTTAATAATGGTACACCAATTTTTACTAATTCTTTTCGAACTTCGAACTAGAGAAATATTTCTTCGATTAAAGGACTTTTTCGGTCGCATTATGCGAGGACTTGCTGTACTCGAAACGCACCTATACAGTCTTTACGAACAGCTTTTATTGCGAATGTTTCTGTGTATTCGGGGTATCTGATTGCGCGAGATAATTACGAGAAGATACGGCGGATGTTTAATTAGGAATGCGACTGACCACATTTCTGAATTAAATAGTCGATCTCGGAACGAAACGGCTGAAACAGATTTTTAGAAGAATTGATAATAATTTTAGGGACGAGTTACGCATTCGTTCGAGCAGATACAGAATTTTGCAGAGCCTGTTATTAATGTGTTACGCCGTGCGACGTAATACCGGTATAATATTGATACCGGTATGGGCCAACAGAACTATACCGGTAACCGTTTTGGAATACCGATATTTTTTCGGTTTTTCCAATGCTTAGTATTGCTTAGTAGTAAAATCTACCTTGGTGTCTGCAGGATGGCAAAATTATTTTATTTCATAAATTACTTTTACGAGCGTAACAAGACTATTTACTCCATCATAAAAACTGCCTGTCGTAACTCGTTAGGGCTTGTCAGGAACGTCAAAAAGTCCCTTTTTGCCGGTGACCATAAAAATTAGGCGATTGGAATTTCCTACCCACGCCAAAATAAGGCGGTAACTAAGAGTTTTAGAACTCCACCCTCGCGTCTTCGGGAAGGTAACGCCTCAACCATAAAGAATTTATCTGTTTTCAGATAAATATTGAATTTGTGTGGAATAGCCCTCTTGCCCCGTTCCCTTCTCAAATACCGATATGATACCGGTATTTTACGTACCGGTATAAGTCGCTGAATGCAACTATACCGGTGTGACGTCATACCGGTATTCCGATATTTCGGTTTCTAGAACGGTTAGGCAGAAATACCGAAATATACCGGTATCATACCGGTATTTTACGTACCGGTACAAGTCCCTGTCCTGAACTAGGCGGGTGATGGTTGAACTTATACATTTTCGTTTAGTCCTTTTCCTGTCTCAATCCTACATTAATGTTCCGAGATCGCATCAGTCGTTAGCGTCTAGAGATTCTAATAATAGAATCTATACGCGTAACCGTAGAATATCTAACACCTGTTGCTTTAATTCCTTTCGATTCCATTCCTGTCTTTGCGAGGACGCTTTAAAGAAACAGGTGTCAACCGCCCTGTCTTATGACTCCTTTCGTCGGTCCCTCTTCTCGTTCTTTTTATCGTTCAGCATAAAAGAATAGAAACCTCTGCGCGGCAGCGCGAGCCCGCATTCGTCTCGCGAAATAGCGCTTTATTTTTACCAGAAAATATCGACAGATTTCCATATGTGTCTCCAAGGCGATATCGCGAGGCGAACGATTCGACGCAACTTCTTTCGCTTCGACGGTCGCTTCGAGTCGAATTTAGAAATGCTACTCCGCCGGAGTTTTCCAACTTTTAAGCAGGCGAATTAAAGCTCTGGGAACGTACTTCGCGACAGATATATCCGCGGTTTTTCCACATAATTTCACTTTCGAGATATTTAAAGTATAGGACGTCGGTGAAGTTACATTATCTTTTTTCTTAGCCTTTCGAATTCGTTCTCGTGACTTTATTTTCTGGTGAATGCGTAAATCCGATACTCTAAAGCTCAATTCACGCGTAAACTGAAATTTTTCGAAATTGTGACACGCGGTGCGTTTCTTTACAACAGCAGACATGTCGGTTTGCGGGAAAATTCGACGTCACAACGAGCAATTCAGAAAACTATCGACCGCCAGCACCAGGTATAGGCAAAATTATTCTGGGAGGAGCTCTCGAATAATATAATGAATCGTGAAACAAGAAACGCTCTCAAGAAACATCCACCCCCAGCTTCCCCCGCGCTAGAAATTCCTGTTCGCTGGTGTCCCAGACGAAACCCGATGCTTTTCACGAAAAATCATCCGCTGTCCCCTGGCAGAGGGGGAAGACAACGCGGTCGCTATTCAGCCGTGGCTATTTTCGCATCTCGAGGTTTCCGGCCGTCGTCGCGTCGGGCGACTTCCGCAGCCGTCGCGTCGCGACGCGTCGGCCGGCCTAAAGTTTCCGTGGCCGCTTGGGAAAACACGCTGTCCACGTCCGAGTCGGTGTAGACAGCTCGGATGAAGACGCTCGCTCAGCTCCATGGAACTTTCCGTGTCCACCTGCACCACAGTCAATTCTCATCTCCCTCCCCTCCTCTCTCGGTCGTCCCAACTTGACGAGACTTTAATCCGCTGTTGCAGTTCGCGAAAACGTCAGTGCCTCGCCGTGCGCGCCGTTGATCGACGAGAGTTCGCTTCTTTCGGCTCGCTTTCTCAGCTCTCGATACTGATCGATCAGAATTTTCCGCTTGAACGTGCCTCCTCGCAAGAGTCGTTGTTTTCCTCCTGGGCGCGCTTTGTTCCTCGAGGAAACGCGGCGAGCTACTCCGCCTCGGCGAATTTCGCGATAAGGAAGTCTGCCAGGAGACTCCGTATCGCGTGGAAGCTGTTGTCGCGTTCGGAACCGAACACAGGGCACCGTAGGGGTGTCGTTTGCCCTCTTTATCTCGGTAGCTGCTTCAACGTCGTATCACTCGCGTTAATAAATACAGAGAAGCACATTTTTGGGGGGAGACCATGCACACAATACAGTGTTATATCGATAATTGTCCAAAGCACGGGTCCGGCCAGGGACAATTAACCGCCAGGGATACTATTCTTTGACTTCTGCCGAACACAGAAAAGGACAACGAAGGCCTCGATCGTCAAAAAATGTAATCATAACAAATCCAATAACAAAACTTCTTCATTTCTCATTATTTTTTTATGGAACTTTGACAAACCAAATTTTGTCACTGGATTAGTACGGATCTCCCGGTCTCACACCGATACACCCGACCCGTATTATGTTACACTTCTCAGCGACCGCAGCATCTCGAGATCCAGGGGTATATCTCGCAATTTGGGACAATTATAGGCCAGACTTTTGGGACATTTATCGATAAAACGCTGTATACCGAAACGATTCGTGGGAAAGAAGCTCCTATCGTTTGAACCGTAGAATAAATTCTGACAAAACATTCCGCGGGGGGCCTGTCGTAGCTAGCCTTCATATATTATCATTTTTAAGAAACTACAATCTGCGTGTTTAAGAAAAAATAAGTAGGGGAAAAGGTGATATACCCTTCTTTTTCTGTATATTATGTTCTGTTCCTAAAGTTGTAATAAATCTCTTATGAGACATCCTCAATAAAAAATATATTCCGAGGCGAAGGCTCACCGTTCCGAGGAGGAGCTTCACGTGCGGCAAAGCGAATCGCGCGTTCACCATGAAATATTCGATTGTGAATCGACAGATGGGTCGATCGCCCGACAAACGGGTTAATCCCGAAAAGGTTAGACCCCACTGCGCGGAAGCGCCCTGTGCTACGCAAAAGAATATCCGTTTGAAATCAGCGTCGATCGACAAGCGTAAATCCAGCTTAAGGGAGACGGATATGCTCGGGCACGATCTCGTTCCGGCATAGAAGAACGTTGCGCGGTTGTCCTTCGCCACTGCCGTCGCCACTCGATAGCTTTTATATTCTTCCCTATGGAGGAGGGGGATGGTTTCGCCCGGCGCTAAAGTAGGTATCGCTCGAACAAATATTGACGCACTGCCGCGTATCGTCGGCAGTTATCTGACACGAGCCGTTTAAGCGCACCTTTGCACTCGAACGCCCCGTAATCAACCCCTCCGCCCCACCCCCCTTATAATCGCGTCCTATTCGCTTCGAATACTCGATACCGGCCCGAACAAAAATCCCCCGGTACTAAAATAACCCATTAACTACTCTGCGACGCTATCTTGCACCGGTCAGGACCGTTTCGAACAGTCGGGGACCTATTCGCAAAGTATTATGGGTGAAGTGTACGCTCTTCAACAAAACGGACGATTCCCGAGTTGATTTCGACCATTTTTTCCTGCGTGCATATATATTTCCACAAATAAATCCTCATTTGAGACAAATTTTTATATTAAATATAGATTTTATATTATATTCTTATACAATTTAATACATAATTTTAATATAATTCATTTTAATATGTATGTGTATGTAATGATATTTGGTCCCCTCAGGGTTTCAAATCCATTTTACCAACTTCTCTGTTTATTTCACTATCGCCTAATTTCAGCGAGACTTACTTTTTTTTATTAAGGTTGGTTCCGAAACACCTATTTTGCCAACAACACGTGAAAATCACCCAGATGGCCACTTCCCGGCTTTTACCGAGCGGTCACCCATCCAAGCTCTGCCCACGCCCCACGCTGTTTAACTTCGGTGATCGTACGAAAACCTGTTTTTGCAGCGAGGCAATGGTCGTTGACAATAAATTTTAATATAAGTAATTTAATGTTTATATTGAACACAGAACAAAACAGCATAAAAATTTCAAAATTAGCTTTGCAGTTGACGAGAGACAACATAAAGGCTCCCCATTAAAATGATTTCGCGAATTTTTCGGACACCTTTCGAAGCGGAATGTGGAGGAGAGAAGCTTGAAATTTTGATTTTCTTGCTCGGTAAACCTCGAACTAAATAAGTGCAATCCGCGGCGACTCGGCACTAGCGACTCAAGAAGCATTGTCTCGAGCGTGCATAGAGAGGAGACTGCTGCAAGTTCTCGCGGTTTGATATTCAAAGATGCAGGATCCATTAGGAAAATCGTATCGAGGCGCAGAGACGCGTTTGGAACACTTCGACGACGACGACGACGAGGGTGTAGCGTCGAAACTTTGCGTCGCGGCGATAGTAACAGTTCGCGTAGCATAGCGAATAACACGCGTCCCCTTGAATGGGACCGCTCCATCTCGCGATCGAGCCGTTCCTCGAGTAACCCGAGCAATATTTCCCAAGCGGGCGACCGTCGCTTTCCATATCGTAGCCGGAACCGTTTAAAAATTCTCTAGATTATAGTCCGTCGACACCGGATCGATACGCTGGAACACCGTCCGGACGGTGGAAACGAAATTTCCGCAGACCCCCTCGCTGGAAAACGACAAGATGTGCATTCGATGCCTCGAGTCGAGGGAAGAACCGCCCCGAACAACGGAGGGGCGCTTATAGCGTTCGGTTTCTCGTTGCAACGGGAGAGAATTTTTACGGTTAATTGTTATTTAGGGAGAGAGCAATCCTTCGGCTCAGCGCGGAGTTAATTTAAATGCGAGGGGGAACAGAAAGGATGCGAGGAGATTAAGGGGAGCTGATCCGCCGTTGTTATGGATGTACGCGGCCCGCATTAGGTATAAATATTCGAAAACCACGGAAGAAGTTGTGCGGCAACGGAATTATTTAATGTGGCTCGTGGTCCGCTCGCCTAACCGTGCAATTCGCGCATCTTTGATTGCTTCGTACTCTCCTTTTAAGTTCCATAAAATTAACATTTATTTTCCGGTTCCATACACAGGAATGTTTTAACTCGCTTACGCAAAAATACATTAAAAGTAAAAACAACTTAAGGAGGTGAAAAAGAGTAAAGACTTCGAGCCATAACACGAGCCTAGACAGACCATCCTCCGATTTTTTCCCTCGAGGTCGTACAATAGATTAAAAATTTCCAAGTCCCGAAGCTCCTCAACCCCGATCAACCCTTAAATTCCAACCCCCTGGCGCACCAGAAGCACCTGCACGAAATCCCAACACCCCAAACAGAGCGGTATTGACCCGAGGGCTGCTGCTAGGAGATCCAACCCCCTCGACCATCCCCTAATCCTTTCTATTAAACCGTTCCCCGACGGAAATAAATTCAATTCAATTACACACACAGCGGGGCATCCACACCGCGCCAGCCCATCGAAAGTTAAATATAATCTCGGGGGTTAATCGAGTTTCCCTATGAAAATTAATCGTCTCGGGACGCTGTCGGTGTGAAACGGATAGTCCAAACAAATCGAAGGCAGAAGAGTGGGAGAGAGAGAGAGAGAGGGGGTTGGAGGGGAGGGTGGAAACACAGTTGCAGAACGGCGTAGACGTTCTACGAGAGGATGGGGTCGAGTGTCACGCGACGCGCCTTCGAGTCCGGATTAAGACGTCTCTGGGGCATCCGGCGCGGCGTGCTGGCTATCGAGGAAGAGGCGACAAAGTACTCTTAAATGGATTTGAATGCGGACACCCATTCAGCTTGTCGTACACGTGGACGTGTGTTGACAAACGCCGGTATCTTAAGCCGAGCTTCCACCCATTTTTGCCCGCATCCCTTATTTTTATTGACGTCGCATTGGGTCTTCTAAACCCTTGTCTGTTTTCTTTGCGGTTCTCCGCTTGACAACACGGGCTTCGGAAAATTCTTGGATACTTTCCCACGCTTCTGGAACGTTGTCCTATTTTTTTTTATTGCTAAATGGTACCTAGATGAACTGGGTACCCTCGATTTGAAACAATTCCAATGAAATAGATTTTCTTTCTTAATATTTACATTTTTCTCATTTTTTTATCCTCTTAACCCTTTTAAATTTACGTTTAAGTTTCGTTTGTCGTTACTGAGGATTCCCACACACTTAAACACAATTTGCAAAATATTTCTTCGAATTCTACGTGTCTCCGAAGCTTGTCGACTTAATATAATATAAAATTAGTTTCTTGCCAAATTATTTATTAATTTTTGGCAAACTAAAAACTATAAATTACAAGCTCGCTGAACGTGTCAGCGCACTGTTTTCAACGTACCAGAATTTTTCAAGGAAACAAATTTTCAGTTTAATTGCAGGCGTCCAGTTAGATTTATTCTCGTCAATGTACCAGAGATTGTGTATATTCAGGAAATCGGAGGCTCTCGAACAAACGCCGGTTTCCAGCGAAAGAAATCCAGCGAAGGTCGATAAAGCGGCCGGGAAACGATAAGACGGCGTTTATCGGCGACGTAGAAATAAGTGGTTCTCCTCGAGGGACGTTCTCGCACACGAGCAGAGAAATGCCCGTTTCGGTTTCGCGTCCAGCCCGAGTACACCTCGCGCAGAGCGGCTGCCTTTATCTCGTCGGTATGTATTTTGCCCGCGACGCGATACGTTCCCGAGACGGGGAAATCGCGGGCGCGCGTTGGGACGCTGCCAAAAACGAATCCGCTCGCGGGACGGCCGCGAACGACGCCGTTGCCAAATCCGACCGCAACACGCTAACCGTTCCCGCTCTATAAATCGGCCAATCGAAGATTCAACCGGCTGTCCCTGTCGTTTCTGTCGGTGCCGAACATCGGGCTCGAACGTCCGATTAAATAGTTTCTATTAACTATCCAGCGATTGCAGCAACATTGGTACGCGGGACATTTCACGCCAGGTTGCGCAGGATTTGCCACGGATCTGTCACCTGTCCTCGGAAATTAATGTTTCGTACGCGTGCTTCTTCCTTCGAAAAACTGTAGATTTAAAAAAAATTTTTTTTCACTACCGGAAGATTCGAAAGATTCTCACCAAGATGTACAAATTTTTATTCATATAGTTCTCGCATCTTTTTGTTAATATTGTCGTCAACAGATATTTTTAATAATTTTTATATTGACCAACAGAAGGTCCGCTTCAATATGTACAACCACAAATTTTTATTCATGTCGCTTCCACTTTGTTCTCTCTTTTTTAATATTGTCCCCAACAGAAGGTCCACCTCAACATGCGCAACCACGAATTTTCATTTATATCGCTCCCTCGCTTCGTTTTTATTAAAAATACCGTCCAACGCTTCTCCACGTAGACGCCCATTGTGACCACTGAATCCCCTCTGGTCCCATGAAAACCCAGCAGAGTAGATTTCTCGAACGTTCCTACAACACAATCGTAGACGTTATAGTTCCCGTTTGCCGGTCCGTTTGAAGCGGTACCAATGCTTCCGAGAGACCAGCCGCCACGTCGCGCGGCACCGGTAGGAAATTGAAGTGGAGAGAAAGCGTCGAGGTAGAAAGCGGTCGCGTTAGCGGAAAGAATCGCGGCTTCGAGGAGCCACCCTCTCCGTGCCGCGTCATCGTGCGATAAGAGCGAAAATGTTTCCGTTGGCTTCGAGGAGGGAATGTAAAGTGTATAAAGTACTCGTCGAGTGGAGAGCGTCGATCGTCGGTCTGGCCGGAGGCGTCGTAGCATTTCAATTCTCGGTTGGACCATCTCCAAAAACCGGCGTGCCGCTGTCCTCTGCTCGCGGGATTGCGGGGGCTGGAGGTTAAAAACCACGCTCGGCGCGCATTAAACTCCACATTCCCACGTGGAACGGCTTTACGCTCGTTGGGATCGTGCGGGACGCGTTAAAACGAACAATCATCGTGCACCGGAACCGGGGAAACGTGAATCGCCCGGATGTTTCCTTTCGCAGCCCAGAAATTGTAGCTTTTCCATCTCGCATTCGGTACACTTTTACGCGAATGAATGCAAGATTGAACTACTAACTAATACGTTTCGGTACTATTCCCTCTGTAAACTGGAGGCGTATCGTTTGCCGTCTACGACCGATTGGGGGTTAATTCTGCATGCAAATGTCAGTCGAAAAGAAAGAATAAAATTCTTCCATTCGACGTCTCGTTTCCGAGAAAAACGCGGTCAAAGACCCGAGCGTATTACTTAGCACACCTTAGTACACGCAATAAGTAGAATCGGTAGGTTGTGGTCAGACGAATTTGTTGCTTATCCAACAGGACGCGCGTTCGGGTCGAAGTGAGTCGTTTTCGGACGGTTCAGACGATCATGCGGAAGGTTCGAAAGCGCGATCGATCGTGTCGGAACGATCGTAATTGGCTGGATGAGGAAAAAGCTGCTACGTAATAATAAGATGCGTGCGGACCGGGGGGCGGGGTGGTGGGTGTGGGCACACGAGAACCCGGCCCGGTGTGCACACGCGAGTGGGGCCGAGTAACAACACGAGCCAGCAACACGTGGCAGATTATAATGTCTAGATGGTTCGGGGTCGAAGCGAGCAGTGATTTGGCAAGCTCCTTCGACGTCTGCCAGCGGCGCGCCACGACCACGCTGATTCCCCGCTGTCGAAACTCTGCCGGGGGGGAACGATTTTCGCCGGACGGTGTGTGGTCGATCAAAAATTCCTCCGCACACATTCCGCCTAGAAATATTCTCCCCATAAAACCCGAAACCGTCCGTGAAGCATACTAACAACTGGACACATTCTTCTTATTACACAGGAGGAGGATTTTCCCGGAAAGAACCGAGCAGAGACGGTCTCCGGTCTCCCAGGGGAATAATTGTGGGAGAGCGTTCGATCCCCGCGGCAATTTACCCGAGTCACGAGGCAACGCGGATCGCCATAAATCCCATTTCCGGTTGAACCGGCCGAGCAGCGTGAATGGACATCCGCGTTTAAATCCATTTGGGAGCCTACCCGGCCCGGCCCGACGCCGCATGCTTGTCCGGCAGAAGGAGAGGGAGGGCGGCACACGTACGATCCGATCGGAGCTTAAAAGCGATCGATGGAAGCTCGTTAAATCGAGCAGAATAAGAGGGTGCTCGTGCCGGAGACCGTTCCCACCCTCCCAGACCGAAAGACGTTGCAGCCACTCGACAAGGGAGACCAGTTTAACCCTTAAGAACCTCGTGCTGTGTCCGGAGAAAACATTCTCGATCCGATTCCTACGGATAATCGACAATATTTATATTAACGGACGGCATGGCACCATTGCTTACTGCGCCCAACGCCGCTTGTACACCAAAATTCATTCTATTCGACCCGTTTACAATAAAATAATAATGATACGAAACAAAACGGAACGACGACAGCGCGAATATCATAATGGCCGCTACGTACTTCAACGACCGTTGCGAGTTAAGGGTATAAAAATCGGAAAATTGTTAATGAATAGTAACATTTTCAAAGATCTCTGTCGGTATGTCGTCGCACGGATGAAATATTGTGCGCGGCACGACGCGAACGCCGGTCAGCAATCAGCGGGGAATTTATTTTCCGTCCATCGGATGATTAACGATAAATTCGACGAGGTTCGAGCGGCCTTCGGCGACACGAAGCGTGTACATTTAACAGTCAATTAGTGGTCCAATTAGTCGGACGATTTCCCGATAACGCAAGGCGGGAACTCGTCCCGGCGACGTACAAATTGCCGCGATCTTCGGCAACGCGTATCCATTTAACGAACGATTTTTACCCAGCCCGGTCTTATTACCGTGACGCGTACAGCCGCTCGAGTTAACGACCCGTCGCGTCGCGTCACGGCAACTGTTGAACAACTGAATTCGCGGTGCCTCGTAATCAGATCACCGGGGAATCAACCATCGGAACGAAAACCACACCGGTCCCAGACAATTCTTTAGCCGCCAGTGCACATGATTCCCTGCAATTCCGTGATACGTACGCACCAGACCCCGTTGAGATTTCTATTCTGTCTCACATTTTCGAATCCCCGATGCCGGAGGGTCGGGTTCGAAGCGTGGCGAAACGATAACCAAAAATGGCGCGTGAAATTTTCTGCAACGGTCTTAAAGGGGACGCTTGAATGTTCAAGTTAGCGTCGGTTTGAGCCTCGGGAAAAATTTTTCGAGTTCCCTGGAAGGGCTCGAATCTGGCGAGTACTTTCGAGAAAAATGTTCCCGCGAAAGCTGCCATAACGCGCGGCGATAAATAAATCGCGCATGAAATTTTACGCGCCGGTCGTAAAGAGGACGCGTCGAACTTTGAAATCACTTTGGTGTGAGTGTCGCAAGAATTTTTTGAGCTCGACGAAACTCTGTAAACTGGATATTTTTCGCTTTGCTGAAATAGTACACTTTTGAGCGTCGGAAAGACTTTTCGACGTCGACGAACGTTCAGTTTTGTAAAATGGTTGTTTTTCACTTTCCTGAAAGCGTAAAGAAAGAAAACGGTAACAAATTGCAGAGCGTAATTTGGAAACGATTGGGTCGAGTGAGCTTGAATAACAAGAGCAGAAGAATGTACGAAGACGTCCGTGGCCCAGGTAAAAATGGCTTCCGGTCGAAGAGTGATGCGCCCAGGCCGGTGCAGGCGGAATTCGCGAATGCATTCCCGTTTCACGAACAGCCGAGGCCTGTAAAACTCGTTAACGGCGCACGCGACCATCGTCGGAGAAACGAAGCAGGAAAGCAGTAAACGCGTGAGAGCCTATTATTATTCATAACATCTGCGGCAAAGGATGCGGCGCTCTCTCCTTCGGAGGATCGCCATGTTGAAACTTCTACCTTCCCTATCTGTCTTCGTCCCCTCTCTTTCTCTCCGGCTCGAGAGAGAGAGCAAGGGAGAGAGAACTCAACGGTTGCCGGACGCAAACGAATTCGCCCGGGTTTCGGAATGGATGCCGCTACGAAATTTCTTTGTCTGTGTTTTCCTAATGTTTGCCAGCCTTGGGAATGTTGCCGCACAGTTTCGAAGTGGACCTCGAAGGAATTCTTGCCGCAAACACTGTTGGGAAGTTTTGCAAAGTATTTTTTTTTGTCGCCGACTCTCTACGCTCTTCTGGAAAATAAGGAAACAAGATTACTCGAAACTGTGTCCGGCGAACCTCTTAATTCTTGGACGCGTGTGGTTGACTCGCGAGGACTTGTACTACTTGCGGGGTCCGCTCGCTGCACGTCTTGTCGCGAACACCTAATATTTTTTTATGCTTGTGGCGGCTACCTCCTACGCTTGCCACAAGATGGACAGATACTCAAGACCTTTCTCGCTTCTACCTCCTCTCTCTCTTTCTCTCTCTCCTCTCTGATCTGTCACCGATTCCAATATATACCGTCCTCAACCGCCTTCTAGTATCCCAGCGTCTAAGGCAGGGCCCGCTAGATAGTCTTACCGATGAGTCCTCTAGCGGGCTAGGACGAAACGCTCCCTTTACTTTTCCTCCTCTCTCTTACGCACTACAGCGCCGCCAAATGCTTATAAAATAGCAGATTAAATCATTTTTTAGGCTCCATCATTTTTAATCTTCTCCAGTATTTTTCTTCATACTCTACTGGATTTTTAAAGAATTGTTTGTATAGATCACACACATTTTCCCGGGATAAGTTTTTATATTCGCACTATTGTTGCGTCACAGGTAAATTTGGCACTATTTTATTGCACCGGGGCGACAAGAATAGCAACAATCTTCGTCCCCCGAAAATTTATGCGCGAACACAGTCCGCTGATTAGTTCGCGGATTCGATTTAACTTGGCTCCCCCGGCTCGTCATCCGACATACGCGAATTTGTATCGCTAGCTGTCTCGACGGAGACGCGTTCAATTCCGTCGCGTACTTCGTGATTCTTCCGATATAATAATACCCGGCCGTTCGACGCGTCGCTGCGTACGAAAGTCACCGGCGAACCTCGGCTAAACCTCGGCTTAAAACACCGAGAACAGATGTCCGACACGTACAGGGTTCTACTACTCGCTCGCGATGCAATGTTACTGCGGCATCAATACAATTTGTTCCGATACGATCAGCGCGTCCGAATGCGTGAGGGCACAATATTTGCGGAACTGATTCGATCCGGTCTGCACCGGACGCGTCTGACCAGCGACGACCCATACTACTTGCCCATCTCATTTTCTCTCATTGGACGCGAAATCATTCTTGAGGCAATTCCTTGTGTCGCTGATATTCGTCGTCATTATCGATTATCCGTATTATAAAGACAATTAGTGAATAATGCGCCAATAAATAATTGATAATAAATGATAAAGATATTATAAAAACCGGACGGGGGGTGATTCTACATGAAAAAATTGTTTGACGCATCGTTTTCGAGAAAACCAAACGTGCTGTTGGTAGGAATCGTCTGACGCGTCCGATCATGACGGGCCTATACTACTTCCAGCCTTTAATATTATTATTAGCGAACGAACGTTCCGCCGCTGATTCGTAAAATCGAGCACGATTTAAGCGGACGCGTCTGCCGTGTCCCCGCGGACTCGAACCAGTAAATTCAATTACCCATCTCTCGAAGATTGGTCCGAGCCGTTCGATCGTGACGACTCAACCGGATTCCCATGCAAATTTGCGCCGATGAGGAATCGGACAAGTTAAATGAGCAATTTGATAAAACCCGGCTGCCCCCGCCACCGGCAAACGTTTATTGAGATTGATCAAGACCATTTCGGCGAATCTACCTTGACTGTGACGGATAACGATCCTCACTGTAGACACTGAGAAAGGGTTCGTTCAATCTTTATTTAATTTTCCAGTGGGAACCGGTACTTATTAAAATTTCAATTACTTTAATTTCGTAGAATTTTCTTGGGGTGAATGTTCAGCCTGGAGTTTTAGACAATTTTTGGGGGGAAAAATTCGTGCGAAATTTACAGGCTCGAGGAAAAAGAATTGTTCATATCGTTTGAGCAGTGACACGGAGATACGAAAATCTCAACTACTTGTCGGAAATGGCAAATGAAAGCTGCTCGTCAGAAATGAGAGATCGTGGTCTCGAATCAGAGCTGGGAATATGTGGAGGAAAGTTAGCTGAAACTCGATATGGTTTACAATTTACGTTAGTACACGTGGTTGATGGAAGGATCGTTCGGGTTTAGAAGAGTATTTGCACGTGGTGTGCCGACTATAAATTTCCTTCCTGCTCGAAGGACCACCCTTAATTAAGTAAGGGACGAATGACTGTGACACCGTCGTTTGCTATAAACAATTTACTATTTTATTAAAATATTTACAACTGCGATTGTAAAGTGGTTCATTGAAGTGGTTCACTCTGACTTTGCTCCGTCCCATCGCAGGGACACAAGCATCGAAACGGCGAATTATTGTTAAAATTCTAAAACTATTGGTCTAAGGAAAAATCGGGGGAAAGATTCGAGGCGTGGTGAAAAATTATTCGGCTGAAGTGGGAAATTGTTTATGTAGACAATATATGGTGGCAACGGTTAACAAATGTTGCTGCAGCGGAAGGTCGGGTCTTAGGAGGTCGACGTGAATTTATGTGTTTATGAAAGGCTCCAGGTCGAAAGTGTCTGATAACTCATGAAAGAGTGGACCCTTCCGCTCTTTCTATTCAAATCCAAACAATTTGTTTATACAATCATCAGCAGAGGCACAGAGACGCGCGTGCACCCCCGCGATTCACCGTTCAAAATTTCCTGAACGCACAATCATCTCTCCGCGCGCACTGTCAGCGATGAATACAGTGTCGCAGCGTCGCGTCGCGCGGATTCGGTGTAATTATGAAAAGTGGAGCGTTAAACCGTGGGCTGAAAAGAAAGTTAATGAGCGTGAGTAACGGGTCGTGAACGGGTCGTCAAGATGACCGGAGTAGGATCGATCCTGGGGTAACGGTGATTTCGGGGTGGTAAGTACGGCCGGATGACGTTCTTACGAGTTGATCCGCGGGGGAAAAAGGGGAAGGAAAAACTCCGACGAGAGGGAAAATTCGGGGTGGAGGGAGGGTTAGTTTTCCAGGGGTGGCGCGTTCGAACGGTCGACAGCGTTGCTGCCACCGCCGCCTATGCAGTCTATTAAACATAGATAGGAGTACCGCATTGCCGTGAATCGGCGTGGGGAAGTGTTAGGGGTTCGCTGCGCCGTGTGCTCTCTCCCTCCCTCCCTCCCGCCCTCTCTCTCTCCCGTCCCCCTCTCCTCCTTCTCTATCTTTTCCACCGTCCGCTTCCCACAACCCCTCTCGACCTCCCACTCTGCACGCGTGCTAACTCGCACACACACACAAATGTTGCTACACTAACCGAACCTGTACCGAACCTGTACAGACTATAGATGAACAAACTGCAGCCCCAGGTCAGATGCGCAACCTTCTCTCTCCGCTATATTTACCCGCACCTGTCCGCGACACCTTTGCCACGCTTTGTTACGTAACCCCCGTGGACATGCACCGTCCGTTGACTGCCACGGGCTCCGGAGTTTAGGGTAATTTCTTCAGGGTGTGGGAAGCGTTGGAGTCGTCTTCGATATCCTCTTTAAATTTACCAATTGATCAAATCGTTATTAGACTTGAGAATAATTATTGGACAGCGGATTTTATGCATTTATAGCAAAAATTAGAAGATGCAATTTAAAACAGTAAAAATATTAGACAAATTTATTGACACTGCTATATTGTTTTCAACCTAGTAAACATATTAACTAAGGAAATTTCTGCTTCGCTCAAACTTGTAATTGACATGAAAACATTTTATTTTGCATAAAGATCCGCTGTCTTATAATTATTGAATAATTATTCAGAGTGTGATGCAGGAAGCGTTAGTATTCAACATTCTCTTTAAATGTATCAATTGATCAAATCGTTACTAGACTTAAGAATAATTATTGGACAGCGGATTTTATGCATTTATAGCAAAAATTAGCAGATGCAATTTAAAACAGTAAAAATATTAGACAAATTTATTGACACTGCTATATTGTTTTCAACCTAGTGAACATATTAACTAAGGAAATTTCTGCTTCACTCAAACTTGCAATTGACATAAAAAAATTTTATTTTGCATCAAGATCCGCTGTCTAATAATTATTGAATAATTATTCAGAGTGGGATGCATTGATATTCAACATCCTCTTTAAATGTATCCATTGATCAAGTCGTTACTAGAGGATCTTCAAGAATAATTATCGTTTCGTAGTAGTCATAAATTTTTCCCGTGTAGGATAGTTGGCGAATCGATGCGAATAGTTTTCACCTGGAAATAAATTTGCAAACCCGTACCTCGTAGCGCAGCGTCGCTCGTAAACCGATTTTACATTTCGAAAGGTGGCTACACGAAAGCACTCCCGCGTTGTTGTTAGCACAAACGCTCCTTTATTAGGATAATTTATGTTCCTACTCGTTACATAATGGCCGTGAAAGCACGTATCTGGAACGTTAATTACCGGACTTGCTTCAGGCTGAATTTTATGCGCTCGTAAAAGACCGTACACTTCTGAACGGCTGTAAGTTATATCGGTTATGCTTGTTCTCCTCGCGAAACAGGATTGAATTGTACGAATTTAGATTTATTCTTCTTGGACTGCGGATTTCACGCTACATCGTTTCCGTCAATGAAAAGCTTATTATCGGGAAACGATCGTGAAATTCCTCCGGATCCATCGTGTTTTATTAACCAGTTAACTGTTTCGACGTCTTTGGAGAATGTGTATCTCGTGACGAATATATTCGTCATAAAATTGTGCACGTTTTTCATGACGAGTATACTCGTCGTAAACAGCGAACTGGTTAAAATACCGAAAAGGAGGTTCCATTTCCCGGGGAGCAGAGATGCCGTTTCGATATCGGCACGCATACGGTGTGTTTTTTAGCGCTCGGAACGAATTCAAAGCGACGAGCGATGTAATCCCTGCGATAATGAATTCTGAACGGAGGTTAACGAATTATCGAGCACGCGCCGCACACTGGTTGGAACGCGGAAAAAATAAATTTTTCGAATGTTGGGTATATAGGTTTTTCATTACAATTTCATTTACTAGATAATTGAAGTATTTAAACTAACAAAAATTTTTTATAAATACCAATTATTTCTTGGAATATTATGACATAAAAGTTAGGAAACCGGAAACCTGCGATTTGAGCTTATAAATGCGTCTACATACAAACGCAGCCACAAGAATCTAAAACATTAGAACACGTTAACAATATTATAATTTGATTATGTTTATAATAAATGAATTATTTAACGTAGATAAAGTTAATGTCATTGTCAGTTGTTTACTTAAAATACAGATTGAAGAAACAGGTATTTTGAATATTAGAATTTACGTTTAATTTGACATAACTTTTTTACGTTAAAAAACGTCAAGAGAAAACTTGTTGCTAATTGTGCAACATACTTTTAAATACATATCCTGCAAGTTTTCGCTGCGAACTCGTACGAACTTGGCACTGAGACTATTTTTTTCTAATTATAATCAGTCGCATAAGTATTCGTACGCCTTTTAAAACAGAATAACCTTTTTACACTTTTACTAAACGACCCGATTTTTTATGAGCAATTAGAAGAATTTGTGTACTAAATGACGTGCAAAAAAATTTCGAAAAATGGCAATTACATTTAAAAAAAAAGCAATGAAAAAATTTTTTTTTCAATTTTAAATATGGTTAAACACAAAAATATAATTGTAAGTATTTTTTCTAAGTCACAAAAAACTGAAAATTACTATTGCAAACAAAATATTTTTTTAACTTGTTGTTGTAATGCATTGTTAATTATTGGGTCAACCATATTTTTTTTCGAAATTTTCACTTCAAATTTATAATTAACGACCTCAAAAACCCTGGAATATAAATTTTTACGTAAACTGAACCAATCGTATTGATGCTACCATATTTTTTTCTAGATTTGGTTAGTTCAGACCTGTACGATGGATAGTTACTAGGCAAGTTATTGGTCCAATTGCAGCGAAGATTGCCCGAAGGTGGCCGAGATTTTTTAAACACAGTTAGTTCAATACTACGCATTGTCAAAACGTTCAATGCCAGATCATAATCTATTAAAGAATTTGTTATGTACTTAAAGAAAGAAATAATGAACGTAATGCAGAGGTTTCCAATTAGCCCATTTTAGCTAATGTTTAACAACTTTTTGAAAAATTTTTTTTTTGCCAAATAAGCGTTGTACCTGTGGCATGCTTTCTACAAAGTTTCAATCAGATTTGTTGGATAGTTTGGTTTTTACAGATTTTTTTCCGCTTTTAGACCAAATGGGACCACTGTGCGCCGCTAGCGAAGCTTCCGCCTGTGGAATCCGCGAAAAGAATAGAAAAATATTGATTCGTCGGTGAAAAAGCTTTGAGCGAGGCGACACATAGACGTTTCGCCTCGTTGCGACCTTTCTGTGTTTAATCTGCGATTTCTCGGCGAGGTCGCGGCTCGTCCCGCGAATTGTTTCTAACGTCGTAAACAACGCGAAGTATACTCTCGTATTTTTATTAACGCTCGAACCGACGAATTCTAATACTTTTAACTCTTTGCACTGGGAGCTACCATTCCAATTCGAAAATTAAACATTGACAATAATAATTGGGTTCTGTATAATTTTTTATTAAAAATATTTTTCTCTCTTTTATAAGGGTAATTTTTATTTTCATCCTGATTCGCGATTTAGTGGAATTGTAAAAATGCATCCACGAGCAATTATTATTTAACTGAATAAAAATTGTAAAGTGATGGTTACTTTTACGAAGTACGTTTTCACGTGAAAGTAAATGTTTTGCCCTTAAATTCGGAAGAGGTCAGAATTTTGCCGGAACTAGCCCAACGGTATCAACATTTATCGCGAACTTTCACCGGATCGATTTCTCTACCGCTTTGAATTAGATCCACCGATAAAGTTCAAAGTCCACAAATCAGCCGGTTAGCAGGTTAAAAGTCGTTTCCCGGTATAGAAAGTTTCGCGAAAGGTCTGGTCTGTGGGGAATCGTCCCGTTTAGCGGGTCGTGGAATCGCTGGACCTCTCTCCATGGTGGTCGTAAACTACGGACACACGGATTCCGTCTACTCGGCCATCCAACCCCTTCCCCGCAAACATTGAGCGAAACTATCCCGGCAATTTTCCCGGAAATCCTCGCGCTGATTCAAAAGTTTTCGCGGGTCCCACATTTTATTTGTTGACACACGAAACTTCATCTAGACACGAAATCTTTTCCCGCGAAAATTTTTCTTTTACACACAACACATTCACAGGTCCAGAACATTTTCATAATCGTAGGTCCCTAAAATTTTCATAATTATAGGTCCTCAAAATTTCCACACTCCTAGCTCCTTAAAATTTTCATAATCGTAGGTCCCTAAAATTTTCATAATCGTAGGTCCCTAAAATTTTCATAATCGTATATAAGTTCCTAAAATTTTCATAACCGTATATGAGTCCCTAAAGTTTTCATAATCGTATATAAGTCCCTAAAGTTTTCATAATCATAAGTCCCTAAAATTTTCATAGACGCAGGTCCCTATAATTTTCTTAATCGCAGGTTCCTAAAATTTTCATAATCATAGGTCCTTAAAATTTTCATAATCAGAGGTCTCTAAAATTTTCATAATCGTAGGTCCCTAAAATTTTCACACTCATAGGTCCCTAAAATTTTCATAATCGTAGGTCCCTAAAATTTACATAACACTTATTAGTCCCTAAAATTTTCATAATTGCATATAGTTCCTTTAAATTTTCATACTCATAGATTCCTAAAATTTTCATAAACGTAGGTCCCTAAAATTTCATAACACTTATTGGTCCTTAAAATTTTCATACTTATAAGTCTCTAAAATTTTCATACTCATAGGTCCCAAAAATTTTCATATTCGTAGGTCCCTAAAGTTTTCATAGGCGTAAGCGACACTTCTCTCACGACGTACGACGCTCGATAAGGCTTAGCGAATGACAAAGTATTTGTTTCGCTGAGGACACGGTAATTCTGATCGCCGGAGCGATGGATGTGGCAATTTCTGTGAATCGTCGCGCCAGATGGATCTATCCCGGAGGATTTGTAGATCCGTTGGAACCGCAATAACAGCGTCGCGGGTATTTATTGGACGGCGCGGTGCAGCGGTCCCTCGGATGTGACATATTGATCGTAATAATAGAGCGATTAATAGTAGCCACGCGGCCGCGGTTTCTCGTTCGTTTCGCGCTATTATTAATCGAGCATCAATCGACCGTCCCACTTAACGTTTAATTCTAGACACACGCGTGCGTCGACGCACCGAGCGCGTACAACCGTGCCGCTTAACCTTTCGCGGGTCAATCATCCTCTGCCCTTCGCCCTTTCTCTGCCGTAGGGCTGACCTAGAAGATACCTTTCCTCCTGAATCACCCTTACGGTCACTGCTTTTCACTTTCTTCCTCTCAATATATTTTGCTGGGGGATTTTTTAAATAATATTTGTAGCCAATGAAGCCGAAGGTGATCAACTTATCGGGTAAATTAGGGTCGTAGCCCTTTAACAGCGTTTCGATTAAAACCTGAAAAAAAATATTTTTTAGCCTCCCCATGGAATCGAGAAATTCTCTGGAAGAAAATATCTTTCGCTCTCCTAAAAAGCTTGATAAAAAGTGTAGACTCGACGTTTCACTAATCCGAGAGCGCATTTCAGCAGTCCGGTTGAGCTTAAATAACAGGGAAAAGGATTTCGTCGGAAAGAGTCCCAGTGAGGCAGCCCTAGATTTTCGACCTTGGCGCAACCGGGCTAAAATCTGACTTCAAGCAAATGCTTTCGCCGGGAAATCTCTTTCAGGACCTGAACTCGCGGGGCGAGTATCCGCGAAGATGAAACAGCTCGTCGGCGCTCCGCAGTGCTTGGAGAGCAAGGGAGGAGAGGAAAGAAACCTCCGTCAAAGAGAGATTTCTCGGAACGGCACGTAGTTCGACGATAGGCTTCGGCCGAGTTCTCATTACGTTCGTCATCGAAGCGAGAAGGGGAAAGTAGAAAGAGAGAGAGCGAGAGAGAGAGAGAGACAGAGAAAGCGAGAGGCGGGAAGAAAGCTTCTCAGAAGTTCTGCCCGTTAGACAGAGTCCTTTGTCTAAACACCTGTTGCCAGCCGGTCGCTCGGAACAACGGCGAGCAGCGGGAAAAAAATAGGAGCTTGTCTCGCGAGTCTGCACGTAGGCCGCCATTTGTTTCCCACCTCCCGAAACACTGGGATCCCGTCGAGTTCGTTCGAGATTTAGCATCGTACTGAGGAAACGAAATTAGGGGAGGTTTACGTCGTCCATCCTGCGGAAATACGAAAACCTCCGAATTTTTTGCTATTGGAGAAATATTCGAGGGGACGTATTTCGAGGATATTTTTCCACCGTTGCGAAATTGATCTCGCGACCTGAAAAAAATTCTCGTTCGTAGGTTGAACTTTCTAGTATCGTCTGAAAAAAGAATCAACCAGATTCGACGAATAGCTCGCGAGATAAAAATTCGCAAGTGCGATCGATACAGACGCGTAACGCGATAAAGAACGATCGATCACCTTCGTCGCGTATGTAAACATGTTGTTATTGAACAACGTATTGCATTTCCGTGTATTTTACGATGCTCGACGACGGGTCTACCTAATTTCGCACGTAGTACGGCATACTCAATTTTGATCACGTTCGCGTGACACCCGGCTGCAACGTGTTCCACGAGGGCCAACAATGGGCAGAAGCACGCGGCGCGCGGCGTCGCGACGCGCGGGTTCGCGCGCACCGTCCATTGTTTCTTAGCTTAAATCGCATCAATGTATAGCTTTCTAGGAGCAACCGAGCCCCATTGTGTCCACTCCCCTTGAACGTGAATTGGCCCGTGGCGTATCCGGGCTTAAGCGTGCACGGCCCTTTGTTGCGACCTAGGCTATTCAACACGTAAAAAGGCTGTTTATTTGGAAGTTCCAACGACCCGTCGCGTCGGTTCATAGTCTCTCGCGGGGACCATTGTCGCCCGGCTCCCATTAATGCTTCATAAATTGCTGCTTCTTCGTCTTGCATGTCCCTTCGGACACTTCGATGCCGTAAGCGCCCGACATCGTGCCATTGACTGTTTCACTAGCGACTTCAAACACTCCGTAGAATCGAAGCAATTTGTTAAACCCTTTGCGCCCGGAAATATTTATGTCGAGCTAGACGAAATTTGATGCCACAGTGCAATTAATAGCGATTTATTAACCCTTTGCACTCGAAACTATTAAATTCGAGACGTTTCCTTCGAGCTAGAATTAATTTTATGCCATGATGGAATTCATAGCGATTTATTAACCCCTTGGACTTGGAACTAACATTTGATAATAAGATTGTAGAGAGGTTAAAATATATCTTATCGATTAAAGTTCATTGTTCGTACCAAAAATTGGGTTTTATTTCACCTAAAACTACCGAAATTGCTTTCTTGCCAACCTAATATTTAAATTCAAGACGTTCTTTCGAGCTAGAGCAAATTTTATGCCACAATGGAATTTATAGCAATTTTTCAGCCCTTTCCTATTTACCTTCAACACGTTTCTTTCGAGCTAGAGCAAATTTTGTGCCACAATGGAATTTATAGCAATTTATCAACCCTTTGCACTCGGAACTATTAAATTCGAGATGTTTCCTTCGAGCAAGAGTTAATTTTATGCCACAATGGTATTTACTACAATTTATTAACCCTTTGCGCTCGGAGCTATTTAACTTCAACACGTTTCTTTCGAGCTAGAACAAATTTTATGCCACAATAGAACTATAGCAATTTATCGAATACAATTGCATAATAGAAAAGCCGTTTTCGATCATTTTTGGCTTGAGCTTTCGCGCGCGGATAATTATACCCGAACAGCTAAACGTACAAGATCGTTTCTTCATCCGCAGGAAATAAACTCCGGAACCAGGAAAGAGAGATCAGGGGGTGGTGTCGTAGGAATTGTGGGCGGAGCGGGTGAGATCGCCGCGTCGGTGAAAGGCGCGCAGAAAAGGCGTTCAGTCGTGAAAAGGAGGCTTTATCTCGCTCGGCAAAAAAAGTGAATAGACGGTTGGGAAGAGGCGCGACCGGCTCGCGGGCTGCAAAAGCGTGGCGGAAAAGCCTCTCGCAAATGGCCCGAAAGGACCCGCCGCGTGTTGCGAACCGGTGAATAGGGGCGGCGAGAAGGGTGGTGTGCCGGGGGTAGGGGATAGGGGTGGCTGTGACACACGCATAGATTCGGCCGCCGCTCCGCGGCGACGTTAAGAATAACGAACGAGGACGAGGGCAGGTGCGAGGTTGTAACCCCGTCAACTCTGTTGCCGCTTCGTTACTATCCGGCACACGGTTTTTTTACCACCTATTTTCTCTTTTTTTTACCCGGCACTGACGTTTTAATTGCTCGCGCGAATGTTTATGCGAATCCCCGATATACCGCGAGCTGTGAAAATCTGCGCGACACGGTCCCTGGTAATTAATGAAAAGAATTTTTCGAAATACAGTGTTTCATCGATAATTGTCCAAATCACGGGTCCGCCCAGGGACAATTATCCGCTAGGGATACTGTTCTTTGACTTCTGCCTGCGAGGACCTCGATCGCCGAAAAATGTAAACATAACTAATCCAATAACAAAACTTTTTCATTTCTCATTATTTTTTGTGGAACTTTGACCAACCAAGTTTTTTCACTGGATTAGTGTGGTCTCTCGGTCTCGCGCCGATATACTCGACCCGTATTATGTTACACTTCTCGACGGCCGCAGCCTCTCAATTGTAGGCCAGACACTTGGGACATTTATCGATAAACTACTGTACTCCCGACGAGGAAAATGTTCAATTATAATTGTTTTGATGAATATTTATTGAAATCACTTCTAGCGAGAACCGGGTCCAGACTGATTCACGCAGACCGATCGAACAGCCGCAAAAGGGAGAAACGACGAAGCTGGCGATCCTCAGAGAAGATCAGAGGGGATCGGCGAGCGAGGGGAAAATCACGGCGAGATAACGGGCTCTCGTGGAACAAAGCGAAACCCTGTGTACGCGAGACCGCCCCTGTAATTATTCGGTGTGTTCGTTCCTTCGAGCAGCGATTCGAGGACGGGACTACGGATTTAAAGAAACCAACGCGAGTTTAGCGGACGAACGGACAGGACGGACAGGACCGACTTTCTTTGTCGAAAATTTGAAATTGAAATGCGGATTCATGAATCCCGCGCCCGCGGATTACTCGTGGAAGTCCTCCCCCTCCTTTATTCGCTACTTTATTCACCGAGTTTAACGAGGCTCTCGAGTCATTTCATTACCGAACGCGATGCTAATTAGAAACGCTAGCCTGCCGCGAGTTTTTAAACCTAGCGAGTATGCAAAATTCACCGAAAAATCTAGATCTACAATTTTCAATTGTTCGAAATCCTATCAATTTTTTCTGTTATAAATGCACGAAATCCAGTAATGAGTTCGAAGGAACAAAAATGTTGGTCACAGCACGAAATGCTATCTGGAATAAAAATCTTCAGCAGCGACTGTGGGAAGCAGGAGTTGAATAAAAATGGTTTTTTAACACCGAAAACAACATAACACTATTTTTAGATTTTTCTAATTTTTCACTGTTTCATGTTTCACCTAGTCTAGATGTGAGAAGTGACAGGGACAATGCGAAAGTAGGGATTCGTAGACAAATGAATGGTGTACCGTGGCTTTCTCTCTCTCTCTCTCTCTGTCTGTCTTTCTCTCTCTCTCTCTCTCATAGTCAGGAACTCGAGGTATCGACTCGGTCGAATACCTAATTATCCGAGGCGCGATCGTCGTTGCGTCAGTATAATTGTCACGCTCGGCCGCGATCAATCGCGCCCGGATTTTCGACGTGTCGTTGTCACGCCTAATTGCCGCCTCTGTATCTCCTGTATTACCGTAGCGTTTCGCTCGGCGCCGCGTGTTCCCTCCGATCCGCCCGTGATCTACTCGAGTATGTGCGGAAACATGCCGCGAGTCTCAGTGTTCCGAGCGAATCATAGTCGATCACTGTTCGGCCGACATCGATCCTCGATGATTCTGACTCGTCGCGAACGGCGAATCGCTTTGGAACTCAAGACCAACGTGAACGACTAGAACACCAACATTTCAAAATGAAATCAAACTCTGCAGAAATCTGTTCAAAGGTTGGATAATGCTTCTTTAAAAATAAAGGTCACGGGAACAGAGGTTTCCAGCTCGAATGTTCGTTGAATTCTCGGGGACGAGAAATTTTTCGATTTTATTTGTCGACGTACCAAACTCCTCGGTTTACCGTATGAAATAAAATAGAAAGTTGAAGAACCAAATGTAAAAATTGATGATCTTGAGGTGAAAGGTAAAAATATAAAAAACCATTGTAAAAATTGAAGATATCAACGTAAAAGTTAAAAACAGAACCTCATGAAAAATTGAAGATCTCGACGTAAAAGAGAAAAACAGAAGACCCCGACATAAAAATTGAAGATCTCGACGTAAAGGTCCAATGTAAAAGTTGAGGATCTCGATGTAAAAGTTAAAAATAGAGGGGCCTAATTTAAAAATAGAAGATCTCGACGTAAAAGTTAAAAACAAAAGGTCCAATGTAAAAATTGAGGATGTCGACGTAAAAGTTAAAAATAGAGGAGTCTAATTTAAAAAAAGAAGATCTCGACGTAAAAGTTAAAAACAGAAGAACCTAATGAAAAATTGAAGATCTCGGCGTAAAAGTTAAAAACAGGAGAACCCAATGAAAAATTGAAGATCTCGACGTAAAAGTTAAAAATTGAAGATCTCGACGTAAAGGTCCAATGTAAAAGTTGAGGATCTCGATGTAAAGGTCCAATGTAAAAATTGAGGATCTCGACGTGAAAGTTAAAAATAGAAGAACCCAATGAAAAATTGAGGATCTCGACGTAAAAGTTAAAAACAGAAGAGCCGAACGTAAAAATTGAAGATCTCTTAAAAGTTAAAGATAGAAGAAAAACAACCGACAGTAAAATAAAAGAAAATGGTTGAGCTTAAAGGAATAAATGGATTTTCGGATCATTTACGGACCGTATAAGAATAAAACAGTTTCGCAGAATCCTCGCGATCGAACGGTTCCGTGACGAATGGTCGGCATTCCCATTTCGAAGTTCATTGATAAACTGATATACGATCAAATTGAGATCGTTTTGATTTGTCTTGGGAGGGGAGGGGTGTGCGCGTTGGTGGCACGATCGAGGAATCAGCCAGGTAACAGATTGGTTTCCTGCGTCCGTTTATTCGCGCGGGCTCTAGCTCCTCGACCGGTCTCCGTATTGTTTACTCGGCCCGCGGAACGGAACGGATATCGAGATAAATCGCATAGGATTCTCTGCTATAAAAGCTTTTATTAATGCAGCGGAGAGCAGCTGCCATCTGGGTCCGGCGCGCGGCACGCTGATCCGTAATAAATTGTGTCCGCCAGTTTACCTCCGACACTTTCGACTAGCGACTGTCAACCATCGGGACGTTATTTCTTTCGGTAATTAGACATTTCGAGCAAGGAACTTTACAACGACAGACGAGCAAACAGATCTTGAATAATTTAGTAAATTTAGTAGAATGCAACTGCACATTTCGGTCGTAAATACCGTGAATGTTAATTTGTTTCAGCGAATTTTAATCACGGTTTTAACGGTTTACGAATCGTCCGTCCACCATTTTCTCCGCGGGCTAAGCAGCGAAAGAGGGCGAGGGGGAAGTGGAGTTGAATGCCGATTGATTTTCCTTTCGCGACTTTCCGCGACTTTTCGCGATAGCTGAGCATCGGGGGCGAGCGCAGTCGAGAGGCGGATGTAAAATTAGAGACTGCGGGATCCGTGTGAAATATTCAGCGGCCCCGCGAGAGCGTCATGCTCTTGAATTAGTCCCGAGACTCTATCGGTTGCGAGTCGATCGACGATCGATCGACCCTAGTCCCGACGTACGACAGAGGCGTACACGGGTTTCCACTGGACGCTCCACTGTTTTCGCCATGTGTTTCCAAGTGGTTCCGCGGGAAACAAAAAAGTAAGTCGGTAACGTCGGACAGATTTTTCTTTCAGCAGCGTCCGTTCTCCGGGAAAAAACGAAGGACACAGCGAAGAAAAATTTACTTCCAACGACGACGACGACGACAAGCACCGAGACAAATGGTGTTAACGTCTGACACGATTATCGAACAAATTTTCATTTCGCATAACTAATCGGCAGATCGCGATACTCCGATCAGCTATCCGCGACGGGATCGTTCGGATTTTGGGAGAGAACGCTCCACGTTCCGTGACAATTCCATGAAACAAACGACGCGACCGGTTAATTTGTTTACATAGAGAGAACGCAGTCGGTGCGACAACAGTGCTCGGAAAATGGTTAGGTTCGGTCGGTGCAGCACGATACGGCCCCGCAACGCCGTTTAATATTTGATAAGGGGGAAAGACAACGGGCCGAGCGAAGCGTGGATAGGTTAATTGAAAAATAAAAATAGAGCGCCCGGCCGAAAGTGAATACTCGCTTTGGCTGCGGCTCGTTGTTTTCGAGGTCCCCGGCTTCCCGATAACTATCAATCGATTATGAGCCTCTCTCTCTTGCTCTCTCTTTCTCTCTCTATGCCGCCGGTCGATCCCAATTTTCCACGGGACCGAAACGTAATTAGCTGGACGCGTTTCCGCGTTACCACCACCGGCGGCATTAATTCGGCGGTCTGTGTATGTCAACGTTGCCAACAACGAGTTCTCGCGAACAGAGGGGCGAGAGGGGTGAAGGGGAAAAAATCGACGGCCTAGAAAATATTTCGCGCACGGGATATCGCGCGCGCGCGCGATTTATTTATCGAGCCAAACGGAGGGACAAAAAACCCACCGGCCTGTCCATCCGCGACGACGACGATCCTCCAATCGGAACGATGCTCGCGGAAATCGTTCGATTGATTTTGCACCAGACATAGCAAACACTCCGGCGAGCATTGCGGACTCGCGTCTCGAATCGCGACTTCGAGTACGACACGATTTTAAGCCTGTTCATCTGGTAATTCGTTACGGTCGTTGCCGAAACCCTTCAGCAAATTCTATGCTCGATTTATTCGTCGAGCTTCGGACTGCTCGTTTCGCCAGCGGAACGTGAGAATTCGCGAAAAAATAATTAGTCGACCGGCGGATGTTCATGCAAGTCCCATTTTTTATCGAACAATAATAAATTTTAACAATTTCTATGCGTTGTCAAAGATTGGCGCTCGATGATCGCCACAAAAAAAAGAATGCTGCGCAATTAAAAATGTCAGATCATTTTGAGACACCCTGTACAATCTCGATAATTGCAGAAGGGATTAAGAATCAGAGGCGTTTTGACTCCGGGTGGGTTCGAGTGTTAAGACGCCACTCGCGAGAAGCATTTTACCTCGAGAAAGTGGAGTTAGCGGAGAGACCGAGTCGTGTCGCGTCCTCGCGAACCGGGAAAACAAACTGAGTAATATTTTCTCTGGGTCTGTATGCGCACGGCAAACAGGGGTCTCGAAAATTTCATTTTTAAATGAATATCTTCCGGAGGAGGGGCCGGGGGCGACAAGATGTCGTTCGTTCGCGGTCCGAAGACCAGGGACGTCGTAAACCGAAGTCAATCTACCTAAAAGTAGTTCGTCCCAGTTTTCGGTCGGCCTCCAGTCATTGATGTTTTCGATGTGTTTGAGAAATGTACGAGTACTGTAAACGCATAAAGCATTTATGCGCGGTCTAATTATTAACCCTTGGCCCTCGATTGGTGACTCAGAGAGTCGCAACTAAAAATTGCTCTACCATTATTCACAATGTTGTTTAAATAAATATCATTAAATATGGTACTATCTAATTGATTGCTAGACATTTAAGTATTCTATATTTAATTTTTTAATAAACTATTCTAATTAAATATTCTAATTTAACTATTCTATATCTATCTGTATTACTCTATTAAGTATTCTATTATATCAATTTCATATACATAAACTGACATTTAAGTATTCTATGTTTAATTTTTTAAAGTAGGATTCTAATTAAATATACTAATTTAACTATTCTATATCTATCTGTATTACTCTATTAAGTATTCTATTATATCAATTTCATATACATAAAATGAGAAAAAAAATCATATAGAATGTAATTATGCTAGGTTCGGAAGAGATGTTTAATTTTTCCAATTAAAATAGCTCCGAGCGCAAAGGGTTAATGTGCTCAGGAAAATCGACATTTTCCAGTGTTTTCTTCGTGTGCCGTAAGATCGCGAGAATTTATTCCGCAAGTAAATTATCGGTTCGCGTATTTGCACGCGGATAGTGTATACACATACACAAACACACACAATCGAATTGCTTTTCGTCGGGAGGAAAACAACGTCCGGGAATTATATCGGTTATCAGCGGGCAAGAGGATCGCGGGGCGAAAACAAAATATATCGAGGTACAACGGGGCCGAGTATTTCCTTCGATTTTTCATCGGCGTTGAAGCGGCTCCCCGGCATTTATCAACGAGCTGACAAGCGCCATTCGTCCGGCCTACCGCGCCGCGGAAACACAAGTCGCCGCACGGTGCATCGGTGTTGGATGATGCGCGGCCTGCGGATCCATCGAGCCGATAAAAACCTCCGATCGAAAGACCCCCTAACGGCTACTCGATAAAACCCTTCCCACAGTGCTATCGCCGCTGCCCTTTATCTCTCGAGTCTTCGTTAATCCCTTCAGCCGCCCTCTGAAAACTTCCGATACCGCCCCTTTGTCTATTCGTTATCTCTCTGTTTAAAGGTTTTGCCAATCTCGTGCCTCGAAAATATTTTCTACCATTCCCCTCCTATCGCGCTGTTCCCCTCCACCGGTCACCGGCGTGTTTCGTCTCTGTCGTAACTCATTCGTCACAATGTCACGTGACCGATCCGGCACTCTTTAACCCCACCCTCCAGACTTGTGACAAGTGCTGAGAAAGTGATCTGGAAAAAATTTGGGGTCGATAGGATCGTGGAAACCCGATGCGCATTACATTTGAAAATATGAAAATTTGAATATTTGAAAATTTGAAAATTTGAATATTTGAAAATTTGAAAATTTGATTCAAATGCATTTGAATATATTCAAATTTTCAAATATTCAAATTTTCAAATATTCAAATTTCAAATTTGATACGCGTCTGGTTCTCACGATTCAAACGGCCCCAAATTTTCTCCAGATCTCATAATCCTGGGCGTTGATACTAAAAAAAGTTTTTGTGGTAATCTGATTTAAAAAACGAATTTTGATGGTCGAAATAATTCCTCCAGTGGAGAAATTTTAGATTATCCGTAGCAGTGAATTTTCGATCGAGGTTTCCGCTGGTCCTCCAGGTAGCGTGGGTGTATCTATAATAATGGAGGGAGTAGAATCAATGGCTCGCGGTCAATTTGATCGAACAAGTCCAATATATACACATATATATACACGTATATATCAGTGTTAAAGAAAATAAACGACTACGGGTGGGACCCCAAGCCAGCATCGATTCCATCGCTTTCTACTTTCGCGTGCCAAAACCTCCGCTGGATATCTCGCGCCTACACACAAGGACGTGTACACCGCGGGCCAAGTGGCTAGCATAAATCCAACCATGGTCCAGAAATTTTCGAAATTTTCGTAGCTGAAACTATTAAATCTTCGCGAAAGTCCTTGGGGAAAACGGACCGGCGGCGCGGCGACCCCGTAATCATTGATTTTCATGACAGTGCCGCCGGAGAAAGATTTGTTTTGCAGACTCTTGACTGCGCGGTTTTGTGCTGTAAAAGACGTCGCGGCGTCGTCTCGGGATCCGATACACAAGGTCGGCCCAGTTGTGTGCTAAATGAGCCGTGCATGAACCAGACTAAACGTCTCTCGAGCTTTTTATAACTTTATAAGTAATTCGATCGGTACTCGAGTTTTTTAAGGCGAAACGCTCTGAAAACATTCGCCTCACAATTTACCGAATAAACATTCGCAGACCTGCAACAAACTATAATAGAAATTTAATTTCTTTCTTAACCCTTTGCACTCGGAGCTATATATGTTAAATTGAAAATTAAACATTTCTTCCAACCTGGAATAATTCCATATTCTATATTATTTTTCTTCATTTTATGGATATGAAATTGATATAATACGTCATAAAATATTTAAATATTCAGTAATTGATTAGATATTATTTATTTATTTATTTATTAGTGCCCTAAACTATAGCATACTTTAACAATGTGAACAATATTCTGAATAATGGTACAGCAATTTTTAGTGGCGACTCGAATGCTATAATGTATAATCGGTGGAAAATAATGTAGAATCTTCACCGTTTTACTCAGTTTTGTTATAAATGATTATACCGGTTTACAAATGACAGGTTTGAAAAAATTTATTCTCGGAGGGTTGGGAGCCAGCTGGGCAGTCCGGCGATCGTTTTTAAAATTCCGACAGTTTTTCAACATATTTATGGGTCACGTCAGCACCGGTACAGCAAAATGGGCGTGCATAAGCATCGGGCATGAATAGCAACCGTTACCCAAAGTAGCCGTGATTTATGGGTCGGGGAAACGGTGTTTTTCTTCGTGCACACCGAGAAGAAAGGGATGTCGCGGGTGAGCGGAGGGACGAGGCGACCGGAGATCGTGGCCGATGTTCGACAGTGGCGAAAATTTCCACGGTTATATTTTAATCGCGTGACGAAGGGCGCTGAACGGTGCGTGCGTGTTAGGCGGGGGGTATCAGCAGGTGTTCGAGCACACTTTGCGACTCGCCACGCCGCGCCACCGCGGAGGGTGCTCGAGAGGGTGTGAAATTCCAACAGCGATGCGCGCCGGGAAAAATTGTTGCAATACGCGCGATCTAAATTTCCCGGCTTTTTGCTCGGTAAGCGTCCTGCGCGAGGAGATCTGCCCGGGAAGGAGCGGCGTATTTAATCGAGTTTCCATCTCGCGTCGCTGCCGTTCTCTTAAGAAAACGGTTTTGCTTTGTTGTTCTGGGTCACGCGATAGCCGGTTTCGTTGCTGGATCTATTTTGGGAAATTTTTAGACCGGTCAAAATCTCAATTTTGAAGGCTGTTCGACCCTTTAATGAAAAATAAAAATGTATTTTCTCTTTCGTCCCACATAGCACCGTACGTCCCTAGGACGTCCGTGGGACCAAAATTTCGGACATCCCAGGGACATCCGTTTTTTCGTTCTAAGGACATCCGTAGGACCTAAATTTCGGACGTGCCAGGGACATCCGTTTTTTTCGTTCTGACATCCGTAGAACTTAAATTTCGGACTTAGAACTTCAATTTTGTATGTCGTCAGTGTACTCACTTCTTACCCGTGAAACATATATTAATACATATGTATATTCGAATTTCCTCATGTATTTCGAATACCTTAATGAAATATATTATAATAGTTAAGAGCTAGAGAGCGGATCTTTATACAAAATAAAAAATTTTTACTCGAGTTGCAACAAATAAGAGAAGTAAAATGGGCATTTTTGCTTAATTAATATGTTTAATAGGTCAAAAATAATATAACAATATATAGTATTTTTTTTTTAATTTGAAAGCGCCTAGTGGCTCAACTAATGAGGCCCGCGGTTTACGACTCTTGTGATCCCGGGTTCGAATCCCCCGGCACTTGTGAGATATTTTCTCAAGTGATATAAAAAAACGTGACACACCGGGATGGTTTGGAATCAACTTTAATAAACTGTAGGTCCAATACGATGAGAATAATATTTAATAAAAAATAAAATAAATAAAAAAAATAAATGGAATGTGGAAAAAGGTGGAGCATTGTTAATGGAATTATAACCCTGAAGGGGGAATAATTAACAATAACCTAACCTATAGTATTTTTAAATTTTCATAATTTTTTATTTACTGTTTTATGTTATACTCGTTTTTTTCGTAAATGTCTGATAATCGTAATAGAAATAATGCCAGGTATGTCCCACGAACGTTCAAATGACGTCCATATGTCCCAGATATGTCGCAGAAAAATCTCACATACGTCCCAGGGACATCCCAGATAGGTCCGCACGGGACGTCCTATGTACGTCACACTTTGTAACACGGACATCATTCGGACATTTCTGGGACGTATATCGGACATCTCTCGGACATACGGACATACGGACATGATTCGGACGTCCCTGGGACATACGAAGGTCCCACTACGGACGTATTTTGGACATCCATCAGACATTCGAATGCTACCTGGGGTGTTCTTTCACCATTATAATTTGACCTGATCAATTTTTTTTATAAACGTACAAATGAGGGTGTATACAAGAGGCCTTATTTGTAGAAATCATCGCCGGAAGGAAACTTGAAAATTTCCTTTTATAATAAATAATTGTAAATCGCATGTTTCATTATTTCTTTTAATAATCCCAGTAAGTCTAATATAACGTAACAACGTCGTTCAATCTTTCTAATATTTTTACATCGTTATAATTTGACCTGACCAATTTTTCTATAAACGTATAAATTTGGATCTATGCAAGTGGCCCTACTTCTAGAAATCGTCGTGCTGTACCGAAAGGAAGCTTGAAAATTTCCTTTTATAATAAATAATTCTAAATCGAATGTTTCATTATTTTTATCAATGATTCCAGTAAGTCAAATATAACGTAACAATGTCGTTCAATCTTTCTAACGTTTTTACATCGTTATAATTTGACCTGACCAATTTTTTGATAAACGTATAAATTTGGATCTATGCGAGTGGCTCCACTTCTAGAAATCGTCGCGCAGTGCCGAAAGGAAGCTTGAAAATTTCCTTTTATAATAAATAATTCTAAATCGAATGTTTCATTATTTCTATCAATAATCCCGGTAAGTCAAATATAACGTAACAATGTCGTTCAATCTTTCTAACGTTTTTACATCGTTATATTCGACCTGTCCAATCTTTCTATAAACGAATAAAATCAGCAGTCTCTCTCTGAAACTCGAGGATGCTCCACAGTCCGACGAAGACAATTCCGTTGGGATTAAATCACTTCGAACGAATCGAGTATGCCAAGTCCGAGTCGACGTCGAAAATGTAGTTGTTCTTCGAGAAATTTGGACCATGTTAGTAGACCATCGGACCACGTCGGTTAGTTCGAATTTTAAAAAACGATTACCACGCCCCCGCGTCCTCGAGGAGAGTCCGCGGCATGTCGTACTATTACATGACCAAATAAAAAGATAACCCGAGCACCTAATAACGGATTCGAGTCAAGGCGAGCACACAATGCGATATACCGGCAGTAAAAGAATCTTTTTGGCTCTGCGCGTGGCCGTGTTGAATCCTAATCGCGGTTCCGGCTGGCACCGGGCTGCTGATTCCATGCAGGGATTCTGCGAGAAAACCAGCGCCAGCAAAGTTTCGGCCATACGTCACGTCCCTCGGACCACGTTGTCGCCGTTTAAACCGTCGAGAATTGAATTTGCGGGACACGACCGACGAGAACTGTTCCAATCCACGGGATCTGATCGTTCGGTCTACGCCGCCGCTGTGGGGAACGTGTTTATCGGATTATTCGCCGCTCGAAGTGGCCAATTTTTCATCCGGCAAGATTGATGCAATTGTCTTGACAGCCCTGTGACGAGAAGCCGTCATCGACGCCTCGGAAACAGTTCGTCTGAACGAGGTGAACGATGTACAACTGAATATCCGAATTATTTCAATGGATAGATATTAATGGTGGAAACAATTTTTTCTCGAGCAGAAAATTTTTTTTGCGAATTTTCCAGATCACCTGCATATTTTTTCTATTTTTTTTACGACACCCTATAGTTTTCCTCGCGCGTGCTCGCAGAGCATGAAAACACGAATCCAACGACTGTACGAATCATACTGTTCTGATCGTTCGGTTTCGAGATATTCGTGTCTGAATAGTGAGATGCACTCGGTGCATCCGATGCATTTCAGACACGGATATTGTTGGGACGCAACGTAATATGAGACCCACAAAATAGGTCTCTGCGACGAATCCGACACCAAAAACCCAAGATTTCGACCACCCGACGCGAATACATAAATTAGGTGAAGAGTCGAAGGCTCTTGAGTCCGAAACGACGGGACTCGTCCGATTTCTTGTGCGACTTTCCGGCGCCTCAACAGTAACAATTGCAGACAGCGTCTGGACCATTTTCTACATCTCACCCCCAATTTTCTCCCACTTTGCTTTACGATCTCCACAGTTTCCACAACTTATAAAAAGAGTCTTCTGTGAGTCTTCAGTCAGTCTTCAGTCAACTCTCTCACAGGTTATATTTTTGTACTGTCGTTTTAATACACGTTATTGTTATTTACATATTCCAACATTTATTTCCAAACACTCAACCCTTCAAACGACCTAGCGCGGTTTTAAGTAACCAAGCCAGGAGTGACAGATGTGAGGAAGGTCAATATACCGACTTTTCCATCTATGCACGCACATATACAGATATCTCGAGATCGAATGATCGGAACGGTACGGTCATTGTACTCGTTGGATTCGTCTCTCCGCGCTCTGCAATAATATCGAAGAAAAAATACAAGGTACCGTCCAAGAAACATGTGACCTTGGAATCTCATCGAAAAATTCCATTGAATTTCACCCGAGAGTTAAAAAATATATGATCCTGCTTAAAAGACATAAATAACCTTCGAATGTCCTCCAAGTTGGTGAAGCAGTGCTACGTACGTCTGAAGCATTTCTCGGAGCAGTTAACAGTCTCGAAACAATTAACCCGTCTCGAGAAGATCTCGACTTCGAGTCCCCTCGTTCTGCGAAAGAGTGCGTTTTTCGAGAGAGAGAGAGAGAGAGAGAGATTAAGAAATTCCTAACTTCGTCCCCTTAGCGGAACTAAAACAGACTTCCGTTAGTCCGCGGCAATTAGATACTCATTTCCTACGTTAAAAGTTTCTCTGTGCCCAACGACGCGACGCGACGTAACCGTGCAGGTCCGGAAACTTTCGATCGCGACCCCATATCTCGCCGTGTGTTTGCAAAATCTACGATTCTCTCGACAGGAGAATTTCTTGCAAGTACCGACTGCGCGAAAGTTGCGCAAATGTTTCTTGCATGAATCCAATTCGATCCATTCAACTGCAGCAATATATACTTCTTATTTTTTTTTTTATTCTTTTGTAACGCGTCGAAGACGATTCGCACTTCAATAATGTTCGATGCAGGCGATGCACTAATTCCCGACCTGTTCTCGTTAGCACGTCACTCGAACGCCTTTGCCGCGGGCTGCGAAATCATTAAAAATTCTTCGGAAACGCCGTGCATCAATATCGCAAGAGCGTAATTAACACAAACGAGAGAGCTTTTCGCTTTCTGTGTCACGAGGCCGTATCTGACACTGAATCGAGTCCGGGGAAGAAGCTTCTCGTCTCAAGAAAAATATAGCACTCGTGCAGAATGTAGATGCAGCTGATAAAAGCGTGTGAGGTAATTAGAATTCCAGCAAAATATTCGGAACAAATGCAACAAAAAATATCTGCACTCAATCGTTTCAGCACATTTAGAGCAATGCAATAAAAAATTGCTGCACTCAATCGTTTCAGTATATTTAGAGCAATGCAATAAAAAATTGCTGCACTCAACCGTTTCAGCATATTTAGAACAATGCAATAAGAAATTTCTGCATTCCATTGTTTCAGCACATTTGCAACAGTACAATAAACAATTGCTGCACTTAATCATTTCAGCACATTTAGAGCAATGCATTAAAAAATTGCTGTACTCAATCGTTTCAGCACATTTAAAGCAATGCAATAAAAAGTTGCTGCACTCAATCGTTTCAGCACATTTAGAACAATGCAATAAAAAATTGCTGCACCCAATCGTTTCAGCACATTTAGAACAATGCAATAAAAAATTTCTGTATTCCATTGTTTCAGCACATTTACAGCAATGCAATAAGAAATTGCTGCATTCAATCATTTCAGCACATTTGGAGCAATGCAATAAAAATATCTGCATTCAATTGCTTCAGCACATTTAGAGCAGTGCAATAACAAATTACTGCACTCAATCATTTCAGCACATTTAGAGCGATGCAATGAGAAATTGCTGCATTCAATCGTTTCAGCACATTTAGAGCAATGCAATAAAAATATCTGCATTCAATTGCTTCAGCACATTTAGAGCAGTGCAATAACAAATTGCTGCACTCAATCATTTCAGCACATTTAGAGCAATGCAGTAAAAAATTGCTGCACTCGATCGTTTCAGCACATTTAGAGCAATGCAATAAAAAATTGCTGCACTCAATCGTTTCAGCACATTTAGAACAATGCAATAAAAAATCTCTGCATTCCATTGTTTCAGCATATTTACAACAATGCAATAAGAAATTGCTGCATTCCATTGTTTCAGCACATTTACAGCAATGCAATAAGAAATTGCTGCATTCAATCGTTTCAGCACATTTAGAGCAATGCAATAAAAAATATCTGCATTTAATTGCTTCAGCACATTTAGAACAAAGCGATAAAAAAATTTGCTGCATTAAATCGTTCCAGCACATTTAGAGAAATGCAATATAAAATTGCTGCATTCAGTTGCTTCAGCACATTTAGAGCAAAGCGATAAAAAAATTTGCTGGATTAAATCGTTTCAGCACATTTAGAGAAATGTAATATAAAATTGCTGCGTTCAATTGCAGAACAATGCAACGTGAAATTCCAGCAGCAGACAATTTCATCAAATTCAGAGTAATGCAACATTCACAGGCTCGGATAATTTCGAGTTACATGAATCCCGTCAGAATTCGGTGTGATACGAATCGCGTCCGCTGTTTACGTTGGCAACGCGTCCGCTGCAATGATGCCGCAGTAGCAACGATGCATCTCGAAGGCAAACTCATTCGTCAGCGATGCAGCGGGACATCGACCTTGCGTTTCTCGCCATCCCCTCCCCCTCTCTATCTCTGTCTCTCTCATAAATCTCCCTCAAATTAGCCGAATTTGCGCGCAGTGCGCCTTGCGATTACAGGGTCCAGCGGCAGCAACCAGACCGCTCGTTCATTTCTGGTATCGCAATTGGCCGGCGTCGGTCTCGATACGTCGGCCATTTTTCGAGTTCGCGGTCAATTACACGTGGCTATACGTCATCCGGTAATCCACGCTTTCTCGCGGCTCGTTCGTCCTCTGTAATTAGGTCGCCGGACTCCGGATTTTCTTTCGTGGAAAATTTTTCATTTCGCTCGTCGATGCTTCGCCCGTTCCAGAAAACACCTCGTGAAAGCTGGTCAACTTTCGGAATTTCCGAAGTTAACGTGCAATTCTAAATTTTACCGTTATTTCGTACGGAGCGAGTCAGCTCGAACTTTTATTTCGTTTCAAGATGCAAAGGAGTCGAGGGACAGTTTGCATTTTAGGGTTGAAAAATGGGAAAGCAGATGTATTAGCTGCACAGGCCTCCTGTTTCGCTGATGAAAGTAACGACGTCGGGAGCTCCGGCGCTGGAAAGGGTTCCCTCGTCACTCGTTTCTCAAGATTTTCTCACCGGAAAGAATGACTGATAACCGGCTCCGCGGAACTGTTTCGCGAAGCGAGCGCGCGCGTGTACGCGCCAGATGCTCGGTTATCAATTTCTCTTTCTATTATCCCGAGTAATTCGCGTGCGGTTAGCAGGAGACCGAGTTGGTAGATCGCCAGACGGCAAGACCGCATTTTAGAGCCTACCCGGTCGGGGTAGAAAGCCGGATGTACGACTACTGCCTAATTTATAAAAATCATCCCGATCTCGTCCCGGTTTTTCTTAAAAAACGCAACAACTACACTGATGTTTCTCGTGATTTTAAAAATGCGCGAATCAAGTGAAACAGAAGGGAATACTGCGAAACGATATTGCTACCATTATTCTTGGCTCGTTCAAACAATTAAAACGGGTGAATGCATTTTTATTTGATATGGGCAATTTTTATTTTGCAGAAAGGCTCAGTCGGAACGCCGAGAAGGGGAACAGGACGACCTGTTAAGCGGACTCGCGTTTTTCTAAATCTCTGGAATCGCGCGATTTCAGTTGGCTCGGGAGGAGCAGCGGCGTGTAAATCACAGAGAAATCCTCGCGGAGCAGCGATTCGCGGGAACGAGTGGGGGAGAGCCGGTTACTCGCAGGTAACAAATAGTCCTCGCGGGTGTCCTCCGATCGGATCAATATTAACAAGCCACGGGGGTGCAGCCAAGCCGAAGTAGATCCATCTCCTTAGCCCGGAGGCGTCGTCTTGCGTCGAGATATTTCCCGAGCCGGGCGTCTCGCCGGTATAATCAAATGAATTCCCTCTTTTAACGCCCCGATATCAATATCTCTGGCTTCCCTCTATTCGTGAGAGGCGAAAGAGGTCCGCGATTTCATTACACCGGCTGGATCGAGGAGATCGAGAACGAAAGGGCACTCGAGAGGAGAGGAGAGGAGAGCGTCGTTCACGCGACCAACACCACCGGAGAAAGAGTTGCCCGTGTACCAGCTCATCGAGAGGCTGTCCCCTCGATTCGAATTATTTATCTCGTGGCTCTACTCGTTTTCGAGAATCCTCTCCAAAAATAAAGAGATCCAGTTTCGTAATCTTTGATGCGATCTGAATACCTTCAGGGAATATAACCATATTTTTCGATATTAGAAAGTTAATTCTCGAGGATGAAAAAATTATTTTATAATAGCCCAATCCTTTCCGAATAAAACAAAAAAAAGTATAGCTCAATCGGACAAACAGTTCCCAAGATAAGAATTCGGAAGTGAGGCCTATTTTCGCCAAAATGTGCAAAAATCGCAAATTTCGAAGGCTTGTAATTTCTAAAAAAATTCGAAACCTGCAAAATGATGACTTACACCCCTTCCAATTTCACATGGACTACAACATATTTTATTTCGTACAAAATCGTCGATGGTCACCGCAAAAAGTGATCGATTTGGCGTGGAATGACCCATATATTAAATTAGATGAACGTTAAGGACAATGTGCAAAAGACGCTGTGCAAGAGAAAGGAGCAGCCAGTACAATTATAAGATATAACGAAAATCATTGTATCTTTATGCAGAAATTGTATTGTACAATGATTGACCGATTGCATTTAAAGTATTAGATAATCTATTAAATATGGCCGGGTGCTTCTATCTTTTTTCAGTGTATATAAAAAAAAATTCATAAATAAATCAATGAACAGTCTTGAACGCAACAAATTATAAAAATTGATTAGTAATTCCACTGTCCGAGAGCAATCTCAGCAATTTTCGTAGGTCATTATAACAATCTTCCACAAAGGTATCCCGACGATCAGCCCGTCTGATAATCTCCGAGAATCCTCAATCAGTGTGTCTGGCAGTTCTGGCGTTAAGCAAACAGCACGAAGAAAGCCCCGAGCCACAACAAAAGATTAGATCTTCGGATCGATCGAGGATCGTGTCCAATATAACCGGCACCCTTATCCTGAGGTACAAAAACCGCGCTCGAGGATCTATTCCGCTACGCCAAGGGGAAAGAGACAGAGAGAGAGAGAGAGGAGAGGAGAGGAGAGTGCTCTCTATGGAATCCTGGTCGACTCGTATTCTCGCGGCATTGTCGGTCCGGAAAACTCCGCGGACAAGCATCGGCCTCTTTGTTCCGCTTTCGTTTGGTTTTCAACGGTTTTGTGCGGCACCGTAGCAAACGCGAGTGCCGCGCCCGTGCGTTGTTTTTTCCCTCGCGCTACAATGCAACGCCGGTTGCGGCACCGCCACTTTCGCCCATTGGCGTAACACGCGTACCCCAGTCTCGCGCCTCCTTCTTCTCCTTTGCTTTATCTTCATCCTTCTCTGTTACAATCTGCGTTAAAACGCTTCATTCACCAGAAAACCTATTTTTGTAGGAATCACTGTGTCGCGAGGAAGTTATTCTAATTCAGTTTCTCGGTTGACCTAATTTTTCTCAGAAATATACAGGGTGCGGCCGAATAACATGTTCGAGCGGGCACGATGTGATTCCTTATGAGAAAATAAGAGAGAAATATAGAATAAAATCTTTTCATCCGCAACTTCGTTTCCGAGGAAACCGAGTTTAACAATGCAGCGAATATACGTACTATTAGATAGGAATCGTCTGACATGTCTGATCATGAACGACCTATTCTACTTCCTGCGTATACCAGAGCAAGCGAATCCGACGGACCTTTAACCGCGATTTTTCCGAAAACCATGCGTCATACGAAAATATGTTATTCCTTTTTATCGATTAATATTCACTTGTAGAATCACACCCTGTATCCTGGTGCATGTTATTCGCACCCTGTATAAAATCAGTCTAACCTTAAGGTAGATTCGGTTTCCATTCAACGATTTACTTTGTTTCGACATACAATCGTGGATCTACGTAAGTGGCCCTATTTGTAGGCATGATTCTGCTGTGCCAAAAGGCAGCTTGAAAACTTCCTTTTTTTAATAAATAATTCCAATTCAAATTGTTTCGCGGTTGACCTAATTTTTCTCATAAATATATAAAGTCGGTCTAATCTTAAGGTGGATTCGGTTTCCATTCAACGATTGACTTTGTTTCGATATAAAACCGTGGATCTACGCAAGTGGCCCTGTGTGCAGGAATGATTCTGCTGTGCCGAAAGGCAGCTTGAAAACTTCCTTCTTTTAATAAATAATTCCAATTCAAATTGTTTCGCGGTTGACCCAATTATTCTCATAAATATATAAAATCGGTCTAATCTTAAGGTGGATTCGGTTTCCATTCAACGATTGACTTTGTTTCGATATAAAATCGTGGATCTACGCAAGTGGTCAAATTTGCAGGAATGATTCTGCTGTGCCGAAAGGGAGCTTGAACATTTCCTATTTCAATAAATAATTCCAATTAAAATTGTTTCGCGGTTGACCTAATTTTTCTCGTGAACGCATAAAATCACTCTAACCTTAATAACTCGGTGTAGATCCCAATTCGATCAGCCGTCTTAATCTGACGTTCCGTATCGACGTATGAACAATTAATCAAATATTTGTGCCAAAGCGAATGACAACACATTTATCCCGCAGAGAATGACGAAGAGAACGAGCGGAGGAAGAATCGTGTGGGATTGAAAGAGAGAGAGAGAGAGAGAGAGGCAGATACAAGGATAAAAAGAAAGGGACAGAACGAGAGAATGAGGGAATGAGCGAAACCAGCGCAGTTTCGCGGCGTAGTCGAAGGGTTTAGGTCGCGACAACGGCAAACAAGACGGGATAGCTCGGGCCGAGAATATACATACATGTACGTGTTCTCTGGTTGCTCTGCGCGCCGGCTAACAATGCTTCCCCGCTACTATTCAAACTCCTCCGCGAGACCTACTTGCTTTCTGATAAGTATTAGGTCAGGCGAGAACACACGCAGACGCCTCGCGCTGCGCCACGTGCAACAAGAGAGTCCTACCGCCTGGTTAAACACCGGCAGCTGGCTGGGTTCTCGCCCGGTGCCGGCGCCAATGATTTTCATGACGATCCATCTAACCTCCGTGCACCTAAGCGTCCTGACGTTCAACCGCGTCCAGAGATGCTTCGGTTAAATGCGAATGGATATTAATGGAAAATTCATTTTCTCAATCCACCGTCGCACTGTGATCCAGGTGCCCCCTTTTCTTGGCCAAAATTCAATTTTTCGACTTTCAAATGTCGAACAAAATTTTTTTTTCTCTCAAATAGGCTCTCCTGGACCATAGCGCGTCGGGACGTCCCACAGTGGTCGGAAATCGCTAAAACGTGGCCAAAATGCCAAAAATGAATTTTCGGTTAGGTGTATGGCCTTTACCTTACTGGATATTCAGGTAATGACTGTATGGGAAACCCAAAGTAAAAAGGTCTTATCATGTATACCTGCCAAATGGGAGGAGTACAAATATCGCGTTCATTCGTCACGCAGTTTTCGTGCAGTGAACTACGGTCCCAAAAAACAAGTGTGACGGTTACAATTTTAAAAGAAGTGAATTTTTTTTGTGTCTGTAATGGATGCTGTTCCTGGAAGTAAGTACTATTCATAATAATAATATTGGGTTTATATTAATTAGTGTTTACTATCTATAAAGACGAAGATAAATTTTGATGCGCTGATTTTAGAAATCTATACTAAAAGTTGTATATTCCACAATATTCCACTGAGATTTTTGTGTATGCGTGTAGTAGACACTATGTAGCTTAAATTATTTTGAAAAGTAGCTGCCCGAATTTGCCCCTTTTGTTATGCGATCCATTTTTGTGACGCAAAGGTAGTCACGGTACTAGTTACAAGCATGTTTTCTCGATAAATTTAAATTTAAACATTGTATAGTTCCACTTATAGAATTTTTTTATACATGTTTTGAACACCACAAACCATATTTGTTTGTTTTTAAAAAATAAAAAAAAATTTTCGAATTATTAATGCATCATTTTTATTTACTTTCAGGTTCTTCTGATAATGAAATACGTTTCTCCAGAAAAGAAATTTACCATATGGTTAAAATTACCTGAATGATGGATTAAGTATTATTTTCACATACCCGACCGCTGCATATTACGACTCCGCCATTTTGTTTTTTGTAATTTTTACATCAGATTCATATTCGAGAGCACGAGAAATATAGGAATACTAATTTTAGAGAGAGTCCAATCATTTTTTATGTTACGCATCCGTCATTTTTACATCATATTTATATTCAACGGCACGAGAAATATGGGAATACTAATTTTCGAGACAGTCTAATAATTTTTTGTGTTACGCATCCGCCACATTGAATCCGGCATTTTGTTTTTTGTAATTTTGACACCAGATACATAATCAACGACCGGAAAAACTTCTGACTATCAATTTTGAACTAATTTGGAATACTCCTTCCTATTTTGGCCACATTTTGGCGATTTCCGACCACTGTGCGTCCGCGGCAAAATCCGTACGCTCGCATCCGGCGATAAAAATGTATCGCGGCGGTTTTATTTGAGCGAGGAGCGGCATTCGTGGAACGCGCCGCTAAAGGACAGGTTAACTGTCCGCGATCCTAACCCGGGGGTGGACGGGGGATGGTGAGGAATTCACGAGTGCAGTCGCTCGACGCGCGCGTCACCGTTTCGTCGCCGCTTTGTCTGCGTTCCCGCTCCCTTAGCAGCGACACTTCTGCACATCGGAAACGCTCGATGCGACTTTCTCCGTGGGTGCGGGAAACCGTCTTACTTATGGCGCGAGCCGACGTCCTTTCGACGAGCTGCGCGACTAAATTGCCCGTTTACAGACGATTCTCAGAGCTTAAAGCGATCTATATCGTGATTCTTCTCGTGTTTCAAACAGCAATTCCATTCGATAATGTTTACCGCCGCGAAAGACGGCCAAGCGACGTTCAAACGGCTAAACGATAAGATCCGTCCGGACATACGACCGCGTTCAAGTTTGAACGATCGAGGAATTATCAACAATGTCGATTTGAGCTCGGCTGTGACGAGGCTATAGCAGATATTGACCCGACCCCGACAACGTTTCCGGGTGTATCGCACCGAGGACGAGCGTGTGCATCGCTGTACGCAGGGAGCATTATACTTTTCCGATACGCGTGACTTGCGCTCAATTGCGGGACGACTGAATGGTGACAGGGGAAACTTTCGTCTGACTTATTTAACGCTGGAACTACCGGCGTCGTTCAAACATTCACCTCGAGCGACGCTTATTCAGAAAAACCGAGAAATCACGACTCACGCGAGAATTGGATCGGATGCGTTTTTAAAGATGATCGAGAATTATTTTGTTGCACATACTTTTTCTGGTTCCCTTTGTGTTTAGATGGAAAAGTCGTTGCGCCTCGCATTTGCCGAATCGCGGTTGATCGATGATGATCGCGAGTCCGGTTTTGTAGGGTTGGTTGTAGGATGATAGATAAAAATCAACACCGAAGGTTTCTATGCTTTCGAGTTTACTGGGTACTGAATACTTGTCTTTACAGTGTGTGTTAGCTCTAACGATTCTGCTCGGTTGCTGTCTGATGGGTATAAGGAAGTTTCGGGCGTGGTATTTGGAAAAATGAAATGATTCATTGGTGAAGACGACTAGTAAGGGTAGGAGTGGGAATAGTTATTATTAATTATTATGATTAATAGCATATTAAATAGTATTAGTAGTAATAGTATATTCAATAGTATTAGTAGTGATAGTATATTCAATAGTATTAGTAGTGATAGTATATTAAATAGTATTAGTAGTAATAGTATATTAAATAGTATTAGCATTAGTATTATATTAAATAGTATTATTATTGGTATTGTGTTAAATACTATTAGTATTAGTAGTATATTAAATAGTATTAGTATCAGTATTATATTAAATAGTATTAGTATTATATTAAATAGTATTAGTATTAGTATTCTATTAAATAGTATTAGTATTAGTATTATATTAAATAGTATTAGTATTATATTAAATAGTATTAGTATTAGTATTATATTAAATAGTATTAGTATTATATTAAATAGTATTAGTATTAGTATTATATTAAATAGTATTAGTATTAGTATTATATGAAATAGTTTCAGTATTAGTATTATATTTAATAGTATTAGTATTATCATTATATTGAATAATATTAGTATTAGTATTAATAGAATATTAAATAGTATTGGTATTAGTATTATATGAAATAGTATTAGTATTCTATTAAATAGTATTAGTATCAGTATTATATTAAATAGCATTAGCATTAGTATTACATTAAATAGTATAATATTGACTTTTGTTTGAGGGTGCCTACCGACTCGTGAACATTTTTAACGTGGTTTTGCGACCAGAATGAGCAATTTTTGCGGGCAAAGACCGACAGGTACCCTTGGTCGAGGGAACGTTACCCAGTTAGGCGAATTGTGCGAAGCAAACGATATTCCTAGCAGGAAGCCGGTCGTCGTTAGTTGGCTCGCGTTTAGCCCCATTTTCAAATACAGAAGGCTGGGGGGTACAACGGCTTTCATTTAGCAGCCCTCTCGACGCGACGATTCTTGGCGTAAACTCATTAGGGCCACCACGGCGGCCGGGCCCAGGAAAGGACAGCCGGCGGCTTCCCTTTTCGAGTATCCACGTAGTCCGGGTGTTTCCCATGCAAATTCGGCCCTCGATTTTCCACCGTGCAAGCTAATTTCTGATATTCCTCGCCAGCAGCTTGTCCTGTCCCACGGAACCTCTTTTCGCACGACCCTGGTGCGTTCTAGCAACGATAATTACTCACGCTGCGACACGGCAATTTTTCCCTGCGATATTCTCTCTCTCTCTCTCTCTCTCTCTCTCTCTCTCGCACACCATTGTTCCTGCAGATTTCACCGTCCTGTGCGCTAATTCACGGGAACTGCGATGGCAAAAATAAAACGTCGCCATCCCTGATTATTAAATCCTCTTTACGTTCGAGCTTAAAATACTGCCAGAGACAAGATAATCTTTGCGCCACGTACAGGTTGTGGACACTGCGAACGCTTCCGTTCAATTTATTTAAGAAAACGCAGCATTTCAATTTCAGACGTTTCATTCATCGAAGTGGCATCAATTTTTCATTTGTTACGGTGCAGCACCGCGATGCTAGATTTGTTTTTTGTGTAATTACATAAAGTTGCATCCAGCCAACGAGAATAATTAGCTTTTGAACACCTTGCCTTATCATTTATTTTACGGTTTCGGTGATTAGAACTTTTTTGCGGTTCGTAATTTCCTAAAAAAGGAGAAAATTTATGTCTATTGTATGCTTATGTATATTCTCCGATAGCTGTACATCGGTTAAAGCAAAGTAGAATTTTATTTCGGTTTAGAGGGAATTAATAACATACATATTTATTAGACTCTGTGCAAAATCATCGTCACGTGTCTGACACAATTATTGTAAGGTAAGGGGTTAAAATCATTTCTTCCAATACAGAATTCAATCGTTGTCTGGTAAGGAGGAAAAAGAAATTTTTTGAGGTTCTCGAATTTCACAGCCGAACGTCTCCTTTAAATAGGATGATAAAACAGCACTCGATTCCTCGAGGCTGTACATGCTTTTCTTTTCTCCCGTCCTTCGGAAAGTCGCGCGAGTGTGGCTCGGATAAATTGCGAGGCATTCTGCCGAGCAGCAAGTGGAAGTGTTCTTTAATTGGAGACGCGAAATTAGCGTAATCTTGTTAAAAAAGGAAACGCAGGGGTCGTTCCCGATGAGAGAACGGGGATCGTTTTCCCCGGGTCGAATTGCCGTCATCTCGTTCGCATCCATGGCTGCCTTCGCTAACTGTAATCCTTTCCTTCCGTACGACTTCGCCCGGGAAGGATCGTTAGCTGGTCCACGAAATTCCGGTCAATTTTCTCCGTGGGAAGCTACCGACACGATCGACCGCCCTTCGATAACCCACACGCCGATATTTTCGATGCTGACCCTTTGTGCTTGCGATCTACCGGGCTCTGTGAACGCGAATTAACTGGGTCTTGTCGCTGCAATTTCAAATTGAACACCGTTTTCGCGACGTTGAACTGTTTCTATCTGTGTTTGCATTTTGTTTCAATGTTTGAAGCAGTCACGATGACAGAATTATATATGATTATAAAAAGTCATTGAAAAATTCAATCAATAAAAAATCCTTAATACATTATGGAGCAGATTTACATGGTGAATCAAATGGAAGCATTTCGATTGATTAAAATTTCCCGATGCCACTTGCACAGACGATGGTACGCTGAATAGTGTTATTAATTACAGCAGATTTACGATTGAAAATTAAATAACAGAGTAATTGGTGTACTTTCGAAGCTTTGACATTCCGATTGATTAAAATTTCCCGATACACTTGACCGAACGATCGTCGAGATTGTCGATACCGATCGCGCGAATTTTAATTGTCACAGATTCTTAAGAATTCATGAAACGACACCGGTTTGTTGTTAATTTTCTCATCGGATTCTACTCTCGGGATCAGCGCCGGCAGTACGATAATTTCGTATTCGCTGTGAGTCGTAGATGTCCATTAACGAAACTTTCTTCGATAATATCGGGCGAAGCATCATCGCCTGACAGGAAAGTTAGTTTCTCGCCGACGTTACACGACAGCCTGTCCGAAAGGTTCGAACTGGTCCGTACGGCTCGCACAGCTGCAGATCGGAAAAGTAGGATTATCTCTCCGGTCGAAGAACCGCGTTATTACCACCGAATTAATTCCCCACCCCAGCAGCGTTGTCTGACGGTCGGTCGAGTTTTAATTCGGCGGCTCGTTCTCTGTTTATTCACGGATTAAATTGTTATGCCGCCGCGCGCGCGCGGATAATAATATACGGAACTGTAATTGTGTGGATAATGATTGGATGACACGACGAATGGTTGCGTAAATATTGGTCGACGAGTATTCCGTCGCCGGTTTGATAAACACAAATAGTCCCCGGGAAACAGCCGGGGATAAACTTTCGCCATGTTGTGTTTTATTGGCCATTACTAGATTGCTGATCTTCGTGCTAATTCTACCGAGTCGAATTGTCCTCCTGGCAATTCTAGTGCGAGATAGGGACAGGTGGAACGAAAAGAAAAAACAAACGGACAATTGCGGTGTGAAGTTGGTAAAAATATTTGAGAAACGTCAGAATATTGTCACGTTAGCTTTAACAATAGGAGTTGTATAAATTAATGCGTCTTACGGAGGATTAAACAATTTCACAAAAGACGAAAGCCATTTTTCGATCATTTTCACGAGAATGGTAAAAATATTTGAGAAACGTCAGAATATGGTCCCGTTATTTTTTAATTATCAGGAGTTAAACGAATCATTGCGAACGATCAAAAACAATTTTACAAAAGACGAAAACCACTTTATACGAAAATGGTCAAAATATTGGAGAAACGTCAGAATATGGTCTCGTTATTTTTAACTATCAAGAGTTGAATAAATTATTGCATCTGACGAACAATGAAGAACGATTTTAGAAAACACGAAAACCAGCTTTTATCGTTTTCACGGAAATGGTAAAACTGGTCATAGGTCATTTTTATGAAGACCTGGTTAAGAAACTAGTTAACAAAATGATTAAAACATGGTAAGAAACAATTGTACAACTAAATAAATTCTTTTACATTGTAAGGATAGTTGTCCAGAATTGAAATCGATTAGCGAGCAAGAACGGATAAAGGGGGGAAACAATTAGCAGTTTTAAAAATAGCTCGAGCAGACAATAAATCTTTCGAGGGCGGAAGATCAGCGACGAAACGGCCGTGGATCGTCGGCCGATTGCTCGAGCGTGAATGATTAACAGTTCCGCGAGATAACAGCCGTGCATTACGTTTGATTAGCCGAGATAGAATCGCGGCCATTTAATTCGATCGCGGGTTTAATCGAAAGGGGTTACGAGAGCGAGCCACTGAAGGGGACCAGCCCGGTTTCCTCGTGTCTTCGTTCATTAATTATAGGCGACGACTTATCGGAATCCGATATATCAGCCCGGGCTATTTTGTTTACGAAACGCGTCGCTCTTGAAACATTTTACGCCGCCACCGCCAACGGCCGATCGGCGGATCTATGAGCAGCACTTGACGACTCGCTCTCTGGTTTACAGTTCCGCGCGTAATTGCGCAGCTGTTACGTTCTGACAGTTGTTGCTCGCCAAATCCATTTTTTTTTTTTTTTTTGGTGCCTTTGATTTGTTCTATCGGACCGTCGATCGTCATTTTCATCGGTTCGTTATCCCTTCGGCTCTCTTCCTGCGGACTTTAAATCGCTTTTTTCGAACGAACCGCCGACGCGCGCGGCATTTTGTTCGAACGTGTCGGATCAGTCGGTCGTCGTGGAGCCTTGATTTCGATCGAATAGAAATTAATAGTGGAACATATCATGCTTCCCAGGAAAAAATAGCATGTTTTCATATTTTCGAGAAATCTGCATTTTTCCGACGTTTTGGGGGTTTTTCATTTTTCATAAACACAGTGTGCAACAAAAAAATCTGAGAAAATTCTATAAAATGCGACTTAGGATTCGAAATATGCCACATTTTTTCAGAATTATAGAAAACGTCAGAGAGCGGAAAATGAGCGGAAAAGCGCGAAATCTATTTTACCTTATAACTACCCTCACAGGCAAGCTAGAGGGCTGAAATTTTACTCAGAGGGGTTTTTCTTGGTCAGCTTTCGAATGGTTCAATAGCCATTGAAAAACCTCTAAGGACAGTTTTCACCATCTCAATCGGCTATGCCCTTTAAACAAATTATTTTAGATTAAAATCTTTATGATTTTTCTTTTAAATTATTCAACAATTTTGCCGTACGAAATTTTTGCAGTCGGTCCACTTCAAAGTGGTAGATAACGAGAGAGAGAATCGGTGAAAGAGAATCGGCGAATTTCAGTGGCGAGTCAAGGCCCAAAGGGCCCTGGACCAAGGGAATGTCTGGAGTCCCTACGGGCTGCGCCGCCGGTCGAGTGCATCGTTACCGCCGAGTGCACTCGGCTCCGCAAAGTATGTCGAATATTTCGGATACCCGGCACGCCTCGCGCGCCCGTCCGTGTCTATATCGTGTAAATACTTCAGATGCCTAATACATCGACCACGTTCATTTCCACCGAAAGAACATGTGTCTTATCGATCGTGGCGAGGCGCGTTTATGTGCACCGACAGGAAACGCGAACGCCTCGCGAGCGAGCGAGCGAGCGAAAATCTGCGACTTGGTTCGATTTCTGCGAACGACGTGTTTCGAACGGTTTATCGAATCAGAACCACTTCGTGGACAAATTATACTAATCGATAGGATTTCCCGTGTACGTACCTCCCGATATTTCTTCGATATTCTACGCGGAAGCACCACGGAAGAATATTTTCACCGTTCCCGTCGACTTTGATCCATTAACACCTAATTCCCCTGGTAATAGTCTTTTCCTACTTCCAAAGTGCTTTTTTTTTTATTAGATCGTTCAGAAAGTAATTTTGTTCAAAGTCACATAACTCATTTTGTGCTAATAAACAGAAATTCTACGAACATTGGACCTTTAAGTTGCCTGAAAAATCGCAGAAGATCATAGAACAAAATGTTATAAAACTTATGAAATGACTTTCCGAACAACCCGATACAATTGTATGCAATTGTCTCTGTGTGTGTACTGCGCTCGCAAGAAGTCTCGCGGGAGGGCACAGAGGCGAAGGGGTCCTCGCTCGCGCCCAATGGTAAGGGTTTGACGTCGCACACTTCAGCCAATAATTCGGCTAGAACCAGAAGTTCGTGTGGAAAGACCGAATCGGAGGGCTCACAGCCACGCATTCCCGCCGCATTCCTGCCGGAGGACTTCTTGCGAGGCACGGAGAGTATCTACATCGAAGCAATCATCGGTCCAAGTAATTTAGAGTGGGTTTAAAAGGGCCGATTTCGTTTCCGGTGGCTAAATTGTCCAGCAACGAGACGGACAAAGTGTTCCGGTTAGCCTAATCCGCAGAAACGAACTATTCCGTTCCATTTCCCCGAGACACGTAAGCCCGTAAACGTCAGTTCGATTCGAAAATCAGCCATCAAGCCGCTCGTCGTTCTCTCGGGAGCATCGTATACACACATTTGTGTCAAACACCGAGAAGCTAGCCGCTCTCCAGTGTACACCGGGGCTATAGGCGGTTAGTATACCGGCCGGCAGTCCAATACTGACCGAGCGCGACCCGCTAATACCTAAACTGTGAACGGCCCTTGCCTTCGTTAACCTCCTCTGGTTAATAAAGCGCTCGAGTGCGAGCTCGCAATATGAGAACGTTCGTACACATATGCTGCTATTTCACCCTAACCGCCCACCGTCTAGTACACGTCTTTTCTAATTACCATGACACGACGAGCGTTCACGAGCTGGTCGAATCGGTTTCGAAGTTCGATAGACAGACTGCGGATTTTCTGCACTTTTGAAAGAGCGAGCAGACGCGATTTTGAAGAAATTACAAGAGATTCAGAACGCCAATGCGTTAGATTCGACTCGGTAGAAATACTAAAGAGAGAAATGAAACTTGCAGATTTTGCATAAAAATCCGCAGTCCAATATTTATCAATAAATAAACAGCCCCCAATTCTCCTTTAGAAAAAAGTCCCTGCAGAGAAGTTCCTATATCTATAATTTCTAAATCCATTATTTACATTTATTGAAAACTGCCCGCTTGGCAAGTTTTTGAGAAAATGTAAATGAACCTTATGCGTACTAGAAGGACACCCCCCTACATATTATATTTTCCACGGTAGTCCGCAACTACTATCATAGCGCTTCGACGAGTCCCTGTAAATTCTAGACAAGAGCAAACAAAAAGAAAAGGAAGTATATGAAAAATTCTTTGAACTCACTGATTGAGCGTCCGATCGTTGCTGCCAGTGGTCGCGGATCCCTGAACCCCCGAAGCGGCAGCGGCGGATCCCGAGTCGTGGTGCCTCCTCTCCTTGTGGACGATGCCCATCAGCTTCATCCACGGATTGTTGGCCGCATGGGCGCCCATGCCGCCGCTCTGCCACATTGCGCTCGCCAGTCTCGCTCGTTTCACGGGAGCCCTTCTTGGGCTCCAACAGTTCCTTTAACCTGCTCGGAAGCACGGCCGCTTCGACCACCGATTCCCTCCCCTCTAGCTCTCCTCGATCTAGCGCTGGATCCGCTGGACCCGGCTTCTCTAGACGACCGTGATCTACAGGCGGCTGGACCACGGTCTGGATCTTGATCCTCTGAGCCGGTCCACCAACGTTGCCTTCGCTCAGCTTCTCTTCAACTTCGTTCGGCTTCGCTTCGGCTCTGGCCGCGCCGTCCTCCCGGATTCGTGGACGGTCGATCTCCAACTTCCTGGGCGTGTCCTCTGCAACCTGTGCTCCCTTCGCTAGTGCCTCGATCACCCGAGCTGTGATCACCTCGGCCCCCTTCGCTAGAGCTTCGGTCACCTGTGCTTGGGTCGCCGAAGAGTCCTCTGCACCCCGTGCTCCCTTCGCTTGTGCTTCGGTCACCCGAGCTTCGATCACCTCGGCCCCCTTCGCTAGAGCTTCGGTCACCTGTGCTTGGGTCGCCGAAGAGTCCTCTGCACCCCGTGCTCCCTTCGCTTGTGCTTCGGTCACCTGTGCTTCGATCACCTCAGCCCCCTTCGCTAGAGCTTCGGTCACCTGTGCTTGGGTCGCTGAAGAGTCCTCTGTACCTGCTCCCTTCACCAATGCCTCGATCGCCTGAGCTACCTTCGCCTGTGCTTCGATCACCTGTGCCCCGGCCACTTGCCCAGCAACGAGCGGACCAGTGAAAGAGTGGGCTAAGAAGAGATCGTGCTCGAGGGGAACGCGAGAGAGACGCGGCCACCACCGTTGCACTCGCTGCACTCGCTGCACGCGTTCACAGCGGTCGGCAGGGCTGCAGCCCGGCCCTGCGAAGGTGCGAGGTGCCTCGATCGGCCCCGTAGGCTCCCTAGCCCGCCTCTCGAGCACCTCCACCATCTAATCCTCAGTTGGTTGACAAGCTTTCGCCGGCCCCGCACCCGCGCTTCACCACAGATTCAGTTCCTACACTTTTCGTCTTGTGCTCTCTCTCTCTCTCTCTCCCCGCTCTCTGGTCCTCCTCACTCTCTTTATCTCCGAGGGTCTCCGAGTGCCTTCCAATCCCGATCGATCCTTAAACGACAGGACCACCGGCGAGTACCAGGTGACTCTTTCTTCTTCTTCTTTGTCGGCCTGTCTAACAACCCCCGGCTCTTTCTCCTTTTTTTCCACTTGCTGGCTCGAGGACCGGCCGAACCCCTTCTTTTTCTTCTACCCTGCCGCCTGCCCCCCTTCGGGAATAACGCCGCTCTTCCTGGCTCCGTGTCGTCGTCTCACGGTTCTTCTTGATCCCGTCTGGCCCCGCCTGCGAAAATACAAATTTCTTGGTTAGGACAAGCTCTCGTCGGCTGTAAGTTTTGGGGTTCTCGGCGGGGTAGCTGCAGGCTGTAGCGATATTAACCCTCCGGCCGCTAAACTGGCTTTCCACTAATGCTAACTCGCTTTTTGGGAAGTGGAGCCGCATAAAGTTGCTCGCCGTTTAGCAACGTTTCGAAACAGCACCATTAATCTCTGTATCTAATTTTCCAGCGCCCCACGGGCTACGTCAAGTTCGGATTCAAAGCCCCGAGGATCGAACAGAGTCGAGTACAGAACTTGCGAACGAAAGCTGTTGGAAAATATTAATCGGAATACCGCGCGATCTCTAATGAATTCTAACGGAACGTTTTATCTTGTAACTTCGTGAGAACTAGGTGGTTTGCACCTCAACCGTTCCGCACTGTTTCGCAAAACCGACTGACATTTTTTCCTTTCGAAGCCTTCTCGCATCTGACCTCTCTCTCTCTCTCTCTCTTTCTCTGTATATCACGCAATTTCCTAGGCCGCGCATATACACGCGTAGAATCGTACACGCACGAACGCATACTCCTTCAGGTCTGTTTCGGGTCCTCTTGGGGTTTAGGCCAGGCTCAGACGTGCGGATTTGAAAGGATCGAACTGTGCTATTCTACAGGAAAACATTGCAGTTACACAAGCTTCGCAGAATTTTAGAAAAGAGAAATAATATAATCATTTTTTTCTTCTTTTTTCTTATTGAGCCACTGAAACCTATTAATTTCGGCTTTTACAATTATACATTAGGTTTACGCTGTGTATACAATTGCAGTCTTAATCACCACTAGAGGTGAATATTTCTCTTTAATGTCGAGTATGAAAGTTGAGTATGAAAGATTCTTTGAGAGAATAATTTCGAAAGAATTTTTGAATTATTCATGAGATTCTCAAACGTTGATCTACGGGTTTCGGAGGACTGTCAAAAAATTTCACGCTTTGTCCAGACATTTTGAAACCGAAATTTTTTTTCCAGCAAACAGGAAACTCCCGAATCGGCAGCCTCTTCGGTGTCGTCCATCGATCGCGCAACGTCAATTTCGCGTGCCCGGTGTAATTTACGTTCTAATCCCGCTGTCAGGTGGCTGAACGAGAGACGAGGAGCTAGGTCGTTGCTCTAGAGGGGGGAGGGACGAGCGAGAGACTCTGCCACACCGAATCGTTGAACAAACAGTCAGCGTTAGTTAGGCTCGAGCACAAGGTGGCTTTATAGTTAAAGAGCTGTCGTGCCGTGTATAACTCTCGCCGGGGAGATTCTGTTTTTGCGAGAGAGCAAGTCGGGTTTCTTCTATTCAGCGTAACTAGGCCTGCCAGCCCCTGTCCGTTTACTATTTCAACGCGTTTGCTACACCGAGGCCCACGGTGCTTCGTCGATTCTCAATGCGCCAGACGTTTCTACCAAATTACACGATTCTTTGACAGCGCGCCTCTTACGGCGCCTCTGTTCTGCAAAACTCGGCTGTCGATTCACAACGCCGGGGGAAAAAAATGCGAGTCTTCTCCCATGACAATCCCAGGATACAGGACGTGCGCTAGGCTGGAGCTTATTTTTTGACCGAAAACATGTGACAAGTGTTGAGAAAATGAGCTGGAAAAGATTTGGGGCCTATTGGATCGTGGGAACCCGACGCGCATTAAATTTGAAAATTTGAATATTTGAATATTTGAAAATTTGAATATTTGAAAATTTAAAAATTTGAAATTCCATGATATTCAGCCGCGACATCAATATTGCGGGAATGTAAGGTGCAGTTACTTATTGTTCTACAAGATCGACCAAAAAAATCGTACGTCAAGTTTCAAGATCTCGTTGTAAAGAGCAGACCCTAATCTTCAAATCCATGGAAGATTCACTGAAGAAAAAAATTTTTTAGCGTTTTTAGAGTCGTTTCAATTTACAACATCTCCGGGAAAACCGATGTCCTCGGTTTTCTATCAGCCATATCGTGCAGGAAAATCTCGGAGGAAAATGAGCAACGGAGCGCGAAAAGTAGAGGCCTGGAGCTTTGTAATGACTCGAGATTGATCATTGTATCCTTCTTATTTAGGAAACAGTGACGGTTTGAATGTGAAGTTCGTGGAAAATCGGTAAAGCTTTGAAAAGCTGTTTGAAGGTGTAGTGCTCCAGGCAGAATTTAGATAGATTGTTCGGAGGGATCAGCAGAAGAGGATGCCGCGAGAAGTAGGTGAGCTTCCCGAATCGACGAGTTGAAGACCCCTCGAGCATCAAGGACCGGCAGCCACGCAATGTAATCAAGGTCGTGCCCTGCGGCCTGCGACTTGAAGTGTTTCGTTAGCGAAGCCCGGGCACCGCAACGCGTTGACACTTTCCAATTGTTGCTCCATTAATAGCATCATATTGATTTCGAGTTAACAGGACAATCACCAATCCGTGGGCTACGGCAGAAGCGAGGCCAGCGATAGGGTTTCCCCACGCGAGGAATCTTAACGCGCGCTGTGAAATTCATCCTCGACTTTAATCCGATCGTTGTCGTCGTCGTCATCGTCATCGTCGTCGTCGACGTCGTTGTCTCGCGATAACTAAACCAGAACTCGAGGAACTCGTTTCTCTCGCCAGGCACCGATCGGAAACTTCGCTAAACGCGCGGGGGACTTTCGAACTTTGCCTGAACCCCTCTCGCGAAGAAACCGGTGGATATAACTTTCCCGAATACAATTAAATTGCACCAACGTTCCCGGAATCGAACGATATACCGGGTGAGTCACTTACAACTCAAATATTTTTATTGTTTTTTAAAGATACGTCAAACGCGTTACGGACAAAGTTGAATGGTTCAGTGGGGTTCACTCGTCTCACTTTTAACTACTCGGACTGTGACCTTGAACGACCTTGAATAATTATAGTCGCCGAATTCCTTACGAAAGAATGAAATGAAAAAAAAAGAATGAAGATGACAGTAGAATTATAAGATATAATGACAAACAATATTTTGCTTCTTTCTTTCGCACAGTAAGTGCACATCGAGACACTCCGTACAGCTATCGGTGGTTAAAATGCTGAACGAAGAACTCACGGAGAGAAATATGATTGTAATTGCTGGACGTTCTCGAGCGTGTTTGAAAAAATAGCAGCGTTTGCACACGCGAGGCTCCGAGCGTTTGTCAGCTGTCCGGATTGGCGCGGCCTCCGCTGTGCGTTTCGAGCATCACGTCGGATCATAATGTTTGGAGCGTGCTATATCCGCCGGACGTGTTTAGAGGTTTGAGCGCGCGCGCGAGGCAGTTCTCTAACCGAACGGCGGCACGGCAGTATCGCAGGAGGCAGCGTGCTTCTGACACTGATTTGATTCCACTGACAAGCCGAGACGTTTGCAACCGGCCGTTCACGGCTGAAGCTCGAACCGTTTCTCGCATGGCAATTATTGGATCCGCTGGCAACGGTGTTCCCGCCAGGCTTCCTCCTAGCAATTACGCGGAAGTTCCGAGTCGCCCTAGACACAGACCCCAGACACAGCTCCTTGTTCAACCAGTTAAAGAACTGTTTGTTTGGCCAATTAGCGTCCGCGAGCACACGAATCTTCGAAACGAAAAGTTCGGTTGATTTCGACGCGCGATTCCGCAAATCAGAAATCGTTTAGCGGCCGAGCTAATTCGTAGCGGCCGCGGCGAAAGGGTTTACGAGCAGAGCAATGTTTACACCTGAGCTGAGGTACAATGACCCGATCGATTTTCCCCCGCAATCCTACCGCACGGACTATCGCGACCTATTGTTTCGCGCCGGGGTGTAAAGAAAACCAGCGCCTCGAGGCTGCGGCGGACACGTCCACAGATTCTTCGAACGATCGTGAGCACCGAACGATGACACGCTGGTTCCCAAAGAAAAGTTACCAACGACACTATTGCAATTCCAATTTGTCTTCTTAAACTGCCGTTCCGCAAACGCTCTTGCACGGACGCCTCTCTTTTATAAGCTGAAACGGTTCTGCTACAATTTTTTTTTCTTCTTTTATGAAACCATCTCACGAAGACCACGTTATTTTTACACGCCTTATCATGTTTTTACGAGTCCCACGATCTCTTTACGGGTACTACGAGTTTTACTTGACTACACAAATCTTTCCGGTAGACGCTAAAGTCTCGCGGCAGGCCGTGTAATCCGCGTGCTTAACACACGCGAGCACATCTATCGGTGACGATCATAAATGCACAGCGCTACGTGTGTAATCATAGTTCGTCGATCTTATAACCGCTCCGCCCTCCCGATCACGATCTGACCGGCGCACAGTGCGGTACAGACAAAGATCTAAGTTTAACATCCACTTGATTCTACGTCGAAACGATGCTTTAATATCTAAATTATCATGTTTATCAATAGAGAATTCAAATAATTTTTACAAGGTTTACCTGCTACGAACTGCTACGCTTAAAGTTACTTAACCCTCGGCGGATGCGGAATTTGAGAAACACAATTACACTACCGCTCAAAAGTATCCGAAATGTGCTTTAGCAACTTTTTGTATTTGTGGACATTTTCGATATACATAATAATTTCCACATGAAAATAATTTCAATTGCGCAATGGTACAGAAAAACATAATAACTACAACTGATAAAACTGTCCTAACTTAAACTGCGTTCTGTAGAGAAACTGGGAAGAGTCCGAAGTGTATTATAAGATCAATATCGAATCCTCGGTTGTGTCACGTTGTTATATCATTTTCGGCTTGTTCGAATCGATCGGATTCACGTTGAATTTCGCGTAAAGACCCGAATGACAATATTTCGACGTGAACGAACCGACCAACAGGAACGTCGAGCAGCTGGGGACGTGTAGCCAGGACGCGGACTCGACGTAACAAGGGGTTGATTTGCATGAAGGAGCGTGAGCCTCGCGAAGACAGAGTCGGAGAGCGCCGAGAGTCTCTCGCAGGGAAACCCATTCCATTATAATTCCTAGCGGGGTAAGTAGCGCGATCGCCTCGGATCGATGGGATCCGAAAGGAGAGCATAACTCGTCCCGTGTGCCAGCGCGGCGCTGCGCGACGATTAGGTGTACAAGCTCGGGACTCGTGTTCGAAGTCTAGGAGCCCTCCCCAGCCCATGTTCACCGTGTTTCTTCGAGAGCAAAATCATTTCACGTCGCGACCCACTCACGCGAACATACGCCAGACGCTTTCGGGAAACTTTCGTGTACCTGCCGGATGCCGGAGAATTTCTCTCGGCCGACAACGAGCGAAAGACGATACATTTTTCCTGGGCGCAACGCGAAACACGCGACCACTCTCTCTCTCTTTCTCTCTCTCTCTCTCTCTGTGCAGCCCTCGCCACCTTCGTTACTCCAGTTACTACCACTCGACGAAAACTCGTTCCTACTTTCGCAGGACGTTGCACGCCAACCGAGCTCTCTCTCTCTCTCTTTCTCCTTCTTTTGTTGAGGAGAACGAATCGTCCGATCGGGACGTGCACTCCGCGCGCCGCGGCGTCGATGCACAATGCATCCGGGTAGATCGGACGGAACTGTATTTTCGTGGCTTTCGACCCGGGGATCCGATTCGAGGGAATTTGTACGGGTCAGCCACAGGGAATTGTTCAATTTTCATCATTTTTCTTCTTTCAGCGAAAAAAAGATTGCAGAGCCCACGCTGAGAGATGTACGGGAAAAATGTAGACGGACGGAACCGTGTACGGAAAAATGGCGAGGGTCCTCGGGAAAAGGTTGCCCGTCCTCCGAGCGAATTACGGTGCGCGTGATCGATCCAGAATTATCGACAGGGGGAAGACAACGGGACGAGCGCACCGCCGAGAAAACTAGACAGCTCGACGCGGCGCGGCGCAGCAGCGTGGCGCAAACGAGGGTGGTTTTGCGCGACTGGGTTCTTCGGGTAAAAACAAGTCGGGCCACCGGTGGCTTGTAAATTCGGCGTGTCGCGCGTGACCCGGGAGCGGCGCGCCGGTGAATTACTGCCACGAGAAATTACATTAATCCCGAGGAGAAACGAATTAATTCCCCGGGATTTGGCCCGAGCCCGGCCCGAGCCCGAGCCGGGGACAATTGCTTGTTTTGGTCCGGGCGAACGCGCCGCGTCGCGTCGGGCCGGCCATCGAAGCTGTCGTTTAATTGAGATGACTCGGTGCCCCGCCGCTCGGCTCGCCTCTGATCGACCGCTCGAATTTTTGCGAATTGCCGATCGTTGGAATGTCGCTGGAATTTCCTGGCCAACGAATTGAACGAGACGCGGCGAGATTACCTCGGGAAACGGTGGATGTAACGCGGCGTGTAACCGCCGCCGTCGAAATTGCGAGAGCAAAGGCCGGTTTTATGGAACAACGGATTGCTGCTCGCTGGTCGTGTCGTTGCGTGCCGCGTCGCGTGCCCGGCTACCGCCACTCCCCCCCCCCCCCCGCCCGAGACACCAATAAACTTTTCTGTCGCGCGAACTTAATGCACAACTTGAAATTGCTCTTTTAACTCCGGCTTTAAGACCGAGACCGTTTCGAATTACGATCGGACGCGACCGGGAAACGAGGACCCGTTCGGCTGGCCGCGAGAGACCGTCTTATTGTACAAGACGGGAGAAAAATTGTCGTGCACCGTGCGGAGAGAATTTACGGGAGCCCCCTGGATAATTTCTAGAGGCTATTAGAAAAATTGGAGAGGGCCCAAAATTTTGCATTTATTATTTTGCAATTTTTACGGTTTTTTTATGTAAAAGTCTTCTTTCTCTATTGTGATATAAATTGTTTTTTCTCTGGGGGACGAAAATCATATTTTGGGGGAGCCAAAATTATATTTTCTGGGCATCCAAAATTATTTTTTGCGTGGGACCAAAACTATATTTCGCGGGGGGCTCAAAACTATATTTCGCGGGGGAACCAAAATTATTTTTTCCGGGGAAGCCAAAATTATATTTTACGGAAGGTTCAAAACTATATTTTGCGAGAGGCCCGAAACTATATGTTAGCGATTTCTCTGCGTTTTGTAATTTTGTAATGTCGATCGTATGCACCGTAACGGAAGACGATTGTCTCGCCGTGTATATGTATGTCGGGGCGTGATGGCAGTAATAAATTTGTTTTATTATTACAATGCGCAATGAGATATACGAGACAGGGTTCCTTACGAAAATGATCCGGATCATTGTTGAATGTGGGTGACGGAACAGATACGTTCCTGATGGCTTGATCGAATGTCAATCGCAACAGGCCATGCGGTATGAAATACGGCAATATCGGTAAGGAATTGATTTTGCGTTGTCAACGGTCGCGCAGTCTTTTGATAGCCTTGGATGTAAAAAACAAGGGATTGTTTTATCAGAAAACGTAACGAGAAGAAGAAGGAAGGATTAGAATATTCTGTGGCACGCGTGGGCTCATTTACGTCTATCTTGTTGCGCCGCTAGTTTATAAACAAAGAGTATTTCTTGTGCGTTTGCGTGTGTACTCTTTGAGCAACGAGATGTGTGAACGTATGAGAGAAATCGACGACCAACCTCCGACATGTATATACGGAATCCGGCGAGCGATTCACGGTGGTCGCGATTGACAAGTGGGCGATGTTATGGAGACGGTTGCGAATGAGCAATATGAGTGATTGACGGAATGTGTGAGACGACGCGAGGGTTTTTCCGCGATAATGTTGTGGAATTGAAGGTTGTTTGGGCTTTGAGAGTTCCGCGAGTGATCCCGAGTAATAATGGCTTTGGACGTTGGGTCCTCGTACACTCGGTTCGGCAAGACTTGGATTCTACCAGGCCGGTTGCACATTTGAGAGTGTGGTGCATTGGAAGCGTTGAAGCTCCTTTGCAGTGCATACCGAAGCTTGGACGGATCGCAAGGCTAACCGTAGTGCTGCCAGCAAAGGATTGTCCTAAGGGCAAACTGGCAATTGTACAGGGAGTTCCAGTGGAACTCTGCTGTGGATCACTGCGCGTGGAGATCTGATGGTAAACGGTAAGAGACCTATCTTAGTTTTATATTAGAATGGCCATTCAGGAGGTAATAGTCAAATCGTTGATTTCCTAAAATTGCGTTAGTTATTTTAAATGCGTTTTATGTGTTGAGCTTTCGTAGGATGAAATTTATGTATCATTTCCTTTTCATTGAATAAATCTATTACGTCTTGCTTCGGCTTTTCCTCGTAACTCGTCGAGGTTTTTACGCCGAAGCAAGGGGGTTTATTTAACTGGGAAACAGTGTATCATTATTTCAGTAAAGTTCGAATCTTGTTCAATTATGAACTCCGTTTTTATATTACAAATTCTATTTTTCTGAATTACTAAAAATGGTCATGAAACACTACATTTTCCGGGGGAGCCAAAACTATATTTTGCGACGGGCTCAAAACTATATTTTGAGGGGGGCTCAAAATTTCAATTCCACCAGGCAGAGCCTACGTAAAAATGATGTAAAAAAATTCCGGAGCTCGCGAAAAAATTGCCTCCCTAAAAATTAAGTGCTGTAGAATCTTCAAAAACAAAAAGCGGTGCTTTACCGGGAGAGAATCTGGCCAGGGCAACAATGATTTTTATCATGGGAAAGAGGTCTGCTGTGGGAAACCTGAAACTGCCACGAGCCTCGCAGCAACCATGACGTGGCACGCGTCCTCCTTTCCTTAATAGTACCGAAGGACCTTCTTTACGAAGGAAATAAATCATCTCGAGGCTTACGCGACGGAGAGACCGTGCGCGCGCTCCTCGGTCAAATTTCCTCCGGTTATATCGCACGAGGAACCTTCTGCTGGGTGCCGAGAAGAGCTTTCTTCCTTCGTCCGAGTTCGCGTCGGGTCGCGTGATGTTATCGTCGCGGCAGCCAGGACAACAAGGACGAGGAGAGAGAAGCTAGTCTCCGCTTTATCTTCGGCTGAAACCTCGGCTATTATTACGCTGATTTCCAGATATTTTTAAAGGGGGATCAATACGCCGTACCCGAACGGCGGTTGAATCGTTCGAAACACGCTCGCCCGCGATTTCGTATGCATATCCGTTCTCTTCGACTTCGTAGCGAGACGTAGCTCGTCTCCGTCGGCAATTCCACAGACCATTCCGGAAGCCACAGTTGTTCGGATTCATCGGCTCGGTCGATATTTTCGAGAAACTCGGTACCACTGTGACGGAGTAATTGCCGAGGGAAACACGGGCCGCGCCAGTTTCGGTAATTTTCGATTAGGGCCGGGGGAGAATCTCGCGGGAAGTTCAGAGACTAATTATAACCGGGGTCTCCATCGACCGGAAGTAATTGCCGTCGGTTATGCCGCCGCAGAATCGCTCAAAGAGACGCCGCCTACTCGTCGAATCTTACCCTCTCTTTTGCAAGAGTACGATGGCATCTTCGTATCCCGAACTTATTTACTGCCGATAGTGTCGCGGGTCCCGGGTCCCGCAAACGAGCCCAACGCCCAAACAAGCGTAATCGTCTGTAAAACCTTCCAGTCAGACTCCGAAGATTCTAGAACTCCTATAAAAATTTATAGAGCCTGACAAAAGATTCTAGAACTCAAACTTATCAGGAGTAGAATCCTCCAAAAAATTTTAGAACACACGAGGAAGATTTCTAGAGGCTATAAAAAAATTCTAGAGCTTCTGTGAAAATTGCTAGAGCCTGTGAAAAATTCTCAAACTTATAAGGTCTAGAACCCTCGAAAAAATTGTAGGACTCACGAAAAAATTTTGAGAACAAGAGGAAGATTTCTAGAGGCTATAAAAAAATTCTAGAGCTTCTGTGAAAATTGCTAGAGCCTGTGAAAAATTCTCAAACTTATAAGGTCTAGAACCCTCGAAAAAATTGTAGGACTCACGAAAAATTTTTGAGAACAAGAAGATTTCTAGAGGCTATAAAAAAATTTTAGAGCTTCTGTAAAAATTGATAGAGCCTTTCAAAAGATTCTCAAACTTAGAAGGTGTTGAACCCTCGAAAAAATTGTAGAACTCACGAAAAAATTTTGAGAAGAAGAGGAAGAATTCTAGAGCCCATAAAAAGATTTTAGAGCTTCTGTAAAAATTGATAGAGCCTTTCAAAAGATTCTCAAACTTATAAGGTGTAGAACCCTCGAAAAAATTGTAGGACTCACGAAAAAATTTTGAGATCAAGAGGAAGAGCAATTCTAGAGCACATAGAAAGATTCTAGCGCTTCTATAAAAGTCAGCGGAGCCCGCATAAAAATTTCAAAGCTTATAAAGTATTGCAGAGTCTCTGAAGGAACTCTTTAATCTACCTAACCCGACGGTGAGTCCTGAAAGTGCTGGCGGGGAATCATAAATTCTATGAATAAATCGCCGAATTTATGAAGATGGAGAATTTTTTAGAGCAGACTCTAACGACGAGTAAACTCGTCACGCCCTCTCCCCGTAGTTCTACACTATTTTCGAACGTTTTTCTGGGTTTCGCAGCGGTATATTCGACGCAGCGAAATAGTTGTTATCCTCGAGCGAAGAACACTCGTAGAAGAACCAGCGCCGATGAATTATTACGATTATAATTCCCTCCGGGGGGCTTAAGGCGAGTATTTACGACGCTCGTGTGTACTGGTTCGCGATGCGGGTCGCGCGGAGCAATTTTCCACCGAAAATGTTCGTGAAAATTCGTCGCATTCTTTACGCGGCACGACCACCGTCACACGGCATTACCGTTGTAATTATTACGAACGATCTCGGCTCGTTGGTTCCACAGAAGATGTTTCGAGCGAGTCCCCCAGGAAACTTGGGATCCGAGACGGAGAGAAGCTGGAGACTCGTATCTCTCTGAAGCTCGCAAGCCGCCGTGCCGGTAGGCTTTAATAATGAACCACTTCGGAAGACTTCAGTTGACACAGTACCACGCCGAACGGCACAGATTGCGGAAAGATTGGGTTCATCCATTAGCGGGCAGTTCAGTATCCCCGACGAGAAATTGGGAAACCGTCCAAACTTCGCGGTCCGAAGCTTTTCGTAGCGTAACTCGACTAATTCTTTCTCGCTAATTCGTACGCTATCGTTCGGACAACCACGTTCTACTTTCTACCGGCGAGGTAGAATTTTTGAAAATTTCACTATTCTTGAACATGGTGTATCGAGAAAGCTGTAGAGAAATTTTCGGCACTGGAAATTCATTTTTCAATCGGACAGAATAATTTATTCAGACGTCTCTTTGCTAAACGGATCAACGCTACGAGCTACTCTATTAATACCTCTAGTAATCTCTTACGACTAAACCACCGAACACAAACAATTCTACAACGTTTACTACGATTAAACAGGGCTTCGAAGTGTCAAAAAAAAAATGTTCATTTCAAGAAACACGCGTGAGACCGGATCATTCTCTCGGAAAGAAGTACAAGAATGGCGAGCTCGAGAACGTCTCTCGGCGGAGTACACGGATCCGTGTGAAATGTCAACTACAATTGGATCAGGCTTTGACGAGGGTACAGAGAAATTCAGCACACCGAGTAATACACGATACTTAAACCATGCCGTCTTCTACAACACCAAAACAAACGCACACACATACACACACACAGAGGTAAACACAGTGTCCGAGCGTACGAACGCGAGTAATTGTAATCCCGGCGACACAGTGTGCAGCGTGCATAAACGAGTATATGTATACAATATCCAAGTAGCGTGGGTCCAAGGCGGTGGCACATGTAGCGTGTTTCTCACCTGTTCCGCGTGTCGGGCGAACGCAGCCGAGGAGACGAGCGACGAACCGGAGCGGTATTGCGTTGCGTGCAGCCTCTTCAGGGCTCTCGGAGGGCGGTTCAAAGGGGCGGCGAGGAGAGTCGAGCTTGCGGCCGTAAAATCGAGGGCCGTATACGAGCCACTCGTCTTTAGAATCGTTCAGCCACCGTCGCGGCGTCGCGAGCGCATCTTGCCGCGCACACACGCGCCGAGGAACTATGATACAAATCCAACCACCGAACACCGACGAGATACCCCTCCAACTATATTATTCCCCCCCGCTTCCCCCCACCCAACTATTTTTCCCTCTGGATAAGAAAACACTGATGCTCTTCCGGCGATACTAAGTCGTGTCACTCGCGGCGGATTCCGGTTATTCCTTCGCAGCCTCTATTCACCGGATGACTGGTTTTATCGTTCGCCGCGCGTTCACACCGTTCACAAAAATCAACCCTTCCTCCGTTCCACCACCCCCACTTTACCACCTGGTTTTGCACGTTCACCCTCTCGAACTATACCACCGTTGGCCCGATGCCAGCCGGCCGGTCTGTCGTCTCACGGCCGTTCTTCCCCGCGAAGAAGACGTATACGAGGACGACCGCAACTGTGCCGAACCACAAGCGAACTCGATTTACAGCCGCCGTCGCCGCCTTCCTTTTCCTCACGATCGACATCCCCGAGAGACGAACCGGCACGCCGATTAATCGCGACGGATAGGTCTTCGCCGTTTAGCCCGCTCGGCCGGCATCTACGGATCAGTCAAACCAGTCAGAACAATCACTATCCCCACCCTAACGCGCGACTATACTACCCCTCAACCACCCACCGCTTCTCACCGGATCGCTGGGACTAGTCGTTCGATTAACACCAAAGTAAAATGTTTTAGCTTATAAAAATTGCGAGGCTCTGTTTATTTGGTTTTGGACGAATTTTTATCGTGATTATTTCAATAACGGTGAAACGGAAAATATATAACCGGTCGTTCGACCGGCGGTAGGTTCAGTGTCGATAGTGATTTAAGAATTTTTAAAAATTGGACACTGTAATATTCGTAGGTAAAATATCTGTCGAGTATTCTGGATTTATCACTTGTTTACCAGTGTTGTAGGTGCACTCGGTTTGGCGAGTACATATATAGATTTTTAGCTGAATGCACCCATCATATATACATGAATGACGCGGTACCGCAGGAAACGTTGGTGTCATTCATATACGAATGACGTGGCACGCAATGTGTTAAACAGGTTGACTGCCACGTCGGTCGTACGCGGCCGACAATAAATATTTCTGTTGTTCCACGGCGGTCTGTTGCGACGCGCAACGAAATTTCAGATTTTTGCTTTCGAACGCGTTCTCGCTTGTTACGGAGAATATTAGGACAAACGGGAACTGTTTATGTCAGAGATCGTTTTTCATCGTTCTGTACCTGGCAAACAGCAATTGTTATTGTTATCTTCCACCAGAACAACTGCTGGATAAACAACCATGGAAAATAATAACTCGAAGCGACCTTGTTATTCGTGTGTTAAAATAACGATAGCGGGAACGGTATTTATTAATTTCCCGTTGGGATCGAACGATCCACTGTCTTTTTCTCTCATTGAGTTACGTAACGTTGCAACAGAAATTAACAAATTAGAATGTAAATAATTAACGCGTAACTTCGCCGATATTAGGAGTCCGCTTTTTATTGTTCAACTAGCCGCGAGTTCACGAGTAACCAGAGGTGATAATATTGTTATACGGCGATATAATGAAACTTGTTCAGTCGGTAGTTCCGTGCCACATTGGCAGACGGGAATAGTTAAACTTTATAGAACAATATCATAGTGAAAAGCAACCGGCCTCGCGTATTGAACCAGCCGCGTGCGTGTGTTATTAATAATTCACTGAATATCGAATTAACCGAAGAATTTTCTCGTATCTCGTGAAAGAAAGATAATGACACAAAAACCGACAACAGAAACCTACAGAATGCAGTGTGTATATCGATGAAATTTGAAATCACGTTCTGAAATCTTTTCAACGATCGACCCTAAATCCTTATCGATTTAATCAAGTGGTTCGACTCAAGCTGGGAACACTATCAATTTTTCCGAAATCTTTTCAACGATCGACCCTGAACCCTCCCAAATTTCATCAAGTAGTTCAACTCAAGCTGAGGGTACATCCAATTTTTCTGAAATCTATTTAAATTCTTAAATTCTCCGAAATTTCGTCAAGTAATTCAATTCAAGCTCAGAACACATGTCCAATTTTTCTGAAATCTGTTCAACGATCGATCCCAGATTCTCCAAATTTCATCAAGCAGTCCAGCTGAGAAAACCAGAAAAACCGTTGCTCCGAATTTTCCAAGAAGCCTAAATTTCACAAACCAACACGGAATTCAACTCAAGCTGAGAATACATCCAATTTTTCTGAAATCTATTTAAATTCTTAAATTCTCCGAAATTTCGTCAAGTAATTCAACTCAAGCTCAGAACACATGTCCAATTTTTCTGAAATCTGTTCAACGATCGATCCCAGATTCTCCAAATTTCATCAAGCAGTCCAGCTGAGAAAACCAGAAAAACCGTTGCTTCGAATTTTCCAAGAAGCCTAAATTTCACAAACCAACACGGAGAATTCGGTGCTTCAAAAAATTGCAAGCTTCCCGGGCTCGAACGAGAAGGATCCCAAAGAATGAGGCATGCACCCATAAGAATTGATGCCAACGGAATCTCCCATATCGCGAATATCTTTGCGAGATGGATCAGCGCAATCTTCCGAAACTTTCCGCGTTGCAATGTGACGGTCCGAGGGTGGATGCAATTCGTTCTTCCACGTCCGAGCGAAGATGCGATTCTTCCGGTGAGAAGCGGCACCCCGACGGAAATGCTCGTCGAACGACAGAGAGCGAGATAGAGAGGGAGAGAGAGAGAGAGAGAGAACCGACGAACCGGGGATCTCGATAATCCAGGGTAAGCGGGACAGAAACAGCCCGGAATTACACGGAACACGGATTAACGAGAATTTTTCCTTGGCCCCGAAACAAACGGAAGGATCCTAAGCCCCTAACGGCGGCGTCCGCTATCCCAGGATAGATAGCTGCTGGTGGACCCAAGAGAGCCTGGATTAAAATAAGAGGCGTTGGTTTACTTTGCTCCAAATATTTGAACGACTTTCCTCCGGCCGCGAGCCGCTAAAAAATTATGTTCCCAAGTAGAATAGCCCCGTCGCGTCGCCGGTAGTCGGACAACGAATCGTCGGCCGACCTCCCCTGATCCCTTTCTGTGATTAATGCTTCCCTCGAATTTTATTTAAGCGGCGAGTTACGCCGTTGAAAACTTCATTAACCGGCCCGGAATTAGTTGATTAATCCTCTGAAGGAGGCCGGAACAGCGAAGAACTTCTATCGCTTTCGGGGATTTTTTCCCAGCGCAACCGGTGCGGCGGGATTATTTTACACTCTAGCGGTTCTTCGAGCAGGCTTTCAGGAAGTTGCGCAAGAATTTCTCGGTTTCGTAAAACAAATGGAATTTGTTCATTTCGGTACCGCGAGGGGGAAGGGTATGTGAATTTTTCTCGGCTATCCGCTGAATTGAAAATCACAATAATTCTACCGTAGTTTGATGATACTTTAAGAAGTGTATGTAAAAATTTTGCGAACTCTAAAGATTTATTTTTTAGTGAAGTATCCAGTTCATTGAATCCGACAACTTCCGGATTTTTTCGTAGCCGAACGGCGGGATAGTAAATTGCAATATTCTTACCATAAACGAGTAAGAGTGTATACAAAAATTTTTGGTATTCAGATCTACCCCTCGCGTATCGATTACTTAACAAAATCTACATTTTAACTACAGTGTCCTGGTATAGGCTTTACTTCTGTCCAGGTACTAGCTTAGATTGTATTTAACATGACCAACTGTAGGTTAGAATGATTCCGGTTACTACAATTAAAATATTAACCTAAACAACGATTTTGGAATTTTAAACTACTTAAAAAAATCTGAATTTCATGTTGAAATTCTTAAGTTTGTTTAACTGAACTGATAAAATTAAAGGTAGCAAAAGAGTGCTGTCCAGGCATAGGGCATTTCACGTTATTCGCGTCTGAAATCGCGGAAAAGCATGGTGAACGGGAATTCAAGGCCAATTATCCTTAGCCAGCGTTTATGAGCGGGCGTGTCTGGCATCGGCGATAGGAATGCTACAGGTCCTCTTCTAATGTCGCGATGGAGGGTTGCGGGACGAAGGGTGCGAAGGGCTGGCGGGTCGAGAGGGCGGGGGTGGCTCGAGAGAAACGAGAAGCCTGCCAAACGAAGAGAGCCGGCCGCACCACGTGCCGGAATAACGGCTAGGAGGAGGAGGAGGAGAGTTGCGGACAGGTTGCGTCTCAATTTAAAGGGATAAAGACTACATAAGGAGGAGGTGTTGTTTAATTTGAACCCCGGTCGATGGGCTCTCGATAAACCCCGTCACGTTTGCAAGACGTGACTTACCGGAGCGGCGGGATCGGTCTCGCGAACTCGTCATTGTTTGGACAAAATGCCCTCAAGACTTATTTGTACGAGCAATAAACTGTACTGCTCGACCGGGCATCGTGTTTGCCGATACTCGCGCCGCGCCGCTTGCTCGAGAAGCCCGAGGAGCTTTTCGTTACGCGACTATCGCGCCTGAACGACCATAACTGCATCGATAGATCCGAAGATACCCTCACCTTTATCGAGCAGAGCATTTCGAAAAATTGAAAATATAGATTGAATAATATCTAAACGGTGCTGGCTCAATCAGGAATTTTTAAAGAGCTTAAAAATATTTTCTTGCGAGAATCACTTGCCATCTCCAACTGCGAATATAACGCGGGGGAGATTGAAAGACACATGGACGTGCACGTGGGTACGGAATATTCGCAATAATGCTTCGACAGGAAACTGTGAACTCTGAGAAACTTACTGCCTTCAAAGAATTTTGTGAAATTATAAATTCAACAAATTAAGGTAATTATTATACATTGTGGTGGTCCTTTTAATTTTGAGAGACTACTCCTGGATTTAAAGGAGACCTAACGCAGATCTATATATTTGCAATAATTCGAAGGAACACGGCTTAGATTTAGGTTACAATTTATGTGAATCTAGGTCTGGGTTAAATCCATCTGAATGAATCTTACACGTTGAATTTTATTTATACCATTTTTCTGGGTTGAAGGTCATTTGAAGGTCATATTGTGTTATATGTATGAATTCGTTATTTTGTCAGCTACAACATTACGTTAACGAAAATATATCATTCCATTTAAAAAAACATCGATAACCTTGAAATCTCATAAAAATGACCTTGAAATTTGTTTTTCCCTTACACCGTCATATGTGGCCCTTCAAACAGTGTAACTTTGTCCTACGAAGTTTTTTTGTACAACGAAAAGTAATGAAGATATTTAAGTGTCCTGCTTTATCGAATTCACCCTGTATATTCGTGGCATTTTTCTAATGAAAATGATACCAAATATGAAATAATTCCGATGATATTTACCCGTGTAAGATTCGCGAATTGTCCCGGTCAAGAGAACTGACTTGAATTATGAATGACCATATACATATCTGTGTATTATCCGAATTATATTGTGTTTGGTATCATTTTAATAAAAAAAATGCAACAAATATATTGGTGAAAGAAAGTCTCGTAAAAGAATAAGTAATAATAAAAAAGTTTTTTTATTGGCATTACTTTGTGAGGACACGCAGGCCTTTGAAATATGTCGGCGACTGCGACTATCCGCGTCTCTTTCTTTCCCATACGCTGTCCTTCCTTCATCCGAAATTTTCATCGTCCATTACACGGGTAAATATCATCGGAATTATTTCATATTTGGTATCATTTTCATTAGAAAAATGCTACGAATATATTGGTGAAAGTTCCATAAAAAATAATAAAAAATAAAGAAGTTTTGTGATTGGATTAGTGTGGTCTCCTGGTCTCACATCGATATACCCGATCCGGCATCGGGTTACATTGCTCGGCGGCCGAGGCCTACTGAGTTTCACGGCCCCTCACGGGGTATGCCCCTCAGTGGAATGAGTAGGCGACTAGACAATTATCGTTTAGATATTTTAGACAATTATCGATGAATTACTGTATCTCGAAAACCAAAAGAGACCCCTTCATATGTGAGAAGGGAAAAGTTGTTCAAAATGTCGAAATCTACAACATATTTAAATTGCATCAAAATAGGAGAGGAGCGCCTCTTCGTAAATAATTACCGAAATTAATAAAGAAAGAATCATTCAATGATTTGCCCGTTTGAAAAATTGATGCCCAGAAGAAAGACAGAGTTGCTCGACAAAGTTGTTGTGGATGAAAAAGGGTCCCTCAGCGGAAATAGAAAATTCCGATGGCGGAATTGCAGTTTTACCTTAACAAATATGCGAGATCGTTAACTTTCGGAAAGTATCGGTATCCCGGTGTTTGGTCTGGCAGAAAGTCTCTGAGTAATTGGAACTCGCTATTTCGTGTGCCGGTTCCTGCCAGCGTCTAAATACTTGCTGCGCAAATATTGGACTTCGTTCGGAAAGGTTGAGGCTGTTGATAAAGCGCAGGTACGGTGACAAGGAAATTGCACGCCAAATATGATTAGCGTGCGGGGTGTTCGAGGCCGCAAAGAAGTTTGAACTTCTGCGAGAGGGAAAAAAAATAGAACAAGAGGAAGAACACTGTCGTGTTTCTACAATGTTACGGTGTCGTGTTCGGCACTATTCGATTGGAACGCGCGTACTGGACCGAGGTGTCCGAAACGAGCTTCGAGATCGTATCGGTTAAATTAGAAAGTAATTAACGCGTTCGCAGGTTGTACGCTCCGGTTGCTACGCACGCAATTGCAACACGAAACGCTCTTGGCGTTCCGCGAATTTTTCCGCGTTTCTGCAGATTAGTAATGTGAAACACGATGTTCGTTCGCTGTCGAAACATTCTGCAGAAATCCCATCAAGTAGTTTGGGTAATCTGAGTGAAACTATGCTGTTTAAATCGATTATAGTGATTTCCGGCCACGATAGGCCATAGAGTAAATTGCAATTTTACGAGAATAATGAAAAATTTATTTTTTCCCATTGCGCAGCTGTTAACGAATGAAGTTTCAATTTCGTTCACGGAATTAATTTCCTTAATTAACGCCTAGTAATCGCATCGCGGAGTTCATGAATTTATGACTGGAGAGCAGATTTTATGCATTTATGAGAAAAACGAATAGCTGTAATTTAAAACAGTGAAAACATGAGAAGAATATAAAAATGATATTACGTAAAGAAACAAAATTTCTATATTACTACAGATTGTTGCAACTTGTGTAGAAAATGTTTATTTTGTTTATTTATGACCAAACTAGATAAGAAGCTATAAAATTCCTGTTAAAATGATTAGAGAAAATAATTGTTTATCGGAGAACTCTCTGCCGTTAATAATAATTCGATGGGGAACATTTCTGTTTCGGATGAAGATCCACATGTTTGCTAATAAGAACGTTTCAAGCTGACGCTTAACACCTCAAAGCGCGCCTGAGCACTTCCGGCTCCGCATTTAGAAGAGACGAGCCGGGGAACAGCGGCCTTTATGCGTCAAGACCTCCGGTTTCCAGCCGAATGGGGTGCAGCATTCGGTAGCTGACATTCAAGAATTCATGCGAGACATTTCGCAATAAGCGTCTACGTCTCTGTGTAGCTCGCCGATGAATTAGAGTCGCTGGAAAACGGCAAGGCCGTTTCTAATCCTATGAACCTAGAAACCTTCGACGCGTGCCCGACTGATGGCATAATTCTTCCTTCCGACAGAACACACCGTTCAATTTTCCATGTCACGCGTCCACCAAAATTAATACGCTAATTAATATATTAAATTCAAACGTCCAGAATCGAACGACGAACATTTTATTCCGCACGGAAGTTAGCGAACGTTTTTGGAAACAGTTACATGGCAGACACTGTAAATGTTTAGCTGAATGGATCGATTTTGCGGAGGTTTCGGGGTGGCCGTAGGAATGACACGATTGTTTCTAGTACACCAGCCACCGTTTTGCAGTTCATTTTCTGGTTAAATAAAGTATAAAACGTCGCATCGATCGCGAGTTTGCTCTTCTCTTTTTTTTTTTTGGCGGTTCTCCTACAAAGAGAGCCTATATACCTTTTTGATCCGCCACGGGTGCCCCAACGCTGATGCCCGTGACATACACGGTCACGCTAAACCGACACGGTGAACCTGATAAATGCGATAAACATTTTTTAATTCGACCTGCTCGGTGGTTTCGACTGCTCGGATCGATCTCGATCGAAAGACCTTTGCTTCTCATTGGAATGATTCTTATTGAACAATTATTGTGGAACAATAATTTTGTTGTCGTTGGTGCGAAATAATACACGAGAATTTAATGTAGAAATTTCATTGTGTACTAAACGCTGCGCCGAGGGTTAACAGAGGGTTGCAAATTGTCGAGAAATAAAGGAACAAATGGAAAATCAACCAATCTATTTAGCAGAGACAGCGAATCGCGATAATCAGAAAGGAACGAAAGACAACGGAGAAACCGCTCTCGTTCCAACGTCGACGTCGACGACGACGACGACGACGGCTGATGAATAGCCATCGCATCGGGCGTATCGATTGCGGAAGAGGGGTATGCACGTGTACAAGTCCGAGAACCGCGGCTCGCGTGGAAATTGTCGGAGCCGCGGCATCAGCTCTTGCTCGCGTGCCACGGAAAAAAGGGAAACCCACTGCACCCGTTGCACACCGGGTGCAGTCGAGGAACTGCGAAGAGCTGGTCGCGTGAACGGGAGAGCTCGAATCAACGACCTTGATTACGCCCTCCGGCCTATCGTTTCCTCGGCCGGGGCCAGTTATTTCGCCTCCGCTCCGCCTCGAAACCACCGAAAACCTCGAGACGCCGCCGCTAGACGAGACACTTCCGGTCTGTACGTGAATCAGACGAAGCTCCCATTGATTGGAGAAGACTCGGAGACAGCAGTGGTCAATTAGAACCATGGGACGCTCTAGCGATTTTTCTAAATCGTTTGGAACTATCGCTCGAGGATAACGGATCCGCGAGTACGAACGTCCAAAGTGAATCAGTGTAAATGAGAAATTAGATCAGCGCCCTTTTCGGAGCTCGATAGGAGGCCACTTGAGAAATAATTTTCGAAAAATTCCCAGTGTAATAATAATTCACTAGATAATTCACTTCGCACTAAAAAAAAACAAATTGAAGCATTTATGTTCAGATCACAGAAATTAGATCGCGTCCGGGAAAATCTTGTTCCCGAATCGCGTGCAACGTGTACAAGCTTCCGTTGATATAAAATCGATGCACACATACATCCCGGGAAGGAAAATAACAATTAAATTCCTGAAAGATTGATCGCGCAACAACAGAGATCAGCAATTAAGATTTTCGTCGTATCTACGAACAGAAACAGGACGGTTTTTCAGCCACCGACGAACGAGCAAGCGGCGTTCCAGTAATTTTCTCGCGGAACTGCGGCTGCCGTTGCAGCTGGCGTTGCAGGTGACCTCGCGAGAGGTCAGAGGATGCACCGGAAGCCCGCAGCACCCGGGTGAAACATCTCCGATGGTGTTTTTAGAGGTACGGTTCGCACCTTGAAACGTCGTCGCTCGATCGACGCTGTGTACGGTCAGCGTGATTTTTCGAAGGGTTCGAGGGTCGCGTGAGTTTTCTCAGTGAACCGACAACGTACGGTGAATTACCCGGTGAACTGGCGGTGAACTGGCGGCGTTTCTCGAACCACGAGGCCTCGATTCGCAGCGAGAGATGTGGTAGCGGCCGGCGCGGCGCGGCACGGCGGCGGAATCGCTCTCTTTGTATCGCGATAGCTATCAACTCGGCGATTTACAACGAGAAATCATTCCAGTCCACGCGAGCCAGACCGCGGCGCAACACGCACGCGATGAAAATACTCGACGATGACTCTCGAGTGGCCAGTCGCGAGCCGGGCGAAGTTCGTTCACTTGGAAACTGGAGGAACGAACACCGCCTAAGCGCCACTGTCAATTTTTCCCTTGGCCAAACCGGCGAACCGATGTTCCCGAAACTTTTTCCACTGTCGAATTAGGCATCGAGGAATGTGCGAAGAAAATTTTCAAACAGATACACTCTGCAGCACGTTCGCTTGAAAAGTGAAGGGGGTGTGTGAACAGGAATTTTTCGCGACCGAACCGACGAAGAGACGGTTCTGGTGAATTTGTTTACCGTTAAATTAGACGTCGAGGAAGATGTAGAAGCATTTGTGAAGTTCGTTCTTCCGGAGAGTATAAGGTCGAGGAACATGAACGGGAATTTTTCACGGCTAAGCCGCGAACTTCGTGAAACGTTTACTACGGTTGAACGTAGCACATCGACGAATACACATACACACGCGAATTTTCAACTTGGAAAACCCACTTTTCAACAAGATACTATCGCGCCCTCGAAGTTCCGAAGTTCGTTAACTTCGCGGGTAAAAGATGACGCGTTGGGGAAGATAAGGAGTGCGATTAGAAATGTGTGATAGCTACGCTGCTGCGGAGAATAAATTTGTTTACCGCACTCGGTTCCACAAAAATTTGTGTGAAACACACGTTTTTCGAGAACACCGGAAGAAGAAAGAGGACGCGTTTTTACGAATTACAAAAAATCTCCCCCACTCGAATAAGCTTTCCAGGGAAGGTGTAAGAAAAAGCTGTTCGGCTGGACAGACTAATTTTCCCGTAAAATCCGTGGTCCTGGAGATCCTAAATTTCGCGGTGGATAAGAAAAAGTCGTGTTAAAGAGAATATATGGTGTTTGCAAATGTGGCAAGCATGACAGGGTATAGTAGAGAGAGAGCACGCGTCAACGTCGGCACAGCGCGGCGCGGCACGAGCATCGAACTTGGACGTACCCATCGTCGACACCACGGCACGATTGCAGCCAATGAGATCGCGCGATCTCAGCCGCATTGGCGGTGCGTGAGAGAGGTCGCGGGCAACAGAACCACACGCGGCATCCACAGCTTCTCGGTACGAAAGCGCGGATGTGAATCGAACAAAAACCACCTCCGCACCGTGAAAAAGCTAGGCTCTCTCGCGCACGAGGGTGGCGATCAAATCCCCGAACGCCATCGTCCTCGACTATTCGATTCACCGATCATAAATCACCCGCGATCGTCCATCTCACTCTCTCACTCACTCTCTCTCTCTCTCTCTCTCTCACTCTCTCGCACTCGCACACGGCCCGTTAACCGCCTCCACCGTCGTCTATTCGCGCAATCGGTTTCCATTTACCTCGGCGAACACCAGCAGCCAGCCAAGCTGGAAAGAACGCGAGCGTATTTCACCGTGACCGTCTTCCAGCTAGCATTGACATTGGCATTGCATCAGAGCAGAGTCCCGCGGTGCCGAATCGCCTCCGCTGATCCGTTCCGCGCCAGACCTCCTGGAGCCGCGAACTGAACAGCTAAGAATTCACGGTTCCACTGTAAATCACCCGGGGTGTCCGGGAGCGAACTAGTGAAAACCCGCTAGGTTTTGGGGTCGCCGGAGTCCTTGGACCAGGTCTTCAGAACGGGACGCGACGACGCGCACTGACGCACACGCACCGGACATGCGAAACAATCGGTGTCATGTGGACGGGAGGTCACGCACACCGGTCTGATTCTGCAGGACGATCCCCGAATGCGGAACTCGCTCCTCTGCCGCACTGTCCCGTCACGAGAATGTCCCGGTTGTCGATTCTCTCTCTCCCTCTCTCTCTCTCTTTCTCTCTCTCTCTCTCTCTGTATATATATGTATATATATCTTTCTCTAGTTTTCTTCTACAGTTCTCGCGACGATCGGATTTCCGCTAGACGACGGCGAAGAGGACACGCCGAAGAGACCAACCGTTGTCGACGAAGATCGTATCGCGTTGACGATACGGGAACGATCGCGCGACGAACGAACTAACAACCACCACCACCACCACCACCACCACCACCACTGGACGACGGAATTTGATGCACACAACCGAGAGCTTCTTGCCCCTCTTTCTCTCTCTATCTATCTATCTATCGCTCTCTATCTTTCCCTCTCTCTCTCTCGCTCTCTCTAGACGAAAAAAATAGCGACGAGATCATCCGACAAGGATGACCCGCGACGACAGAGAACGACGACAACGATGACGATGACGACGACAACGATATGGGTCCGTAGTTAACCGCGAGGGCGACGAAAAGAGGGGCGGGGGGTGGGTGTAAGGAAAAAGGCACCCCGACTTAAAAGAAAAGGCGGGCGGCCACGAGACTCCCGCGCGGAGCCCAACGTTTCGCCTCACTGCCGGGCTCACTGCAGGCTCTGACGCACCAGCCTGCCGCCCCCCTGTACGCCGCCACCTCCGGCATCCCCTTCCGAACACCCCCGATCTCCCCTTACTATCCGTTACTACCCCTTCGACCGCCCACCTTGCTTGCTCCTACCCTCGCCATCTGGCTGGCTGGCTGGCTGCCTGCATCGCTGCCTGCATGCCTACCTGCCTCTCTACTCTCCACCTGAACCATACCACACCGTACGAACACGAACGAACGGACTACTGCCATTGTCCGCTGCTCGATGCCGGGGTCTCCCCCACTAGCCGATCCGCTAATGCCAGTGTCAATGGTGGACGTGTCCTTCGTTGCGGGGAAACAGTTGTGCAATCTTCAGGTGAGATACCCGGGGAGCTGGCGTGGAGATGCCTGTCCGCTTTGAAAATATCTATTTGTTGGGTAGACGATGCCTGTGCCAGCTAACTTGAGGATGTCGATGTCAGGGTCGATGTTAACGGTGAACGACTGCATCGACCGTAATCGTGTAATCTTCATGGCAGATACCCGGGGAGCTGACGCTGAGATGCCTATCTGCTTTGAGTATGTCTGTCTATCTGTTGGTGTATATACTCAGCTGCCTAGCTGGATACCTAGGGGATTACCTGAGGCTGTCTGCCCAACGAACAACTTAACTGATTTATCTATTCGTTGCTCAGATGTTTAGCCGCCTGGCCAGGTAATTGGAAGTTAACGCGAAGCTACGTGGCTCCCTTGCTGATCCTAACTGATTTGTCTGCTCGGTGTCTGGCTATGTAGCTGCGTTTCTACTTGGAACAGAGCTGTTGACCTGACGTTGTCACCTCGAGCAACTTAATAGATATCTCGGTTGACAACTATTTAGCTACCCATTTATCAATCCAGGAGCGCACGCTGATCTATCAACAGATCTATCTATGAACTCTCCAGCAAATCTAGTTTTCATCATCATTGTCTACCCCTTCTTGTCTCCCTGGCTAGTCAACTTGTAACTACCATACGATCCAGCAAACTCCACCCCCCATCCATAGCATCCCTATCCTCTAATCCAGACGTCTGCATGTTTAATATACTTGTCTAACCACTTCTTAGCGAGCCACCCATTTATCAATCTACCTACCTTCTCTATTGTCTGTCGCCTTAATCCCGACCAAACTCCGCTTGCCTGGTCCTCTAATCTACTTGTCTATTCCGTGGCCACCGAGCCATCCATTTATCAATCTACCTTTCATCCTTATTGTATACCGTCTAATCCAAACCTAATCCCGCTTGTCTGCCAGCCTAATCCGCTTGTCTACTCACGGCCTAGCAAACCACCAGCCATCTATCTTTCGTCTCTAATTGGCTGGTGCTCGATCCAGACCTAGGTTGTCCATTTGTCAGCTTCACTGCGTAGCTTCATCTACTTTCCCCAGACCAAACCCTTCTCCTATCAATCTCTCTCTTTCATCCCTGTTGTGCGTCATCCAACCCAGACCAAACTTGTCTATCCATTAGCTGGACTACCCAGCAAGCCTCGTCTATTAACCCAGAACCAAACCCGACCCAATCAACTTGTAGCTCCACAAATTTATCTTTCATCCCCATTATCTGCCGCTTAATCCAGACCAATCTTGTCAATTTGTTAGCTCGGTTACCAAAGCTGTCCCCTGTACTACCGTATCGAACCCCCACTCCGATTGGCCGGTATCGTGGGCCAAAGTGTCTCGAACTGCAACTCTAACTGTGAACCTCCGTTCAACCACCCCCCGCCCCTGTAGCGATAGCAGAATCTAGTATACCAACCCCTCTCGCTTCTCTAGTGTGCTAGCGCCGCACTCGCCTCGCTCGCGATCAAACTGGAGGGTTTCGTGGCTGTGTACCGCACAGGCGCACCTATACACACCGACACCTCTCCCTCTCTCTCCCTCTCTGTGTTGGTAGTGTCGTTCTTTCGGCGCACACGCGCACCTAAGGCGTGCGGAATACCATGCCAGCGGCCGGGCTACTGGCGCACACCTGCGCCATGCTTCCCCTTCCTCTCTCTCTCTCTCTCTCTCTCTCTCTCCCTCTCTCTCTCTCTCCACGCCATCCCCCACCAAACCCCGAAAACCTGACCACTGGTACCGTGTTCTTGCACCCTCTCGCAACAGTCCTTACCCTTCTGAGTTTACCTGTTCCACCGTCGTCTTCGCACGGCGCCGAAAAGCGGCTAAATCTTGCCCTCGTTTAACCCCCTGCCCTATTATATGAATGCGCACTAGGGTGGGCCTTATTTTCTCTGCAAAAGATTTTTTTAGTCTTATCCCCCCAGAATTGCGACGAGCGTTGGGATAATGAGCTGGAAGAAATTTGGGGCCGATTGCATCGTGAGAACTCTAGGCGCAACAAATTTGAAATTTGAAAATTTTATATTTGATATATGAAATTTGACTATTCGACAATTTGAAATTTGACAATTTTGTGTCTTTTGTGATTTAAAAAATTCCAAATTTTCAAATTTGATACACGTCGGATTCCCACGATTCAATAGACCCAAAATTTATTCCGAATCATTTTCCGCCAGTAATTGTTACGTAAAATAAGCAACGAATTCAAGAAGAAATACTGACTGTTGGACACGGTTTTGAAAATCTAAGTAAAAAAAATTCTGTGTAAAAAATAGGAACCTCAGGACTGACAGACAGCACGAGAAAATCAGACTCTTTGAAAGTCGATGACGATCCTATCACGGGTCATTAAAAATTCCCCCGCGAAAGCGTAATTGGAAAAGGCTTTCGCAAAATTTGCCCAGGGAAACACAGCACCGGGCGCGACCTAACTCATTGTCATCGTAGTTCCAGACTCGCGAATCTGCTCACGGCACTCGTTACCCTATAAATTGTGTAGCCAAGCTAATTTGCGATCGGGCGATATTGATTTTTCCACGCTGCCCTGCTTCGCCCGTAAGTATTAATTAGAATTAATATCAACTATGCGGCGGTGTAATTCTAAGCCGACGTAGCTAGCGGATAAAAAAACTGTGCAAATTCTTTCGATCTTTATCGACTTATGGTAAGAAGTTAAGCGAACTATGTTGTTGCGCCTTGAACACTGAATCGAGTTGATCCTGTTAGAATCTGATCCACGAAACGCGATGCTAATTGATTCCACTGGCAAACATGGAATTCGTCCATTTAGAGTGACTGCGCGTATTCGACTGTGAAAGCTGATTCGTTAGACAACCGGATGTTTATGCAAATGCATATTTTTGCAGGGAACGAGCCACGGGTACTCGGGCAGAGATTTATTTTGTCATTAGACCAGTTTAAAAAAAGGTAATTTATATTTTGCATATTGCATGAGTTTCGCGTATGAGAACGCGGGTATTTGCATAGATGCATAGATTTTGCATAAGTGCGTATTCGATTGATAATAAGCGACGTAATAAGCGTGTCCAGTGGATTGAACGATTACGATTGACAGCGTATTCAATTTTCGTATTAAGACTGTGTTATGGACTGTTATTGAAACTGTGCGCGCTATTATTATCATTATTAAGAGAGTTATGCCGCAATAAAGCTGCATTATTCTTACTAAAACTTTCAGAATTGCACATAAAATCGAGGCTGCGTTAAAACGGAATGCGCACTTTAATCCTCGCATCGCTGTACTGCGCGGTTTTCTGCAAAAAGTAAAAATTCTCAACACTCTCTCAACCGATTTTAATGAATCTTTTTCGGAACACCCAGTGGATGCACGTTCCTTATTGTTCCAGCCGTTTCCGATACAATAAGCTTTCCACCGTCTCGGCTACGACTTCGGCTAATGGCCCTTTTACTTTATGCGCCTTTCCGTCCCCGCCACGTTAATTACACTCATTCCCAGTCCTGTCCGTTTATTAATTAACCCCGCTTTTTCGTCCTAATGTTATTTCGCTGTGCTCGTCCGTCGTCCGTTTCCCGATCTCATTTTCGATCGCATTTCCCCTCGGTCTGACCGGCTCGAACAATGCGAGTTTGCGCGATCACGGAATTGCCTTGTAATTATTCGCGTGCTGTTTTTCGGCTCCGATTCACAGACCCTTTGTTAATTAGGTTTGATAAAAAGTTAATAAAATGAAAAATATGAAGATAGAATATAATTAATTAATGTAATATAATTAATAAAATAAAATAGATAATATAGAATGGAATTGTTCTAGGTCGGAGGGAATGTTTAATTTTCCTCTTTAAAAAATCGGTCCGAGTGCAAATGGTTAATAGGTTTCTGAAGCGAATTAAATGCTAAAAATTGTTTATAAATATTATAAAACGAACACCAACTGTATACGAAAAAGATTGCCCATTAAATTGATTCTGTACGGTTCGTTTACCTCGATACAAATTAATGTCTCGCCGCGCAACAGATGTAGCGGTCCGCCAAGCTTAAATATCCACACGGAGCCAGCGTAAACGGCGCAAACCGATTTCGCATTTCCCCGTGAATGATGCAGCATTTCGAATCGCGGCTCGTTGATTCCCGGAGGCGTTCACCGCGGGGAAAAAGCATTGCCGCGAGCCGGCTAAGCGTTTTGCGGCCGGCCAAGTTTAAAAACGAATTTCCAAGTGTCTGCTTATCGTAAACGGAATTGCTAATTGCACGTGTAAACGGATAATCCGCGGCTCCAGTTATTACCGTAAGGCCGGGCGTTTCCCTTCTCGCTTTTCCCACTCTCCACCTTTTTCCCCTCTTTTTTTGCATTCTTATTTTTCTTTTTTGTGCCGCACGGTCTTTATGGCCTTGGCGTGAATTCCGGTATACTCGTCGGGGTGGCTGACTACAATAGTGGTGCGCGAGCCGGATCGATCCGTAAACGAGGATAATTAATCTTCGCGCGAACAATGATCAAAGATGCGGCGCGCCGATACGTCCAACTAAAACACCGGAGCCAGCGATTCGTACGCGAACTTGGCCCGAGCTATTGCGTTCGAAACGGCGCTCACGTTTCTTGATTCCACTTTCTTTTTTCTCGCTGCTGTGTCGCAGATGCATGTAATGCCCCGCGCACAGAAATCCAATTTTCTGCAGGTTCTGCTATTTTTCATAGCTGCTTTCCAAACCGTGGCGAAATCATTCTGTATATCGGGCAAATTTTTATTCGAGACAATAATGACGAAATTCTTGTCTGTATATCGAATAAATTTTTATTTAAAACAATCCTGAAATTCTTGAATTTAACCTTATCGATTCGATCAGTGAACGTAAAATTATAATATTGTCTGTATATCGAATAAATTTTTATTCAAACCAATGCCGTAATCGACTTGATCAGTGAAGGGTGGCAAAATCATATTACTGTCTGTATATCGAATAAATGTTTATTCAAGGCAATGCTGTAATTTTTGCATTTCACCTGACCGATTTGATCAGTGAACGGTGGCAAAATCATATTATTGTTTTATATCCAGACAGCGGATCTTTATGCAAAATAACAAATGTTTGCATTAATCGCAGAACACTGGAGACAAATAAATCATTTTTTCTTGGCTCGCTTATTTCATTAAACTGAAATTAATACGCTCGCGTCCTTAAGTTTTTTTTGAAACTGCTTTACATTGTGCGTACTCATTTTTATCATAAATGCATAAAATTCGCTACTCATATCGAACAAATTTTTTTCAAGACGATGCCATTATTTTTACATTTCGATCGACTTGATCAGTGAACCAAATCATATTAATGTTTGTACATGAGACAAATTTTTCTGCAATACCGAAATTCTCGAATTTACCCAGACCGATTTGTTCGATTAATTATTTCATCGACTGTCTCGACGCGCACCGTGCATCCGGCAGAATTGCCGTTTGCCCCGGCATTATCGTCGCGAACCGGAAAGTTCGGGGTCCGCGACTCGTCTCGGGCGTTGCTCTTTTGCCCCCTCCCCCGCCTCCTACCCTCCCCATTAAATTCCATGAACTTTTTCCCTTTGAGAGCCGGCCAGCAAAGTACCGCCCCGAGGTACACGATGCCTTCGCGAGGCAAGGTATCCGTGACTCGACGATACTCGCAAACAGTATTGCGAATCCGAGTGCACTGTGACCGGAGCCGGCGCGCGCGCGTCACGGAAATTCCATTTCGTGCAAGTTCACCGGTTCGATTCGATCCGATGCGATTCGTGCCGTCCTCCTACCCCTCCCCACTCCGTACCTTCGCTTATTCCTCGTATCGAGGGCTTCCGTGAACAAAGTCGCCGACCGATTAATCTTTTTAAACGGGATTACTCGCTCGGAGATAAAGGACCTCTTTGCAAAGGGACCTCCACTGCAACCCTCTTCCCTGCCGGACATATCTTCTGCGACTGATGCGGAAAATTGTATAAACGTCTCTCGATTCTGCGCCAATGGACTCATTTTTATCGCAACAAATTAACACGTTTCGATTTATTGGAGTGTGGCAAGTGGCTAAAGCACGGTAATGCCTCGATACAGTGTGCGCAGTGGCGGCTCGCGTATGGGCACTGCGGAACCGCAGCAGCCCCTGTCTGCGCTTGATATTATCGATAACATTTCACATAATGAATCTTTTCGGTACTTTTCCGTTAGCCGGGCGCAAAAAAAGTTATGTAGAATTCCGCCAAATTTCTTACAACCATAAGGTTCTTTCTTACAAAGGTTACTTCTTATAACCATGTTCGTGTGGATTAGGTAGACCAATAATTATAAGCACATATAATTATAACCTAACCCAGACCAATAATTATAAGCATTCTTTTTGTGTAAAACTATTTTGTTTACAATTCATTAATATTTGTTTAATAATTTTAATAATTAATAATAATTGTTTAATAATTAATATTTGTGTATAAGCACATATAATTATAACCTAACCCAGACCAATAATTATAAGCATTCTTTTTGGGTAAAACTATTTTGTTTACAATTCATTAATATTTGTTTATAGTTTAACGTTTTCGACTTTTATTCCGTTGACTGTTTTGTCATTCGCTTCGCTTGGCTCGCGTTTGGTTCTACATTATCTTTTTTGCGCCCGGCTAACGGAAAAGTACCGTCCTTTCTTTCTTCATAATTGTACAATATATAATCCTGAATCTCAGTAGCCATCCCCATTTTCCACAATTTTTCAACGAAGGCTAAAAATTTTTATAAGTGTAAGGGGGATCACACCAGTTCGACGAGCAAATAATAGTGGAAATGAAAAAATGGTGTCTATGAAAAAATGAAAAAAGAAAAACAATTCTATCGATAAATTATTATTATCGATGTATCTACTTACGCTGCTCGTCTATCTGGCTTCTCTGGGTGCGCCACAGGGTTGCCGAGGATCGTTTATCACGACTGTAGCGCACGTGCAGTCAACGAATAGCTTTGGGTGAAGATTTACAAGACGGAATCGCAGCAAGAATCGCGATAGGTTAGCGAGGAATCGGGGCAGGCAGCGAGGCCTCCACAGGTGCTCGACAATGGTTCGCGTCGAGGAAATATCGAGAAAAGTCGCCGGGGGGTTGTGTTCGTGGGTGCTCGAGGGGGTTGGGGATGCTCGCAATTTGCTGGATTTTCGAGGGGAGAACGATAGACGGGACACGACGATAGCGGAGAATCAGAAGCGATTCGGAGTTATTGCCGGTGGATTGTAATTTCCGGACGGAAGGCGAGCGTTTAATGCGGCTGGGCCAGTTTGGCGAAGGGCGAACGGCGCGCGGCGAAGGGTTTGGCGACATCGTTTTGCGAATGGGATAAGGAGCGGCTGACGCGAAACACAGCCATCGACCGCTTTTAATCAATCTTTATTTCAAACGAATATCCAATACAGCGCCGAGACGGCCGTCTCGTTTCCAATTTGCAGCTGCGCCCGTTTATTAGCTCGGTGACGGCCGCACTTTCGACGATCGATTAACGGATCATCGCCCGTTAATTAATCGCCGCTTTGTCCTCTTTACCGTCCGCCTCCTTTACCGTGCTACTCGCAAAAGAAATGAAAACTGAGACAAGAGATTGTTCGCACAGTTGAATTTCATGAATTAACCGGTGATCTTCTTCTCGTTTCCGAGACAGTTTCCATTCGTAGGTAATCGATAATAGTAGTTGCGCTTAAAAATAATTGATGGGACACACCGATATACATGCATGATTTAGTGAGCTGTGCTCACAGTCAATCGTAATTTCATTAGTCGCCTGTAAGATGAATGAAGCGCATAGAACGTGCTATAGAGATTGTTATTATTATTTATTAATAAACTCGCGAGCAATAGGTCTGCGAAGTAATTTGTCGCAATTATCCGAAATTGCTTTGATTACGTTCAAACGGCACCGTAAACACACTACCCGGAATAAAATCATTGTTTAACGTACTACCTAAACATAAAATTGTGCGTTGAATTAGCGTGCCGTCGCGCGGTGAAATCGTTCCATTACGAACAAATGGGCCCCCCAAATAAAACCGCTAGTCTGTTATTCGGGCCCTCTAAACCAGCGTCTGTCGCGCGGCCCGACAGCAGTGTTAATTGGTGTTAATCCCCGGCGTTGTACAGTTCGCGCAACGTTGGCCTAAGTAATTGAAACGAAATAATCGGTAAATCGTGCGTTCGTTTCGCACCGTGTCGAATTCCCGTATAGGATCGCCAGCGGTTGCGGTGAACGATTTATCCGACCGAGACCGCGACGGATACATCTAAATATATATTTTTCATTTATTTATTATATCCCGCGACCAGCGCGAAACAATTGAAACGTAATCGCGGTCTCGTTCGGAGCGGCAAACGGTAATTTAAATAACAAATCGACGTGACGGTCGCATCTGTTCGCGCCGGGATTTATTATTTGTATAAAAATCCGCGGAAACGCGGAAATCGATCGTATTCGATGCGTAATGAAAGATTGACGATTTCCGGATTCGCGGAAATTGATAAATTCTCGACAGTTCGTTAACACAGTTGATTCGATCGCCGACCGAATCACCGAAAACTTCTACGAAATTAAAACTGTTTAGCGAACCGGATCAAATTTATCGTGGCGAGTACTGCTTCAAATCGAATATCGTTTAAATATTTAAACCTTTGCACACGACTGCCGTTACAGACACTGCGTTACAACTCAAAACAATGCCTATTGTACTAAACGTTTTTGTGAATCGCGTCAGCGGTTCGGATAAGCGAGCGGGGAACCGGCGCGATCGCAGTGAATGCGGAAAATGCATAAGCGAGCACGCGTCAGGCGGATTGTTTGCGATGTTCGTGTTAATGCACCTGCGGGTCGTGTGCCGGACGTTGCGGTATCGAGCGGGAGTTATTTTTTGTTATCTTCACCGTGAATGGTCGGCTTCAACGCGTATTAACTGGACCAAATCATTCCGGTCTCTTACCTGTGCCGATACCGGAGGCATAAAAATAGTGGAAACTTTCAAGAAAATCAATTCGTCCACCTACCGCACTCTCTCACTCTCTCTGAATAAATTTGTGAGGCAACGAGCGATCGATCGTGTTCACAGCTATTTTATAAGTACATCCTGCCTCTTTAATAATCGTTATGTAACACGCGGAATGGTATTAATTAAAAGCCGTTCCTTCTACCCGAATCTGGTAAGTATGCGATTCATAAAATTTATATATATTATATATATTCATATAATTGTCCACGCATCCTCTAAATAACTTCCGATTAACACCTAGGTTTTTGGGACTATTTGTTAAATAATATATACTCAAAGAAATAAATTCGTTGAATTCTTAATGGACGCATCTTTGCAATCTCAATAATTAGTAAATCGAAAGTATAAGAACGCTTCCCGTTAAATTGGATCGAACTATTCGAGATTGACCTTGAACGACCTTCGTCATGCTGGTCAACCTATCGCTCAATTTGGAGAAGGAAACAGAATCGATCTCTATACGTCCTCTGCGACTACACCTACAAAAGAATTAACAGACCAGTTGCGTGGTTTATTTTTATTCGTGTATATATGTATAAATATACATGCAGCAGTCGTGAAAGAGTCGAATTCGTGTAATACGTTTTCGCATAGAGATTTTTATGTACACATAGAGAAGGTTGGTATCGCGCGGCGGCTTCGGCGGTGAAACAAGTTGTCGAACTTACTCGGAACCTGTTCAACGCAGGCTCGTTCTGTGTGTTGCGAGGCTCACAGCGGGGACTGCTACAAGAGGAAATATTAAATCGCCCGCACGAACGGATCTCTCTAACAATATATGCAAAGCGTCTAAATTCATTTCCGTGTTTTCCGAGGCGACGAGCGCCTCCGTGTGCCAATCATAAATATACAAAAATTTATGTTTCCCCTCGATTTCTCTCTCCCTCCCTTTCTCTCACTTGCTTTCAAAGTTGTCAACCGGAATTAGGAGGTATGACAGAGAGTAGAAACTCGGTTGCTGAGTTTCGGACCACCTGGTTTCACTGGAAACATCCTCGTTCGAGCACCCGGTCGCCGGACGAGCGACCAGATACCCGAAGTACACGGTCGATACGTTTCTCGGTATTACACTAGCAACAGTAGGAAATACAATATTGTTATTAATAATAGCGATAAATTCATCGTGCGTGGTAACGGAACAGTATGTAATATGAAATGGCCGTCGAGATCAATAATCTTGTACGGAGTCATAATTGTTGTAGGGAGGGGGATCAGGACGACCTTCCGGAATCCTGTACTTCTCCTCCACTTCCTGCTCGTTGTCGTCCTCGTATTTTACAGCCGTGAAGTAGGATCCGGACGATTGGAAGGTGTTGCTGTAGTCAGGGTAATCTGCAAAGTTTCGATCAAACGCCCGTCAGTTCAAGCCCATTAAAAAGAAAACTCCTTCCTACTCTTCCGCCAAAACAGATAATTTACAAGAAAACTAAACGACGTGGCCGTTGCATACGTGACGAATACGTACCATCCAAAGGTTCTTCCTTGATACGAATCTCTTTCGTATCCTCGTCCTGACGATCACCTCGATCTTTCCTGTCTCTGCGTTCGCGATCGCGATCGCGTTTGTCCCTCTTGCGATCCCTGTCGCGATCGCGATCGTTGCTTCTCGAACGCCTCCTCTTGCGATCACGGTCGCGATCGCGTTCCCTTCTGTCGCGCGGTCGCTCGTCTCTCTGTATCTCCTCGATATCAGGATCGGGCAGACGATCGCGGCTTCGTCTGCGTTTGCGGTCGCGCGACCTGCTTCTCGATCTTCGTTTCCGGTCGCGCGACCTCCTCCGCTCTCTATCCAAACGATCACGATCTCTGCAGAAGAATTCAAGATTAAACAAGATGTTCAATTTGGGTAGGACTACCTGCATAATGCGAGGACATAGATGAGGAATAGGCTGGTGGTTGTGGTCTATTTTTAAGCAATTTGTTTTCTGGAAGACTATTGGATAGGAGCTGAAGTAAAGCACATGTACCCCATTAATTTTATAAGGTTTTGCAGGTTTTTCATGTGGTAATGATGGAGATTTGCGAGAACTTGCCTGTCTCTATCGAGGCGCCCAGTATTCTCCCTCTCCCGTTCCAAACGGTATCGTTCCCGTTCTCTCTCGTTATCTTCGCGTCCAGAGTGTTTGATGTTGACATCCGGTCCGCCTCTTCTGGTACCACCAAGGCCACCGCCCAGCCTCCGCGGTAGCCAGCCCTTCACGGTTCTGGCTCTCTCGACGTCGACCAACACTCTGCGACCATCTATTTTCTTACCATCCGCATGCTTATAAACAGCTAAAAGTACCGATACAGAATTACCAATTGATCGGCCCGTCGAGCAACTCTATTTAAAATACACTATATCTTGGGACTTCTACCATCCCAGGGAAACAGATTTTAGGTGGCAGAAAAGATTTACTCTTTCCTTTTCGTTCTTTTCTTTTTTTTTTTTGGTTTTCATTCACTTTTGGTCATCGAAGAGAAACTTTTCTCTTCTCTCTACAACTCTCGAGGAATCGCCGCATGAGAATGAGAGCCAATTTATGCGAAAAGTATTGTTCGTTATTTTTTTTTTAATCCTTTTTCCATTTATGTTTTCACTATGCAATTTCGAAATGACCGCTCGTCCGCAATAAAACGAAAGACCATCGAGGAACGTCCCGACGAAGCCTACGCGCGAATCACACTTTTGCCGATTAGGCTTTCGTATGTCTTTGATTATATTGTTTTTTTGCTTTTTTTTTCTAAATTCGATCGTCGACGAAAATATCCGATTTTATTTCCCGCGGAGATGAGATTAGGGTGTGTCGGCAGGCACATGTTATTCCTGGTTCGAACGACGCGCGTTACATATTCGATATATGGTCACAGTTGCAGTTCCGGAGCCGGTTCTTGTCCAAAGGAAAGCTTTCTTCAAGGAAACTTTCACGAAAGTTCACCGAAAGGAAAGATTCGAGAGTGTTTTGCGGCACGATCGAACACGATGAGGATTGTTTTTGGTCTAGGTCACTACGGATTTGGCGAAAGCAACATGGCCGATAGAGATCGTTGTTTCACCCGGTATATGTATATACATATATATGTATATATATATATATATATATATATATATATATATATATATATATATATATATATATATATACACACATAACAGTTCACGATAGTGTAGAAATCACACTCGCGGCCCATGTACGGAACTCTGTTTTTCGTTTTCTCTTGGTACCTTAAATCTACAAGTGTTGATGATAAAGATTCAAAAAAAGTATAGCAGATACAAAAATACCTACCGCGGCTACTTACGTACGGAATTGTTAACACAAATCTTAGAGGTACGTTTAATTCGTGAAATGAACTCGTAAGAGAGACTCGCGAGCATAGAGTAGGCCAGCGCGTATGCTATTCATTGGGAAGGTGCCCATATGCACAGTCTTCATATGTTCGTTCAATGTCTCCGAAGAAGTTTTACTTTTCATTTACCTGGTGCGCTTTCATTTATGTTTTTACTTACGACCAAACCGTGTGTTGCGCAAGCATACATACATAAAGTATATGTATGTATATGTATATATATCTAAATATATAGTTTACTTTCTCTCGATACTTTACTCTAGTTCATTAAATTAATAAATTAACGCAACGTTCGCGAGGACAGCTGACCGAGTGCTCGCGCCCTGACTTTCTCGAAGTCCGTCGACCGATCGCACCACTACACCGGCACGGCATTTTCCAGGCTAATAGCTAATAGTTTACAAGATATTAACGTCTCACTATGTCTAAAACAAGCTTCATCATTCTCTACCAAACAATGCCATAACACATGATTGAACTGTCCTACTCGGTGTAATTTGTCTAAACAAGTCCTGTAAATTTATATTTTTCGTTACTCCAATATGGTAGCAACACACCCCCTTGATCTCAAAAAAATTGGTCCATTACTCTGCTCAAAATAATTTCACAAAAATTCACTAAGTTTACAACAGGCTCCCCCTGTAAGAGCCCTTCGCATCGAGTGCCAGCCGTCAGACACTGAAACCTCCTCCGTACGAAGCTCATTCGCCCCTAACGTCGCGTTCCAGTGGTCTCAGTGTTCCTATCCCCACCAACTATACACAACCAGCCAGTAAGGGCGACAGTAGAATAGCTTCCACTACTCCCGAACGTCCCGTATGACGTTAAAGAACGATTACCAAATGTTTACTTGAAAATACTCGAGAGAAATCACCCTGCCTCATTTAAGATCGAAACAGCGATAGAGGTAGCATGAACAACTCAAAAGAATGAATACGCAGATGATTAAAAAAAAAAGAAATGCAAAATTCTTCTCGTTAACGTCTCGCAAACTGTTAGCCACTGGCCCCAAAAATGGATGCCGAAGGTGTCAGATTTGCGAAGGACCACGATCCGACGAAGGCTCACCGAAAAGCGAGCGCAACACTCGGGGAGCTTTCTTCGTGAGACGAGTTTCCTTCGACTAACAGTTCTCTTTCTGTCTCTGTCACTTTTCTAATCTTGTTTTTTTTTCTTCTGTTTCATCTTACACGGGGAACTTCGTTTAAACGGCAAGACAGCGTAGCGTACTTTTTCTCGACAATTATTCTTGCGAATTTTCTTTTTCTTTTTCGAAAAATCTCGCGCCGAAAAGATTTTGCGTGCACACAATACTGTCCCAGAGGTTCTGACCTCCGGACAAATTAGTATTCTATATCGAAATTGATATGTTCGAGGACTTGAACGATTGGATGAGCCACCGAGTAAGATGAGAGACTAGCTAAACGTTCAGTAAAAACGAAAACAACGACGAAATAAGATGCTCGAGAAACAATAATCGATTAGTTTTGACGCATGCATTTTGTTGGTACTAGACCTAACGAGAACACATTCGTTCTTTGCTTTTGCTTTGCTCTTTTGTTTTTTTCTAGAGTTCTCGCACACCGTGCCCGACATTCGCTTGGCATTCTAGGCGAAATAGAAGTTCATCCTAGGAATACAGAATCATTATTCTCCCATTATTCCAACAAAAAAAAAAGAGAAAAAAAATAATGAAAAAAGTATAGAGAACAGGTGCTACAACCAAGACGTGCTCTATAGAGTATACTGTGTTAACCCAGTGGTGTGTGTACAGTTGTTAATGTTGTTTTCGACTGTAGTAGCAACAGAGAAATGCGGTTATCATTTTTGTCGTTTGCTCTCGAGGAACGGTCAGAGTGAATCTCCTACGTGTAGCTTGATTACGATGTTGGTATTCTACCTTTCGAATTACAGGCGTAAAATGCTAACTGCTTGCAGAGCGTGTCCCTGAACCTTTCTCCTACAAAAGCCCACCGATCAATTTCAATGTAGAATGCTAACTTTCGACTACTTTTCATTTTCATTTGCGAAACCGTGTTTTTGTTCAAACTTAAAGAAAAGAAATTTTCAGCCCAAACAAATTCTCTGCGGAAACCCGGGGAGAAAATAGACGACTTTCGCGGGGCGCTTTAAGAGCGCAGCCTTTTTTCTTTTTTTCATTTGCTATCAGATGTTATCTTACCCCAGGCAGGGGTTCGTAAAATCTCGAACCGCAAGTTTTCTTTTTTAACAAAATCAGACAAGATAAATAGGGTAAGCATAGACGCTAACAAACTTTGTTGTATGTTGGATCTTACCACACATACAAACCTATCATATCAGGCAGGTTCAGGGATTTTGCATGGAATAGTGAACGGCACTAGTTGCCGGCAGCGGCCACCACGCTGTACCAAGAACAAGATAAAAACTGCATTAATCAAGACAGCCAATATTTCGTTTTTCAGTTGATTCGTTTACCATATATGCATTTACAGAATGGTAATCCTGCATGGATGTATGGCGGGGCCCCCCCGTACCGTCTGGTTTAGTACCAATGAAAATAGGTAGCCTAACTATAGCCCTGCCCCACTATATCTAGCTGGAAGTGACGCTAAGTAAGGTGATATTCCAGACTATGGACTCACTGAGGTTCTCAACAGGGGATTATGTTTCTCGAGCTTTACTTACAGCGCATATCTCTTTCGTGCTCATACTCAATGAAAGCATATCCTCTAGGCTTGCCATTTATTGTATTGTGAATTACCACTATCTGTAAACAAACGATCACCAAATATACCATTAATATATCTGCAAGTAGAATCTCAAGACAAATATCTCTACCACTGTTCGTTGTCCACTTACCTTTTTTACTGGACCGTATACTTCGAACTCTCTCCTCAGTTTGGATTCTGATGTATCATAGTTCTGCAAAGGAAATGTACTCATTGATTTTTCTACTTGACCAAAACGGGACAATCATGCATTCAAGTACTATTCATATACCTAGCATCTTGCTATGATTAGTATTATATTATAGTATATAGTACCACCCACCCGCCTTCCTTTAGTCTTTTCAAAATCCTGTACGTCTAGCTATACGTCTATGGCCACATTGAATCTCATCAATGTTACAACGATACTTACTATCCGTGCTACAAAAAGGGTCTTGAAGGGATCTGCGGTTACATTCGGAATGCCGGCAGGATCCCAGACTGCAATTTCCTGTTCAAGTTTGTACGCCACCTGCTCAGCGCGTTCTCGTCTTCTTCGTTCCAGTCGTTCCTCCCTGGTCTCCACACGGATCGGTGGTGGTGTGTCTTTGGGATCCTAAATCGAACGAAACCGAATATCTCTCAGTAATAGAAAACATTTGGAAACATTGTAGAACGTCTCCTCGAAGCCCTCCTGTGTATCTGGGATTCTAAGCTAGATGAACCATATTTCTATTAGGTATGGGAAAATTGTAGAACATTCCCTCGAGGCGTGTCTTTTGGAATTCTGCGCCGGATAAGCCATATTTCTATCAGTTGTGGAAAAACCGGTGAGAAAATTGCGGAAAGCCTCGCTAAAAATTTCCGGTGTAGCTCGATCAAAGTTAGGTTCTTGAGGAGGATAAGATCAAAGGGGAATTACGTGGTACGTTACCTCGAAGTATTTGAGGAATGCTCCAACGCCGATATAGCCTCCATTCTTCTTCTCGTGCGGGAGCTTGCTAACGGGTGGCAAATACGGTATAGGGTCCCGCGGAGCGAACAGGGCCAACAGGTTCGGCGGCAGGAACTGCGTCATTTTCTCAGGTACAGGGCAAACGCGACGCTTCGGTTTTCAGTTGAGAAATCTCGAGGCACGCAACATCTTCGTGTTCCAAACACCAGTACAAAATGGCGACGGTATCGTCAACAGTCTGCGATCACGAAGTCTCTAGACGCGCCTCTCCGACCGCGAAACGCGTACCGCCACGTGGCAGCACTAGCGAAGCCACGAACCATGCAAACCTAGAGGTGATGCTATCGATTACTATCGATCCTATGGCTAGTTATTGGCGATCACTCAAAATCATTGTCGAGGGCTGCGATCTGCGTAATTCCGATTCTTTTACTTGATCAAATATTCCAAAATTTCTTCTCATTTGTTATTAATAAATAGTGAACTATCAGTTTATTGTTGCAAGTGTACATGCAAGTGTAAATGCGTAATAAATGAAGGAGGAATTGCAGATTTCCATAGGTAAATAGTCTGTTATCCTTGTAAATATTTCCTAGGTTGTACCAACGGTTTATTTTGTTATGTGCATGTTTTCTATTTGTTGGATATAACCACGCGATTTGTTTATTGAAAAAGTTCTATTGTATTTACACTGCGCGCATTTATTGAAAACGAAACGATCTTTTCGAACAATCTAATATTTCTTAGGATATTATACAGTTTCGTATCTGTTAGAAACATAAGATTAATGATACAAATTAGCAGTAATCTTAGTCTGATCTGTCTGATTTGGTGTAATAATGAAAAAAAATACATCGTTCGAATCGCACATTTTCATTGGTAATTATAAACGTTTATAGAATGCTATTACACTTGGAAATATTTCATATTTGTAAAAATATGTGGTAACATTGTCTACCTGTTTCAGCGTTTCGCCGCTACGAGAAGTAGCGCTAAATTTGAATTTAACCCTTTCGCTCCGAACGCCGGATATATCCGGTGTCCACATGTTGACCTGCAAAGCCGAACGCCGGATACATCCGGCATGTTCACACCTTCGGCGCAGGGTGTCGTTCAGTGGCGGCGCTGCAGCAGACCGAACCGCCGTATCGAAAGGGTCAACAGGTTACCTGTAGTCAATATAGTAGACATTTTAAAAAGGACGAACCTAGCAATTTTTAACTAATTGCTTATCGAACAACACCTTATCGAATAACATTAAAATTTCCTAACTAACTCATGTCCAGTGATATCAAATTGAAAACCACAATCTCTATATTTTCATTTGCAACGTCAGTTCAGTCTGATTCGTCAAAATTCGTCGAAAACAAAATTCCCACTGAGATCAAGCGAGTATAAAACGCATATCAAAAAATCCGTAGCTGCATCAGTGGCCCGTGAAAAAAGTGGTTAACATTGATTTTTATTTCATCCGAATGGATTTTTCATTGCATCGAATGAATTGCGTTCCACTTTGCCAGATTCGCCTCTGCCGACCGAGCTTTTTCGTGTGTTCGAGCAGAGAGGAAATGTTCGAGATATAAAAGTTTTCCCGGAAACTCGTGTACGTATACCGTATCAAACGAGAACAGGTTAGAGATATTACCACTTTGTTGCCGGTGATGGAAGGCGAGCAATTCGCGGGCTCGAAGCATCGTAAACTGAAGGCCGAGAGAAAAATGAACAGCGTAGGGCGAACGAGCGGGATGTTTCCCAAAAAACGAAAACATCGGTGTTCTCTGTCACGCTCGGTTTGATCTATTTGCACCCGGGAGTCATTCAATATTGACACCGCTATACACGGGCCAGAGCGAAATTTCTCGTTCGGCTGACAGGACGCAACTAGAGTTTGATTGAAATCGCCTGATTGTTTCAGAAATTGACGACGTCACGTCGATCGCTAAGTGTTCTGTTTAGCGATGTACAGATACCCCGGGATCTTTGATCACCGAATCAAACCGAGCCGATTGACGTAGAACCGTAACCGTTTCCATGTTGTTCCCGTAAATGAAGAAGAGCCTTACAAGGGAGGTTACCCAATCGTAACACGCCGATTGTAATGAAATTTTGGCATGCTATAGAACTCAAAAAAATATTTGACACGTATTTTTTTATAGCGCCCGACATTCATGTTAAGGGGGTGAAAATAGCTCTCAAAGTTGGGGTGGAAAATCCATTTTTATTGAATATCTCCGAAAGTATTAGGTCTAGATAAAAATTTCAAAATCCAATTTGTGCGTCTTTGAATAGCGAATCTTTTCGCGTAAACTGATTAAACAAATGATAATTTGTTTAAAAAATATGTTAAAAGTTAACATTTTTTGCAACATTTTTAGACAATCGGCGTGTTACGATTGGGTAACCTCCCTTGTTACTCGCGAAACGCGTGTACAAAATAAATGCCGATTTAATACGAACTTTTTGCCGTGTCCCGATGAGCTTAGCTCGGCGCTGAATCTCGCCAGGATTTAATTTCTTTGTCAAAGGCAATAAACGCTTCGACATTGTCGATTCGACAAATTTGTTTGCCGTTTTAATCGATCAGCAATGGAAGAACGCGTCGGTGGCCTGTGACAATATTCCTGGAGGTTTGCGTGCGTGATTCCTTATTATTGGAGCAACACCATCGATCCATAACACAGCGATCCCTCAGGCGTGTAAGGAGCGGAATAAGATGGATGGAGGATAATATCGACACCGATAAGGTGGTGATGTCCAGATGGATTTCCGCGTTATGAGCTACTCGGTACCTGTCTTCCGCCCAACAGCCGCGGGATTCCGATGTCGCAGAAGCGATCCTGACGTGCAAAAAAAATTATAAAAAAATATTAATATCCTCTCGACGGGAGTGCGCTCGATGGCCAATCGAACCGAACAGAGGCAAAGAGATTAGTTTCCGCTTTCGAATGCAGAAACGCTGCGCCGGATGTCGATCCCGGCTTTCGTGTCGTGCCGCGTCGGTTTCGATGCCGCGACTCCCTTCGAGCGCTTGCAACGGACAACTCCATTCTTCTTTCGAACGAGCTACCTTAGACTTTTGATTATGATCCTGTCGATCGACGAACGTGATTCCTCGTGGTAAATCGGGTTGCACGTTGGGGGACCCGGTTTTGTCGCAGGGAAAGTATTTCCTCGTGTCCGACGCAGCTATGCGACACAAGACGCGAATATCGACCGGCTAGGAAATTGTTTAGAGGCGATACCGATTAACATCTTCAGTTGGCAGATTGTTATGCGACTGTCTCTGGCGTTGTCTACGGTTGATTAGAATAGTCGTCTAGGTGTACAGCACTATGGTTCAGATAACAGGCCCCGAGAAGTCTCTAGAGCAGGCATGCCCAACTCGACGGCTGGCGAGGGCGAGCTCTTGCCTCAGCTCGCGAGCCGAGTTGCAAGCTGGTTGGCACACGTCGGCTGTGGACTCCCCACTGGGGAGAACTGAAACAGTGTACATGTAAACTCGTAGAGGAGACACACTTAGTGGGTTCCCCTTCCATACCTCCGAACTGGGTCCCGGCTCGCGAGTTGGACATGCCTGCTCTAGAGCAGGGCCAGGATTTAGTTACTCGCGACGGCCAGTTTTCGAGGGCTACGCCTTCTTCCCCGCGGCGGCCGTAGTTCTCAAGGCAGCTCAGGCTCGTACCGCATAGACAATATTCGTGGCGCATTAGGGCGACACCCGTATCAATAGGTTTCCACATTACCGTTGAGGTATTAATGTCAATGCGTTTTTTTTTATCAGTGGAATCCCTAGTCCCTATTCCACTATGTCGCACAATAATTTCGGACAACAGCTGTAGAAAATCAATTAAAAAAATAACAAATTTCGCGATCCGAATATTCTCAATGTTCGGATCAACTTATTTGTGCGAATGCTCATTTTCCAAAATGCGCTACATTAAATCAGAACACCGCTCATCCTTAGTGATTCTTCGTTCGCATCTGCGATGCGAACAGTTACGTCTAAAGTTCCCGTAGATCTTAACAATTTGCCAGGCTCGTCTAAACGTGCGCGGAAGTCAAGTTCTTTCAGCCTTTAATAAAATTTTGACAGTACAAGTAAAAACTTTTTAAAAGTTTACCTAAATTAATTTTTTTAATTGATTTTCTACAGCTGTTGTCCGAAATTATTGTGCGATATAGTGGAATAGGCCTACTGGGGATACCACTGATAAAAAAAAAACGCATTGACATTAATACCTCAACGGTAATGTGGAAACCTATTGATACGGGTGTCGCCCTAATGCGCCACGAATATTGTCTATGCGGCACGAGCCTGAGCTGCCTCGAGAACTACGGCCGCCGCGGGGAGCGAGACGCGCGGCCGGGTAAAGGAGGCGTAGCCTTCGAAAACTGGCCGTCGCGAGTAACTAAATCCTGGCCCTGCTCTACAGGCTAGAGCGCCACCGAAATTGGAATGTACAACGCGAACATCGATCGAAACCGCAAGTGGGTTATGTACGGGTCTTCTGTATGATTCAATGAGACACTGGAAATCCAGATGAAAGGATAATATTGAATATGTGGTAATCAAAAGTAGACGGAAGCGATGATTGCTCGACGCCTCCGTGTTCGTCGGGGGAACAATTTAAAACCGATTTCTCGCTGTGATATCAGAAAGTTAAGCGAAATCGTGTTAAGTGGTTCTAATTACTTAGAAAACTTGGACAGCTACCCGCGGAAGTTTCCACGTCGCTCAACGGGGGAGTGGATGCGCCTCGAGAACATGGCCGACGCGACGCCGACGTTCCGTACTCTATCTTCGTTCATCTTTGGGCTGACGGTCGTTTCGCGTTCTTATCCTTCGGTCAGCCAATTATTCCTTCGTTCGATCGACCCTGGATTCTAGCAATTAAAGAGCCTTCGTTAATGCCATGGTCCTCCTCTGTGTTATTTCGTCCTTCTCGCTTTTCCCGACAGAAATTCCAATTCTCGGGAATGATTATGGGGCTGTCCGGTGTGGCTGCTGGACGGATCATTGGGAATTTATTCCGAGGAATGCATTGGACATACCTTTTTGAAATTGTGGATCATTTCACCAGAATATCGAAGTATCTAAACAAATTTTGTTGGAAGGGGTGGAAGAGCTACTGGTTCTGACTAGTGTCACGTCCGGTGGTCCACTCAATAGTAATAATTAACGATTTTAATGTATCATTTTTATAAGTATTATCAAACCACTGATTGTTAAATCCTCGAACGATGTATTGGGTTGCGAGCGATAGAATAAGAAGAAAGATGAGATACATTTCGCAGCTAACTTATAGGGTTACCAACTCATGTTATTTTTATTTTATTTCAAACAAAACTCCGCTGTAGGTTCGGAGAAGCTCTATCTATCAAGTCGAGACGCTGCGAAATCTATTTTGTTTTTATTAGAATTAATATTGATTAATCTTCATATAAATTATAAAACCTAAGATTATTATTGTATGAGCCGCTTGTAAGATGAACTCTTCGGTGGAAAGTGTGAGGAATTGTTCCAAAAGATCGATAATCAAATAAACTGCGATGGATCGGATCGTCGCAGTGGAAGCGTTAACGCAGACACAATCAATAAACACATAGAGTATGAAGAAGTGACCGATGAGCAATGTTTATTGTTGACAAGAGGATTGGCGAGCGCAACATGATCCAGCCGGGGAGATGGCTTGAAATCGTATAACGCACATCCTGTCTAATTGCTGATAGAGAATTAATAGGAAAAGTGATTGGAGCGAACTGAAGATGGCAATGGAACAAAGGATCGAACAATCTATAAAAGGAGACAGCCCTTCATCAATAGGTCAGTCATCATCAAAATAGCCAATAGTTCAGTCATCAGATCGGTCTCTCTGTCAGTCATCAGTCATTTGTAGTTCGGTCATCAGTTCAGTTAATTGCTTTCAAGTGTGTGTGAGTGTGTGTTTGAAGAATTTGTGAAGTTCGAAATTGGATTACGGTGAGATTTCAAGACAACACCGCACCACCGCCATCCAACACCGGGACAAGGATTCTGAAGCAGCTCCTAACCAGCCCTTGGAGAATCCACCTTTCACCACCATCTACTGAAAATTAAGACATTATTTCTTACTTTTAATAACGATACGTGTATCCAACATCTGAGCAAAAAAAATATATTTGTTTAAAACAAAAAAGCAAAAGTTTAATAACTATTTTAAAACCGATTTCAAAACTATCCAAAAGTCCTCAATTGCCCGAACCGTAGCCGGTGTATACAGGTAGGTTCAAAACCGCGTTCTATCTCCCAATTTAATAATTATTATATAAAAGAGTCCACTTCGGACGTAACACTAGAATATGAGAGCTATTGGGTGCTAACTTAGCTAGCTGAGCATTAGTGACGCAACGTGGAAAGATCATAAATACACTGCGGATCTTTGTCCAAAACAGAGGCTAAATAATTATTCGATCCTCGTCGGATTTCAAACCAAAGCTATAGCGTTCGTTGCCAGATGCCGTTAAGTCGCAGCGTTATGGCTAAACTCGAAACACAAAGCGAATTCTAAATGCAATGGCCTAGGTGCTGTACTCATTCTGTGCTCAGCGCAAAACTGGTATGAAACGGAATTGATTCTAATAGCACGACTGTGAATCCTTCGCGCGAGGAACGTCGCTGGCTGAATCCTTCTCTCTGGCTCCTTTCAACATCCCCATCCTCTCTGGCTTCTCGGTACGAAATACATAATTCACGGAAATATTTAAATGATGCTTTACATTGCTTACAGCTTGTACTCCTTGGGAACTTAACCATTGGATTTCTGCGAAGGCGTGAATTACCAGTGATGCTCCTGCTGCTGATCGTTTTGAACTATTACATCGGATTACGTGTGAGAGGATTGGGCAGATTAGAGATTATATTTCTTCGTGAATGCATCCCTATGATCGATGATAGATACATTTTTTAATGTTCTGGTACATGAACTACAAAATTGGTAAAAATTTACATTTTACATAACAGTCAAATAATTATCAGCAGAAAGTTATTAGGCCGCGACAGCTAGATTACGCAAGTGATCAGTGAGGAGATATTGGATAAGTTGTATCGCGCATGCGCGTTTACAGCAGTACAGTATCTGTATTATGAGGAAAAGGTAGTGGGGTAGTGATATTGGCGGGGAAGTAATAAGAAGTCATAACAATTTTAAAAAATTTTATAGGGTGATTAAGGTACCCCATTTTATCCAGAATTATACGTTACTGAGGCTGAAATCGCCGCGCACGTGCGAGAACATGTGGCCTATATGTACTGCCTGTGCCTCAGAAGAAGTCTCGCGTGACGGCACAGAGGCAAAGGGGGTCCACGCTCGCACCCAATGGTAAGATTTTGACGTCACACACTTTAGCCAATAATTCGGCTAGAACCAAAAGTTTGTGTGGAAAGACCCAATCGGACGGCTCACAGCCGCATTCCTGTCGTATTCCTGCCAGAGGACTTCTTTTGAGGTGCTGAGCGTACCTTCTCACTGCGAGTGATAATCAGAGACTTGTGCTTAGTCGGTAACAGTAGTGAGCTGTTGCTAATTTACCTACTTTACCAGGCTGCGCGCCGCCACTTTCTATGCCGTTGATGTTACATTTATTTATTGTTCTATGTTTACAATAATAATATAGAATAAAACCTTGAAATCTATTGATAATGCTTCAGATACGGATATATGTAGATTCTACAAAGCAAGTATTGGTTTTCGTCCATAGGTTAGCATAAGATTGGGTAGCAACCAATGAAATCCGACCACATCTTGCAACGTTGCCGATGTGTACAGTGTGGCCGCTTATTGCTCAAACATTCGTGCGAACATACCAAAAACGCTGCTTGCGTTTGTTAAATTAATAAAATTAATTTATTAAATTATATTTAAGCGGTAAATTATATATTTAAACGGTATATTCAACACGGTAGATTAAACAAATAGTTGTAGAATTATTTTTACAATTAAAAAAGGGGTACATTGGTACAATCTAAATTTTTCAGTATTTTATTATACAGAGCAATCATATGTTAGTTTTTAAACATTAATTTTTAAAGTTATTATTTAAAACATTTACCACAAAAAAAAAAAATATAATATAGAAACAGAAAATGTTGATACAATTCACAAGATATGTAAATAGTAATAATTCATAATTTTTTATTTAATTTTACGGTCATATCTTTGTCAATAATTATTTGTTTTGTGCACATTAAGTGGTTGTAGAATATACTGTCTAATTTTTGAATTCACACACGATGTTTAAATTTCCCTCGCGCAGGTTATGGCACAACTCCTCGGGGTCCTGGAGCGGCTTGCGATACGGCGCGTATACTGCCTGAACATTGACGCATATAAAGTGTTTCGAATACGCAAGCTCGCCATTTTGACTTGAGATATGCCGAAGTGATTGTGTTGCGTGCCATCCCGCTTTGCGTTGTACGTATAACAACAACATTTTGTTAATTACATAAATGCATAAAGAATGACTTTGCGCTGACTCATTGTATTCTAACCTAATATATCTGTATATTAAGTTTGTTGTCACCAAATTATTAATAATCAAATAATTCATTCTGGTTTCTTACTTTGCACAATGATTCCGACGCATATATTAACATTTTTTTGTAATTATTCGAAAAGATTGTGACTAATTCAGTAATTAAACCAGTGTTCATTTGAAAATAGTGTACACTGAGTTTGTAACATATTAAGTATCACATATTGTACGCAGTCCTTTTACGGTGACTTGAAAGTAATAGTATATTTTCTTTACTATTATTCAGTAAAATATTTGATGTTGCATAGTAAAAGATGATATAATTAACTTATAGTATAGTATGTTAAACTCCTCCGCTTTGCATACAAGCAATTTTCTTTTATATATCAATATGATTTCTCAGAGGGAAAATGGCTCGAGTTTATGTATATGAACGCCCAGTCGATTCTGTCCTGGCGGATGTGGCCTTCTATGAGAAGCAGCACGTAAGTACCTTTTACATTTCATTACTTTCAGTATTTTCATTTCACATCCATATTGTTTATTGTAATCTACATCTCTCATAATCTCTATCATTGTTTATCTTATTTTATTTGTAGCTATTTCATTTGTGTTGTTTCGCAGCTGTTACATGCTTCTTGTATCTATTTTCACATAAAATATGCAGTAGAATACTTAAATTATATGTGCTGTCCAAACTGTTTCTGAAAATGAATATCAAATTATATTATAATGAATAACTTACAATCATCAGTGTCCGTTGGTATATTCTTTTACTATTTTGTATCGCATGAACATGTGAAATCAGTATCAACATCAATGTTGAATCATTCATTAAATGTGTTGTTAGTAGTGTACGTTTTACTTCATTGTTACATTCTCTTTCATCACAACATATGTTACTAGCTGATCAGTGAAGTATTAGGTCATGTCATCCTTAAGTTGCTTGATATTTCTTTGTGTATAATACACCATGCAAAGCATTGTGTCTATGGGACGATTAAATTGGACGATTCCGGATGGACCAGAACGTTTTTCTCATGAACCTAATAACAATCGTAGAGCAGGGACGAACGTGGGCAAGCGCGACCACATGACGTGGTGTGTTGTATACCTAATTTGCTATACCTACAGTAGTTCTCCCACTTATCGACTGTCGATTTACCGACTGCCGTCAATCCGCCACGACTGCAGTGAAGTCTCTGGCCGCCATATTGCTAATGGTTTCGCGTTCGGGGTGTGGACTCCTTAACAAGCCGCCGACAATGATCCCCTATTCGTGCGCTGCAGTTACTATTAGCAAAATGCAATTTTAATACACTTCTACCTTCAGTTGTGTTATACCTTCAGATTTGCGCACAGTTCTTGCTGCGTAATGTTCGATTTTGGGTCTTTTTTTTAGTTGCTTCAATCTTTTTATCACTATTATTCCATAACGTGGTAGCTAACATGGTCCCCAGAGGCCTATAGTCGCTAGAGGGGAATCTGATGGTGGAGAGGGACATGTAAAGACTATTTTTGATAACGCTACTCTTAATAACCTTTGGGGGAGATGAGAGAAGGATTGTATTTCTCCCTGTGTAGAATGGCTCGCCTAACTCTGGTTGGTCCTTGCTTTGACGGAGTCAGGAAAACGCGAAATTATTCGAGTAAAAATTCGATGTAAATTAGTCTGTTTGGAGGCGTCTAACGCGACTAGACCGTCGCGCAGTAGCTTCTTTCAGAGATGTTGCGTTAAGATGTTCAAAAAGGTTTGTATATTTGTTTTCAGCCTCCTACTGGGGTGAAACAAGAGCCACGTGACACGGATGACAAAAGTCAGGACAGTACTTTGCCATTGGCAGATACTAATGCAAACAATACCACACCGGCTGAAACGACTGTTCAAGGGACACAACTGGTTGACGATGTAAATAACAAAGAGAATGAGCTTGTATCATCTACGAACCGTGCCGATAATTACAGATCGGGCACGGACGTGGTCAATACAGCGAAGCGTAAATGTTTAAGGGTGTCCGAGCGAGTGGTGCTACAACATAAAAGATCCTGTCGTAGCGACCTTGAACATAAATCTTCGGAATCAGTAAGCAAAAAAGTAGAAAAAGTGGGAGTGGAATGCGGCGTGTGTTACTTAAAGTTTACAACAGAGAAAGCACTTAAGCGTCATAAAGAATATTACCTTGAGATAGGCGGTCGTATATGTGATAGATGCCAAATGGCATTTCGATCGGTTGGCGCATTAGAAGCTCATAAATTGATAAATAAATGCAAGAGAAAATCAGAAGCGGACAGGAGAGGTGATAATAGGTATTCCTGTTGTTTCTGTAATCGCAGATTCTCGAAGAAACTATATTTACAGAGTCACGTGTTCCACACTCATACTGATTCGTTACCGATTATTATAAGTGAACCTAGTGAGTCTAGTGAAACTGATAAAAATAATGAAACTGATAAAGTCAATGAATCTGATACAGTCGATGAGTCTGATGATATCAGTGAACCAATATTGGCACAGAGCACTAGCGGTCACGTGGAAAGTCCTTCTGCACAAAAGGAAGAAAAGAGTCCAGTCGCCGGTAGCTCTACTAAAAGAATGAGACAAACGACTATGACAGAGTTCCTTTCACTATTCACCAAAAAAGAACTCGTTTCTCCAAAAAAGGTTGACCTTATAACAGAAACTCCGAAAAAAACAAGTGCTAGACGAACAGGAAGAATAACTGAGAAATTCAATGTTCACGAGGAAACTCCGAAAAAAGCTACACCTAAACAAAATGGAACAATAACAGAGAAATTCGATTTCCAGGCAGAAGCTCCGAAAAAGGTTAGACAAAACAGTGCAGTGGCAAAATTCGTTTCCAATCCTCGTAATGAGAAAACGCCGACTACCGGTGAAAGTTCTGGGTTAAGCAAAACTGGTAAGGAAAAAAAACCATTTGTCGAGATATACATGGGTTCCGATGAGATGGTGGCCTTATTGGATCCAAAAATTGAAATTGACGTAGGACATGAATATGTCGATTCTACGCCAAAGCATGGGTTCTACAACCTTAGACGCATAACAAGAAATCGACTGTTGAGTAACGAGAATAAACGAAATGTTTCTGGGATTAAGAGAAAACGTAATTCTAAGGGGCAGTTCGTTTGCCTGCCTATAGAGAAATCGACGGCTCAGACAAATGAGCAGCGACATGGGACCCAGTTCAAATGTAAAGACTGCACAGTTAATCTAGTTAGATGTGATATGGTTGTCAAAACAGAAAATGTCGATTATGTCCCGCCGACTCCGGTAGACGTGGAAGAAGATATCGAGGAGGTTTGGAGAAAGAAGATCAACTTAAAGAGAATCCACGTTCCATTAGTCAGACTGAACAGCCAGATAAAGGTAGAAGTTGACGATACGTTCCAGAATACAGAGAAGCTCAGTGTATCTCAACCTAACGTCAAAGCTAACTTGCGTAAGATATTCCGGTGCAAAGTCTGCTGGAAACACTTCTCCTCGAAGGAGAAGTTATACGATCATTTGAAAGTTACTCACGTGTTCTACATATCGAGTGTGTGCAGCGCTTGGTACAAATCTCGAGCCAGATTGCTGAGACACTACTTGCACCAACACTGCGTTTTAAAGCGCATGGAGTGCTGCGTATGCTTCGAGAAATTTGTATCGCCTGTGTTGTTAAAGCGGCACATGGATTTGCACTGCATTAAGGTGTTGCAATCAAAGCGCGACAAGCTATTCAATAAAGAGGCGGTCAAATGTAATATGAACTCTAGAACGAACTCGTGCGGGGCGTGCGGTAAGCAATTTTGGTTGGGTGCTTGCTTGAGCGAGCATCAACAGGTGTGTCATAAAATGAAGGCACAATTGAAGAAATTACAGAACGCTCAGTCTCCCGTGAAAAAGTCCCCAACAAAAAAAACTCTTGCGTCACCATCAGCTGTTGTAAGCGTTACAGTGCCGGAACAACACTCCAAAGGGTTATCTTCGGCCAAAAATCGTCTTCGTAGAACGGAATCATCGCCAGTAGCACAGCCCAAGAGATTTCTGAAAGGCGTCGCGTTCGTGAAGGGGTACAACATCTATAGTGGCATGAACAAAGAGAAGTTCCCCTGCACCACTTGCGGCGCACAGTTCCTGTCTTTCCAGAATTTATGTTTGCACGAACGAACTTACACTCAAGCCGCTACGCATGTCTGCAGGAGCTGCAATACCGCCTTCACCACACAAAAATTATTGCAAAACCACGTGGTAGCCACCCACATGATCGACATTTTAAAGAAGTACAAGTACTTTTGTACGTTCTGCACACAAGGCTTCCTAAAGAAGATCAATCTTCAGATCCACACGGGACACTTTCACGGTGGTCAAACGCCCATCATTCCCAAACCGTGGTTGGATACTACTTCCGACTGGGAGGTGGACACTGTGTGCAGCGTGTGCAATCTGATATTCGAATCCAGCGAACGGTTCATCGAGCACAACATGTACTATTACAAAGGACAGATTTTTACCTGCACGTTCTGCAACCAAACCTTCCGGGGTATGTACATGCTGAATCATCACAACAAGCTGGTGCACTACACGGAGGACATGACGAAACAGTATACGTACACGTGCAACATCTGCAACGAGGGCTTTACACAGGAGTCCCAGCACCACGCGCATAAATTGCACGTTCATTCGACAACGCCGGAATCCAACACGCGGTCCCTGCAAGATCATACCTATGCAATCGCGATTGGGATCGGAGGATTGACGAATGGTCCGGCGATGAGATACAACTGTGAGGTTTGCTACATGAACTTCATGGTGGAGGAGGACTTACGACAGCACCAGTTGGAGTACTCAAACACTGGCGACTATTTATGCAGCTACTGCGCCAGAAGATGTCCTACGGACAGCATTCTCAGCAAGCACGAAAGTTTGTCGCACACCTGTAGCAACTTCACCGACTGCTACAAGTGTCGCTACTGCCAGGAGGTACTTTCCACATGTACAGCGTTAAAATGCCACGAAATACACTTCCACCAGAAGATCTCTAGTCCTCAGATCAACAGCGATAATCAGCCAATCGTGAATCTGAGTGCAAAATCATCTGGAAACGTTGGGGATTCGTTCGTGTGCGAGATTTGTGACATGAAGTTCGTGACCATGGAGAAATTGAATCATCATATGTTAGAATACTCGAACGACGGTCTGTACAGTTGCCACATCTGTAGCCGGAGGTTCTCGGAGCTTTATCGCCTGGAAGTCCACAAGCTGAAGCACTCGAACTTGAACTTCATACTGTCTAAGCATCACTGCCCTATATGTCGTGAGGGATTTGCAAATCAAGTCAACGTTCGGACACACGTGATGCACTTCCACAAAAGCGAATCGACTGATCACCAGATAGAAAACGACGCGCCGACCTCGCAAGAAGTTGACCTCAACGTCGAAGTGGCTCCAAATAGCCCGTCGAAGACGAAGTCGACAAAGTGTCCCGAATGTCTGGTGTCGTACGATTCCGAGAGTGCTTTGAAAAGGCACCAAGCACGCTTCGCGAACAAAGGACAACATGTTTGCGAGCACTGCGGCAGGAAGTTCCAGTTGGCGAAGCTGCTGAAGGAACATTTGAGGAGGCACGCTGCCGGCATTCAACGCCTGAAGTACGCGTGTCCCGAATGCGACGATAGATTTGGTAATCCGGTGGCCAGATATCAGCATATCGTTCATCTTCATGGAAAGAGTAAGTGGAAAGGCGACGTACCTAGTGCCGTAAAGAGTCGGTACAATACTGAAGCTGCTGCAAAGAGATTAGAGGATTCCAGTGTATCGTGGCATACATCAGATACTTCGACATACCAGCTGATTTACACTGATGAACCTACTGCTACAACCAGACCCTTGAACAGATTAAGCGATTGTGAGGGAGGGTCCACATCATCAAATGATCAACTGATTTACGCTGGTGAACCTGTGGCTACAGCCAGTCTCGGGAACGGATTAAACGATGATCAGGAAAGACCTTCATCAACAAATGATCAGCAGACAGATATGTCTGTAGCGGCAGCTCGGCAAGAGAAACAACTTGAAAATTTAGAGGGGGACACTCCATACTACACTTGCCCCCTTTGCGATCGTAAGATCAAACTGCTGGAGACATTTGTGTCACATTTGAATGTGGAACACGGGAAGATGATCCAGGGGAACATGTCCGACTACATGTCTCAGTCTTTGACAGGACGCGTCATCAGCTGCTTGACCTGCGGGGTCACCTTTGCTACGGAAGGCGATCTCAAGATACATCTCAAGGACGCGCACGTGAGGATTTGCCCTACCAACACGGAAGACGCTGCCGATACCGCGGAGGATAACACAGATGTGGTGCAAATCATTTGGGAGAAGAAGCCGGACGCTGCCAAACAGTTCGGGGACCAGAGCGACTCGGAGGTTCATGTTCTGTGCTGGAGTTACCGTGCCCCGATCATTAACTATGACAAAACTGTCGCGAAGCTGGAATCAGCGGATTCGAGTGCTCATAATACCACTCTGAGAATCAAAGACTTTGCTAAATTGGTTTAAATTTGGTTGTACGAGTAGTTCTTGACAGGTGACAATTAGGTATGAGCACAAACTGGGATCCTCTAAGTAACGCAAGTCCTTTCAGGTCTAACAGCGTCATCTTTTTACAGAAGCGAATAATTATTCTACATTTATACTTAAATACATGATCAATTGTTACGTCGAATGTAGTATTAAGGCAGTTTGTATGTGGTAATCAATACTATAGTGTCGCATTTTAATCAATAAAATGCGAAGTGAATTTGTCTATTCTTTTTGGATTGAGTCGGTATCGGCGCTTCTATTTTCCACGACATTTTATTGAGATAATGTGAGAAACGTTTACTAAGGATGATGTCGTGCAAGATAGTGTATCTGCTTACAATTTTACCCTAATTTACGTATCGTTCTATTTGCTATTTAAAATATATACATAAACCTTCCGTTGTATCTTGATCATAGTTTCCCAACCTCTTTTGGCACGCAGCACAGTGGGCCAGAATCGCGGTCTTGACGTCAACTATAAAATTATTGAATAAAAAATATTAAATATTAAAGAATATTGTTCTTAACAATATTCCGAACACCATTGGTAATTCTTTACGTGTTGCTATCAACTATGTGGTTTCAGCCTTACTATTGCTAGTGCGTGATGCTAGTACGTTATGAAGTTAAATTTATCTTATTAATGATTCAATTGATGAAAGTTCCGTGACAAGTATTAGGCGGTCGAAACAATCTAAAACATTGTCGGAAATGCGTGGTGATTTAAAAATTCTAGACCCGAATAAATTACCATTTATTTTCCATCGAATACCACATATACTTTAGTATTTGTATGAAGAGAAGATGAAATCGTAATTTAAGCAATAGTGTAGGAACATTTAATTAAATTAAACCGTGTTGAGTTATGGAATTTCCGATGTTTATATATTTTTGATATGCCTCCTGGTTCCAACGTTCCATTGCACTCTAATAAAGCGTACTGCTGCTATGTCACGTGATTTTGTAGCATTAAATATAATCCACTATTGTTCCTGATGCGAAGCGAGGAGAGGCAGGAATGACGTGTTTCATGGTAAGTAAAGTCAATTTTCGAGATTCTAAGTTTGACGTTTTAATTATATTTGAGCTATGTTGGAATATTCTGCTCGCGTCGGTCTCGATATGCACCTTTAATGGGGTTTCTACTCCCCAGCAACGTGGCAACCTCACATTCTTCACATCTGGCAACGCTGCATAAGCTGACGCCATCTATCAAGCTTTAGTTCGTTTTTCGACCGTCGAATCAGGGTAGATGGCGCTTTCATACCGACGTATAGCGCCATCTATCGCTTCCTAAGTCCACCTTTCTACTATATTGGGTTCCAAATTTTCTACGTTTTCTAATCTTCTTTATCTAATGAGATAGCTGCGATGAAGCGGCAACACTAGTAGCTCGTAGTAGTTTGTCAGTATTTGTAATAGAAATTCTGTTTTGTGAGGTAACTGCGTGTTTCCAAACAAACTTCCAAAAAAATTTCCAAATAAACTCATTGTACAGAAATTTTTGTTTCGAATTTCACTGAAAAACTCCTTAGCGCGCAAATGCTTCCTATCAACAATATCCAGTACTAATGATTGTTCATCCAGTCCGTGATGCTTAATAAAATTTCATGTTGGAAACAATGTCTGCGCGGAGACAATGACGTCGATTGATCCGAATATTTATCAGGAATTTCTCGCTCGTATTTAAGCCTTATTGTCTCCAGCGGAATAGCGAAGATTAGGCAATGGAGGCCGGTCGGACAAATTGATCGAATCAATGATGTTTATAAAGCGCAATTTGATGCTGGCCCGTGCGCCGGATTTATTTACTCGGCTAACTATCGATTAATGATATTGAACGGTAAACTGCGTCGGAATAGCAAGCGGTTCCGAGCAATTAATTTGTCGCACTAAATGTTCAATGAATTGATATTTCAATTTCCTTGCCACCGGGAGGAGCGCCGCACTACGTTAATCGCGGCGCGAGGAGGGTCGGGGAGGGGAGACACAATGCATAACTGTCGATGGCGCGGGCGAAATTTGTCGCGATCAAATTTGTACGAAAGGAGAACGGTTGGGGGTTGGGGGAAGGGGGGCGGGCGCGAACCGCGTGTTATAAAGAATAATTAGAGCGGTTATAAAATACAGCTGCCGCGTGGTCGGCAGCGTCGCATTAATTAACCAACCGACGCGCGACGTCCCGCGTCTTCGTCATTACCGCTCGAACGCGAACGTCCGGCCTGGTAAAATTAGATTTTTGTTATTAATTCGAATAATTTCCTTGCCAAAAATTCAGCGAAACGCCTCCCGCCGATTTAACCAAAGAAAGACAGAGGAGCCGCGGGCGCAATGCAATCTTCTCGACGGTTGCCTCTTCGTTCTTGAATAAATTACTTTTTTCACCGCGCGTCCTTATTCCGCGTTTAACCCGGCGGCTGCGCAGCGGTTCTTCGTTTGTTGGCAACGAGTTGCGTGCGACTGCCGCGTTAATTAAAATATATGACACGACGGCGAAATTATGCTCGTCTATGTACACGAGACTCGAAACACCGTGTGTACCCGGGCCGCCGTTGTGTGGGGGCACTTTGATTCGGAAAAGCTTTGTGCGAGCCACGCTAATTAGAAGATTGAAGCCGCGTTTTATGTTAAAATACCACCGAGAAAATAACAACGCGTTACAACTGTTGGATTACGTTCTTCCGTCCCTTTTCGCCCAGCGCACCCCTCCCCCCTGCCGCGCCTCTGTGCACACGGCGAACCCAATTGTCCTCTTTATCGCTACACTGAATACGTAACTAAATTTAATTTCCAGAATAAAACGTTTGATCCCGACTGTAGGACGCAGTGCATTAAATTATTGTGAGCTCGGGGCAGAGACAATTTAAACGGCTGGGGACAGTAAACGAGTGGGAGCGTGGCGTCCGAGGGTTGTGGGACTAGTGGGGTGAACTCCTATTGGCTGATGAGCGAGTAACGTCGTGTGGGCGAGGCCAATGGGGAGTCCTATCGGGTGCGCTAACTGGTGGTAGGGACAGACACGATCGGTTCTTATCGATACGACCATCATCTTTTCCGGAGTTACGACTATTCGAGTTTAACCGCATCATCAAGGTTTGTTGAGGTGGTCCTTTGCTTTTGTTAAGAGAGAGGGGGACTGCATTTACGTACCAGTCGTCCGGTCATCAGCGGACCGGGGGAGTACTGGACTCGACTGGTCAGATGGACCGGCCCCTATCTACTGAAGCCCATCTCCCAGGACGCCTTACGCGCCCTTTTGCTCCCTCACCTGGGGCCCAAGTTCCTGGCAATCCGGGGAGCAGCTTCTGAGCACTACTCCCAAGATTTTGTTATTCTTAGGCTCTTTTCCACTCCTGTCCTTGGCTCATATTGTTGAGGTGATCGTCGTGTATCGTATGTAATGATATTTGGTCCCCACAGGGTTTCAAATTCATTTACCAACTTCTTCCTCTTTACCATTCTTCACTATCGCCTAATTTCAGCAAGAACTATTTTTTATTACGGTGGTTTCCGAACCACCTATTTTGCCAACACCACGTGAAAAGCACCCAGAGGGCCACTTCCCGGCTTTTACCGAGCGGTCACCCATCCAAGCGCTGGCACACGCCCCCTGTTTAACTTCGGTGATCGTACAAGAAGGGGTTTTTGCAGCGAGGCAATGGTCGTTGACTGAGATGGTCCTGTATTTGTCCTATAATCGACTTATAGTTAACGATTCGAACGGATACAGCTACCACGAAGCTATCGAAAGCATCGACCTCACAAAGGCAGCCAAGGTAGCTATCACGAAGCCATCGGCAGCATGAACTCTGTGAGGGCCAAGTCGTCGAACTCCCACCGAGTAGTTGAAACGCTGAGTTCGGTAGGACCTACTACATGTTCGAGATGTCGAATTTTCGGAGCAGGATGGCTCTTTTAACCCTCCGATGCCCAACAATTTTTTAAACGGTCGTAGCCCACCAAGGTCCCCAGGGACCTTCTGTATTAATATGGCATGTAATGCGTGGAATTGTTTTTTTTTACCTTAATGGTGTTAAGTTTTGTTAAGTTCCTACGTTTGTTGTAGTGTTGCAGAATGTGTGTTGATATATATTTCTATTATAGGAGGGAATATATTATAGGAGAGGAAACTAAAGAGAAGTCAAGTAGGAGACAAAAGGAAGGAGAGGAAGGTACGGACGTACGGAAAAAGGCAATCGCGGAAGGGTGTCATAAAAAATAGGCAACGCGTCTGAATATATTTTCTTCATCCCTTGCTTACACATAGCCACAAAACACGAACAAATTACATGGAAACACCTGCACAACCAAAAAACAAGAACAAATTACATAGTAATCCCCACAAGGTCCCTGCGGACCTTGTCTGTCATCGACGCCATAAGTGACTTCAACCCGAGATTATGATGAGAAAATTTACGGAATCGTACCGAAACCGATTGTAATCGCTTCTAGACATTCCATTTATAGAGGTCACAGAGGCCGCGGCTGTTCGCACGAACCGTATTGAAATGCCGCATCATTGAAAACTAGGGACCTTCTTGGTCATCGGAGGGTTAAGGGGTGTGCGCGTCAAGTTTGAAGCAATTCGGTCGGGATCCAATCTTGGAATTTATTATACAGGTTGCAGCGTTGAGCCGGTGCACGGTGCACGGTGCATGGTGCTCGGTTCACCGTGGAGCGGAAATTCGCTGGAAATCTGGACGGGTACGTGTGGGTGTGGAACGTCGAAGAAAGAGACAGCGGCGTGCGTTCAGCGTGTTTGACGGTCGTATTACGTTCCGATTGGAGCGCGGTAAGTTAACGAGAATTGAATTTCAACGGAGGAGGTCTCGAGTACGGTCTGCGGCGCCCCGGTTCCATGAATTACAAATCCGAAGCGAGCCTTTGAACACGTCTCCGCCGTGTGTCCGTGCCACGAAATGATGCGGTATCAATATTGCGGTCTCTATATGTATACGTTGGTACAGGCGCGTGCACACCCACGTAGAACAGAGACGTATATACGTAGCTGCACAACATTCGACAAAGCATTCTAGCCCCGCTGACATTATTACGATAACATATACGCGGCCCCGATAACGTGACACGCGACACAGTATAATATTACCGACGCGGTGCGGCGCGGCGCCCTGTGACGTGCTTCTGTTATCCTGCCGTCCTCCATCCACGCTATTTTCATCTCGGACCAAATGAAATTGGTAGACCGTGTTTCCCCGTTCGGCATGTAACTCGTGAAATCAAGAGTTTCCCGCACTCGCTCCTCTCTCCGCCAATGTGTACAAGCACACGCTTACCTACCCAGGTGCTCCTTCGCGTAACATTCTTTGACAAGTTTGTAATATCGCGGTCGAGTCGCGGGAATGTGTCGCGCGGGCACATACATACATACATGCACACACACATCCACGGACAGATTTTTCTTTCCGGGGTTTTCCGGGCCACGGATTTGTCTAGATTCGTTCGCCGGGCTGCGATATTGCTCGGAGTTTATCGCTAACTCGCTTTAACCCTAGCACTTTCTTCCATCGGCTCCGCGAGTTCCAAGCTCCTCGGTCGACCCGGTCAAATTTTTCAGTGCCTACGCGACAGGGCTTGGAAACGTCTAGGATCACTCCGGAGTACTTTTATCAGCTCGTCGAATTTCATAATTTGAAAAAAATTTCGAATAATTTCGAAGCTCTGTCCATCCGACTTTTTGCGGACCAAATTCGCAGAAATATTAGAAGAAAAAACTGGTGAAGCCAGGATTCAAAGCGCGTCTCCCGCAAAAGTATGAGAGTTACGAACTACTTCGCCCGAACATCGCGGGTACGCTCTCGACAGCGTGACTTACAGTCGGAGAAACGATATCACACCGCGTCCTCCCAGCCCTGTCTAACACGCGATACACAGGCATCGAGAACTCGCGAGAGACTGGCTCGTTACTCGAACTCGTGCGAAACTTTCCACGTGTCCCGGCGAAAGTAAATTTCACGGCGAGTTGCTATTCGCCGGGATCCGGCTAATTCGAAGACGAAAGCCGATCTTGATCTCCTTTGACTTTGCCTCGGCTGTTCCCGTTGCTTTAGCTCCTCGGCACTGTCTGTGTGCCCGTGTCTGAGGAAATTAGTGTTTTCTTTGTGCTTCTCGCCTCTCTCTCTCTCTCTCTCTCTCTCTCTCTCTCTCTCTCCCACTCTCTCTTTCTCTTTCTGTCTCTGTAACGAGCTGCATCCGAGACGGCGGAACAAGAGAAATTAAGTGAGTTTCTTTGGAACTTCTAATTCTGTTTGCTTTCTGGCGATACCCTAAACTCCAGTTTCGTAGAATCGACATGGATCATTTTTATTCTCCATAATAAATCGCAAATTCAGAAACAGCGATTCTTCGAACGAAAATCATTATTGAACAGCGATCAGCAATTAGGAAAATTGCCTGTAAATTAACGCTTTAAATGGATCGTCGGTGCAAAATTGATTGAAATCTAAACGAACCAGCCGGTGGAGCTGTAAGATCGCTATACGAAGTTAACGGGCAGAGCGTAAAACGATAGTTAGCTAGTCGGCGAGAAATCGTGAAAATTGTCCGGTTACTGCCGCGATTATTTCGATAAATTCCTCGCGCTGGTTGGAGAACGAAAAAAAAATTATCACCGCGTTCTGATTGCGCCGCGAACGTAAAAACGGGCGCAATAATGTACGCGGAGCGGAGCGGAATCCGAGGCGATGCGTTAAAAATGAAACTCGCACGGCCGGCCTTAAAATACGTTTTCCATGCATGCTCTTACATTCATTTCACTTGCAAATTTTACGATTGATCTTCCGCGAGCGTGGTGTGTGCTGGCTTTCCATGCTTCTCTCTCTCTCTCTCTCTCTATCTCCCTCTCTCTCTCTCTCTGTCTCCTTCTCTCTCTCTCTCTCTCTCTCACTCTCTCTATCTCCCTTTTGTATAGGCGGTGTTACTCCCTTGCCGCCCGTTGAAATTGGGTTTGCACGTTATGACGGTTGTACGGCCGCGTTTGCAAAGTCCAAACGGTGCATCGGATTAGGGAAAATCAACTGGCGCCCGGGCGTAGACTCTGATGAGAAATGTTAATTGGATCGATGCCGGTATCGTATTACCGGCGATTACAATAGGACGACGACTGCCCATCAGCGTATTTGCGGTGCTCGCTCGAGTTAGGCGCTAACGAGTCGCGGATCATAACCGTCGACATATCCTCCGTCAACAGTTGCAAAGAGTCTTCTGTGTCCTCCTGGAAACTATGTATCCGAGATGCCGCTTTGATGATTTCGCTTGAATTAGGCATTTTTTTTACCAGACAACTATTATACACGTTGGAATTTTGCACAGGTATTTGTTGCTGCCCGAGGTACACGCGTGATTTGGTTCAAGTAAAAGCAATCAAAATTTACTTGGGATACGGAACTGTACGATCTAAGAAAAACGAAGGTCCCCACCACCTGCGTCTGCGACCACCGCGAACTTATCACATACCTAACTGGCTGGTCTTCTAGTTTGCTGACATGACATCCCGGTCGCTCCATCTACGTGGAAGCTGAGGTACCATCGACGTATTTTTACCCTAAATTCTTGAAGTGTCGGTAACATTGGGCGCGACACCGAAGCGGAGTTGGAAAGCTAGACAGAGAAGCTCGTAAGATGCAACGCCTGTACAGAGGAATGCGCTCGGGAATAAGACATCCGGAGGAAAAAGCAGAGACGACGATAACGGTCATCTGTTCACGGTAAGACGGGTCTTAAGGACTTAATTTCAATCCCTGCTCGTGAATTTATTGTTCGAGCTGGCAAGTGTCCGAGGAAACGATCCACCGGAGGAGACGTTCGCCCTGAAACATCTTAATTACTTTTCTCAACCCTCCGTCCCCGCCCTCTGTCTTCGTGCTTGGACTGCGAGAGAGAGAGAGAGCGAGAGAGAGAGAGAGAGAGAGAGAGACGGTCGATTAGTTTTCCTATATTTTTCAAACATTTATTACGGTCCGTTGCTACGTTTTTTACTTTTCTTTTCTTACCGAAACATTTCCAGAGAGGATTTCACGGAACATTCGCGACTACATTCGCGATGGGAGAACATCCGCGACTTCGTGTCCCGATCTTCGTCCTCGGAGTCACCGGAATCCGATCAATATCCATTCGACTCGGTTCGACCGTCTCCGGTCGATCTCCTTATTTATTTCGCTCACGTCCCGTCGTCAACTAGAGACCAAATCTTGCTCTTTATTAAGCAGCGGGCTTTTACGGGCTCGTATAACTTCCAACGGCAGCCCTCGAGCTAACACTCGGCCACGATTCCACGGAAGCGATTCGGTCTTCTCTCTGTCGCCTTGTCGAATATCAACGGGAGGGAACAAAATGAAGAAACAGAAAAGAAAAACGTGGGATCCTCTCCCGGCCACCCACGGTGGATTAAGGGAACTGTTCAGAATTCATCGGCGTTTTATACAAAAGATAAACGCGTCGGTGCTGCGTGGAATCCCGTCGCATTTCGCCGAGACGTCACGCGCTACGTTCTCCCCTCTTAATCAAACAGGATCACCGGGTCGGATATCTCACAGACGTCCGCCATTGCCTGCCGGGCCTGTTGTTAATTTAACGAGCTGCCTTATTTTTTAATTAAATCATCCGAGCTTCGTCGCGCTGTCTGTTCCTCCTTCCTCCCGAGAACAGGAGGGTCCCGGGAAAGGATGTACCACCCTCTACGACGATTCCACTGTTACCCCATTTCTCCCGGTTTCCCTCCGTTCGGTCGCGCGGTCTCGGTCCCGGTCTCGTCCTTATCTCGTCTCATTCATCTTGTCGTCCGCGTCTTTTTATCGGACGGCACTCATACCAACTCGTGCTCTCCTAAGCTACAACCCCGCCACCACCGTAGGCAGCATCTTCGAGTGGGAAGCAGACCCTAGGGACATTAATAATCTCACACCGAGCCGTGGCTGAAAGGGTTGGGAAAGTGTCGGGTAGACGGTGGGCGGGTGCAGCCAGCCCCGAGCGGAAATGAGTATGTTTACGGGGGAAAGAAAATGCTCGAGAAAAGGAGAAACAAGCCCTTAACGCGCAACCCACCCCGCGCGCGCGCCTCCGCAGGAAATATTCTTCCGCCGCAGGATCCCGTCGCCGCAACATGCGCCGCAGGATCACCGCGGGAATTCCTCTTATCGATTCGTCCTGCCCCCTTATCTCGATTCCGGGGACCGCTTTATCGATCCTTTAATGGCTCTTCTTTATCGTTTTTTAATTCCACTGGACAACCCCCACCGTCTATTTACCCGAGGCTATTTATCCTTCGCACTCTTCCTTCTCTGACCAATTTGTATTTTTACATTTCACGGGAAACCCTTGCTTTTACTTCATCCCTATATTCACTTCAGCGTATTTTTCTTACGCATCATTTATTCGAACTATTCTGTGACCGAGACTGTGACAACACCGTCACAGAGGCTCTCCGTTAGATAATACTGTTACGGCGGCTGGTCGCTGTTGCCCCCAATGTTGCGTAATCCAGAGGCACTCCGCGTGGACCGGCGCGTCGCACGTCGCGGCATCGCGCTCTCTCATTTTTATTGAGTATTTAACAACACTATGGAACAATATAAGGCATTAATGATGTTATAGCGTTGTTTGTTAGACGATCTTCTTCGTGTGACAGTCGGATCGCAACTCTCAACTGTAGGCTCGTCAACAGCTTTCGTGACAACTCCTCTGGCACTCTTTTATTTCCTTAAGGGTTGTCCACCGCGGGCAATTCTGCATCATGGCGACTTCACAGCGACCAGCTGCCGTAACAATACGTACGCTAAATTCAGGTTTTCCATTTCTCAGACAGGATGCACAACGAACATCTCCGTTCGAAGAAGAATAAATTCCAGAGATCCAAAGCTTCGTCAAAACGAGAAATATAGCAGGACACTTTGCGCAAGTTAATAACGTTCCTGCGAAAAGCTGTCGCGTATCCAGCTCAATTAGAGCTCGGAAACCCGTCCACCCGTCGAATTTTCCGAATAACTCGGTTCGAACTCAGCACCGCGGCACGGAGCTCGTCGAAATAATCAAGCCCCCATAAATTCAAAGATAAACCAGCCACCGGGCTGATAGAGTTAAACGTAACCGCGAGCGTGTCTTTTAAATTGGCTTCTGATGTCGGCTGAGTTATAGCGTCGCGTGCGAGAGAAACCGCCGCGCCGCGGAATCCTAATAATTTCCTGGGCGAATGTCGTAGTTCCCCGTGGAAGATAAATATTGAACGACAGCTGATCCGAAAACTCGCGGGCGGTAATTGCACGCAAACAGCCAGCGGTGGACGGGCCGACGACGCGGAAAATAAATCGTCGACGTCGCCGCCGCCGTCGCTGTCGTCGCGTCGGGACCGTCGGCGACGGAACTTCGCTGACTCGCGTGACGCCGTAATTCTGCGGCCGTTTTGAAAATGCGAAACTGCTGCCGGAGCTTTTGCTTGAGATTTTCCATGTAACGAACGCTTGGACCGGAACATTTGTGATCGTAAAATCGATAGATGAATTGATAGATCGAATAGGTTAACGATTGCCGCGTTGGTCGATTAAAACAGGAGGAGAAGCCCGATTGGTTGTGGAAAATATTTTGTGGTGATCCGATTAATTTTTTCACGGGTTACAAAGGGTTCGTGGTGAATCCGTGTATTTGGAAAATGACTTTGAATCTGGACGGCAATTGCACAGCGCTGTTCGGCGTTGCTCCCGGCTCGATCGTGAATCGACATGGAGGCAGAGAGCAAAGTATCCGAAAGTATAGCGCGATTTCACAGCCCGCGGGAGAGGAATAGATTCACGCGGCGCTCCGAGCGAATCTAATCGCCCTTTGACCGAAACAAACGGGATCACTTTGAACGATTACCCGCGACGCAAATCGCGTCTGTTAATATTTGCGAGGGTTAATGCCCAGCGGATCGAAGTCGGAAAGAACGCTTATTGCGAACACCTCCCCTCCGCGGAACAGTTTCGAGCTCGGTCACTGCGAAATTGATTTTTCCCGATCCGTGTCGCGAAAGTTTCAACATCCGATCTATTCGGCGCAGCGTTCATTCGTTGCGCGACCAACTCCGAGAACTACATATATCCTGGATCGTGACAATATTAATTTCGTTGGAAGGGATACCCGTTTTTCTTAGATCGCGCAGCTCCCGTTTTCTTAGGTCAAGGCTTTGCTGCACCAAGTCCCAAGATTCTCCGATGTCCCAATTGCGTTAACGCGATGGCCTAAAGCGATTATTAGAAAAATTATCAACAATATAAGAATGAAACTCGACGCGTTTAGCCGCGACGAAAGCGGAAGCACGAGATGTTCTTATTTAGAGGTTCCCCGGTGAAAATCCGCGGTTTTGTCCAGATGCCGAGAGCTTTTTCCAGGATTTCTGGACCACCGTGTCGGCGTCACGAATCCGCTGAATCCACCTTGGTAACCTAATTTCCCAACGGTTTTCGTCGCTCCCTTTAATTTGCTTCGTTGATTCGGCGACCGCGCCACCGCGGCAGAAGCATATTTATTTTCAATTTCCCGGGGATTTCATTTTTCGACTTTAATTTTCGGCTTTTACGCGGACAGCGGACCCTCGTGATTGCCGGGGCTCGATCTATCTTCGGAAATTTCGAAACGGAGTTAAACCGCAGCGCTGCGATTAAAAAGCTTAACAATTGTCTGCCGCGCGCGCTGGTTTCCCCGATTCGAACGTGAATTTGATTAACCACCGAACGAGCATTTCGTCAGCTTATGTGCATTTTTATGCCGTTGAGATAATTTTGTTGTTCGAGCATCATCGTGACGAGAGACATACATTAAAAAGATTTAACGGTAGTTTATTTGTTCGTTTTCTGAATATTTTCAGCGAGCGGATAACAACACAACAGTGCTTTTATAGTAATTTTCAAAGTCTCCGAATGCTTTCGCGTTTGTTAAAAACGCATTTCTAAAATCCGGCAGTGCAGTAATTGCAGTTCCATGTGCTCGTTGTGATTGTACATTCGCCCCGGAGATCGAATATTAATAACTGGACTGCGAATTCTCGTGCAAGTATAAATTCTGGCGCGGTGCGATTCGAACAAAGTGGTATCAAAGAGAAACTTTCATACTTTCCTAAAAGTTTCATCGGGCACTGAGTGAAACGGAAAGTTCGTTAGAGTTTTATAGAATTTTTAAATGTGAAGATCGAGATGAGTCTCGAGCACAAATGCGCGTTCCATTCGAGCGTGGCCGACCAAATGAATAAATAACGAATGCGTATTAAAAAGTAATAGAGCTAGATATCGAAATTTTAATCACGGCAAATCGCATAGAGAGAATGTTAAAGTAAATGGGCGACAACGATTACGGCAAGTGTGGCCCAAAGATGATAAAGTAAGTGTATACTAGTAATTGAACAAATTAGACGCGTTAATTGCACGTCGCGCGGAAGACTGTCCTCCAGCAGTCAGCGTCCAACCGTAAATTCCGCGAGGATCGCTGCCGACGACAAACGTATTAATATCCCGATAACTCATCGTGATAACGATCGATGACGATTAACTCGGCAAAGTGACGGTACGTTTTCGACCGATTACGGGTAATTAACGGCACTGTAAATTTCGTCGAACGGGACCGGCCCCCGTAAAAGCTTCCGACGCGTCCGCGAGTTAAAAAATATCGAACGTCCGCACCGTTCGGAGAATGATCCTGAAAATCATTTTTCCCCCCACGACCAGCGCGGCGTTTTAACCGTTTCCTCCGCCGACGTGAAAAGCGTCGAACGGTCCGAGCTCATCGATATTTCGATTAAAATTGAATATAAAGAAAAAAAAAATAAACGAAAGGGGAAAAACAATTAAAAATTTGTCAAAGCTCCGAGAGACCGTGTGCGAATCGATACGGCTCGCACCGCGCCGCGCGCAAAAATCAAGCATTACGAGCTCGCAATATTGGCCGGATAATTCGCGAGCGAGCAAAGCGCGAACTCCGACTACCCGTTCGAATTCATTATTTCCGGTAACACCGGCCATTTTTTCGATATTTAATCAAACGATCGCCGATAAAAGAAAAAAAAAGTGCGCCGGTCGTCGATACACGCGTCCGCGTTAATCGTAAATAGCTACCGTCCCGTAAGCGTTTCTGTACTTATACCGCCCCGAGAGCGCATGAAATATGAAATATTATAAAAATATACGCTCTAAATCAGAACCGGTTTTAAACCTCTGTTGCGTTTCCGCGCACGTAGCCTCTCGCGTCGAACCAAAATAAATATTTCCACACTTAACGCTTTTCGCGCACACTTTCCGCCGGTATTTTTCACGAGATATTTAATTTTTAACAAGCCGGACGCACTCGATCGACGACGCGCGTTCTCCAATTGATTTACGCACGGAAGCAGAAATGTTTACGGGCGCGAGAAAACTCGGGTGAACGAAATTTTTCCCTCTTTCTGGATCTTGCAGCCTCTCGGACCCCGTTGTACCTCGTTTCGCCTATTGTCAGGCCGTTTAGTCAGCGCAGCTATAGTAAATTACAAGCGAGAATGTATTGTCAAGCGGCGGCGGCGGGGTCTACCTGTCCCTCCCCTCCTCTTCGTCCCCCGGCGCCGTTTTTCCGCGCTCGCTGCGCGTAAATCGTTAGCGAGCTCGTTAACTTCGCGCGATATTTATCGGCGGACATCGCGCCCCGATAATTGCGAACCCCCATTGTCTACTTAGCAGCGCATTACGAGCCGGCTCCGCCGATTGCTCCTCTTCGGCTTCGTTCCTTTCGACTGACCCGGGCGTCGTTCTTTGTCGGAGAGACAGAGAGACCGGAGTAATCTGATCGCACAATAATGACGAGGATTAAAATGTTGCCGCTGATCCGATCGCTGGACGCTTCCCGTAATTAAATTCGCGAGATTGCACGGCCGGTGTTGATTTTCATTGATTCTCAACCGGAAAATCCTCCTAGTTTTTTGTTGTTTGCATACACATTTACGCGAGAAACAGTAGTGCGAGGTAAACCAGTGGAACTTTCTTGGGAGAACAATAACATTATTTTTTTCGGACCGGAGATAAATATTTATTTAATTTCTGTTCCTTCCACCTGGATATTTCGCATCGCCTGTTTTAGCCTGTCCTCGGTGTAATGTTGAATTTATTGCAGGAATCTAACGGGATAATGCTGCTGCTGCCGTTGCTGCTGCGAAAGGCAAACTTTTAACGACACTATAGATGATGAATGGAAAAGGAGTATTTATCGACGCGCGATATATTTCTCCCGCGGAATTGTTTGCCCAGATAAATATTTCGATGCGCGCGGATCCTGCCGGGAGATCGTTTTTGTAAAATGGAAGCTTCGTTATTCCAGAAAATGTTAACGAGCAGACCCGTCGGCACGGTGTTATAAGTTTCTGAAATTAGAACGTTCGAAATCGAAGCAAGTTTCCTTTTGTAATAGTTTGTTTATACCGCCGGAGTTTTACCGCGAACTTCTACCTCCATAAATTATCGGTTCCCTATCGTTATTATTTATTCCCAGCTGTATTATAAGCAGGTATGCGCGGGCCGAATCGTCTGGTTGGGCCGCAGGTAAGTAGTCGGGCGGGCTCGTGTCTCGTGTCTTCGGCGCACACGTACGAGCGTTGTGAATGCCTCGGGAGGCATGTGTTAGTGCCGCAGTGGCCTGAAATCGGACGAAACAGTCGAGGTCTACGGTAGCCGAACCTTTTCAAGTTCTTCGAGAGAGGTCTCACTAGTACCCAACCCATGGGACAACCGAAGTCGGACGTTGGTCGGAGGAAAATCGCATCATTTTGTTTTTCGTCCGACGCGTCGGACGCGTACACGTTCTATAGTAGGATCCGACATCGGGCCACTGCGGCACTAACACATGCCTCCCGAGGCATTCAAAACGCTCGTGCGTGTGCGCCGAAGTCGGACGTCGGACGAAGTCGGGTCCAGTCGGGTCCACTGTGATCGTGGCCTAAGGCGCGTCGGGCGGCCCGTGACTCGACTTCGTCGGGCGTGTTCGGCAGGAATCGGACAAGTTCGGGCGAGCGAGTTCGTAAGAACGCAGAGGTCATTGTTGAATCTCGAGTATCGCAATAACTCGCTGTGCCCGAGCTTGTCCGATTCTTTCCGAAGCCGCCCGACGAAGTCGAGTCGCGGGCCGCCCGACTGTCTGCGGTCCGAGCCGAACTCGAATATCGGGTGTCCCGCACGTCCCTGATTATAAGCGAATTTTCGTCAATACGAACGAATGAACACCGATTATACAGGGTGTCCCAAAATTCCTACAGCTCCCGGAAATTTCGTCCGTCCTTTTACCCACCAAGAGGTAGAAATGTCAGGTCCGCGAGCCGCAAGGGTACCTATTGTCCTACACCTCTCTTAAGAAACTTTCTAAAAGAAGGACGGACAACGTTTTCGGAATGTTACGCATTGACTCTGCGTACCAATCTGCAGGAATACCGAAACATGTGATTGCCATAAATTCTAGTTTTACAGCGGTCCTTCTCGTATCCTGTTTTTCGTACATCTGTTTTTCGTACCCCGTCGTTTTCGTCAACGTGCTACAGCGTGCATTTTCGACACGCATAGCGACCTCCCTAGACTTTTCAGAAAAATCTTGAGTAAAATCAGTGTCGTTCGAGTCGTGATAGAGAAAATATCTCCAAAGAGTTATCAGTACAAAACTCACGGTTGCTAATATGTGTGTTTTTAATAGTGATAATTACTAGTCTGCGGGTTTTTATGCAAAATAAAAGTTGGCTGCTGCCGTTGCAAGGGACGGGAGCCAAACAGATATTTGATTTTTACTTTAATCATGCGAACAAGTTGAAAATAATACATTGGAGTTTCTAATTATTTTAATCTCTCTACTGTTTTAAACTGCACCTACTCATTATTGCTACAAATGCATGAAAATCGCTGTTTACTGATTTCATTACTTCATTATTGTGATTTGTGCTATGATACAAGTGATATTGGAATTGTTATTAGTGCATAGCTATGTGGTGACAAGTGCGAACAGTGATCGCAAGTGTGGAAAAATTTTATGGCATCTGTATGAAAAAATCATACGATTTATTTATCGTTTGAACAGTGAAAGTGAAGGTCCGGATCTTTGACTTCACGCGCGTCCCTTGGGCCTGAGATTGTCTTATACCTACTATTCACCACCAGCTGTGCGGTTCGTTGACCTGACCGTACGTCCCTTACCGTTCGGCACTGTCGTATACCTGAGGCCAGCTGTGTAGTTCGTCACTGAGTGGGCAGTGACCCACATTTTCAAGCAGCAAGTGGATTTACGGCTAAATAGGTGAGTTTTTACAATACATAATTCAAAATTTCTACTCCTTCACTTGTTCACTTCTTCTTCGCGGCGGACCGCTAATGCTCCAGCGAGGGGATCCACCTGGCGTGCCGAACCATCTTTGCCAACACGCGTCTAGGTCGCGCTCTGATTGGTCAGTGTTTTTCGTTAATAACTCCTAAACCAAGCCTTGGCGGACATTTTTGCAAAGGAAAATGTTGCTTCAAATCACTCCAGGAACCTCCTGTACTCGAAGATTTACCGTTTAGATATACAGGGTGTCCCAAAACTCATGTTAATGCCGAAAATGGGAGGTTCCTTGGGCCATTTGAAGCGACATTTTCCTTTACAAAAATTGCGACTGCGGCTTTGTTTAGGAGATATTAACGAAAAACACGGACCAATCAGAGCGCGAGTTGGACCGGCGAGCCGGCAGGCGAGCGTCGTGATTCGTTCG
>CM052216.1:7448855-7516535 GCA_028454225.1 Lasioglossum leucozonium | reverse complement strand
CGGCTCGCCGGTCCAACTCGCGCTCTGATTGGTCCGTGTTTTTCGTTAATATCTCCTAAACAAAGCCGCAGTCGCAATTTTTGTAAAGGAAAATGTCGCTTCAAATGGCCCAAGGAACCTCCCATTTTCGGCATTAACATGAGTTTTGGGACACCCTGTAGTATTGAGAAGATGCGAAGTTGCAAATTCATTGTCGTCACCAGATGGAACAAATTCCGACACGGAGAACAACTGTGCACGCTGTGCTCGCTAGATAAATTGCTCTCAGTCGGCAGAGATCAATTCCTGTGAATCGATGGGGGGTGAAGGGGCGTCTCGCAATTTTTATTAAAGCGACACTGCCGGCATTGTTTATGATATGAAAATCTCGTGGAAACGGGGGCGACGCGTGCCAGAGGCATAAATTCCGGCGTTGCCGTGTATATTAGACGGCGGAGCGTTTTCTCGCGGAACAAGAGAAGCGAAATCGCTCGCGCAACGCGGCGCGGCGCGGTGGCGACCTGCACGTGTCGTGTTGCATTACGTCGTCGCGTCGCAACGTCGAGGCCTTAATCGATAAATGATATTGTGGCGGCCGTTGGTTTCCAATCGGCGTCAATTCGGATCCGGCCGCGACTATTTGGGGGCGGACAATAACGATATCAGCGCGGCCGCGGAATCCGGGAATCAATAATATTATCATAATTAATGGCGGCGAATTTGCGTGCCCGGCTGCGGGACCGCGGAAGGTTAATTGTGAGCTTCGCGACCGAGTCGGCCCGATAAATCTCTCCTGCGCCTAGGAATTGAACGGTTGCTGTCTGTTCGAATGGGGTTGTTATGCTGCACGAGTGCGGCCTAACCAACAGAAGTTGGAGGAAAAACGCAAGCCCAACTTGGATCCGCTGAAACGTGGACGCAACGATCTGTGGACGCGTCTGGTACCTTGAGTACGCGACACCTGTCGTTCATACACGTACAATTCAATTACAATGTTGTCAGAAATAGATTCGGTGATCAGCGGACTGCGGATCGTTACGCATTTATAGCAAAATTAAGTAGAATGATGAGGTAGGAGAATTTTCAAAATTGAAGTCGTCAACATACGATTTCAACTACCTTAAAATCGTTAAGGGAAGAAATAATGTTCAATTTGGCTTATATTTCTTCCACACAATTTTTATCTTGCATAAAGATCCGCTGTGTATTACCACACTATCGGCGGGTAGAAGGTGCTAATACCCGACCCGCCGATACCGTGCGTTACGCTACCTAGTCCGTGGCTGCATGTAGGCAAAGTTTCGCTGTCGTACTGCAGTGTGTCGCGCAGTGTCGGTAATTCAGAACTGTGTGCAGAAAAATTGCACCGCGTCCGATCTCTGCTCGGTCTTTGAAGTCTGTGTTCGTTATTGGGACGGTGGCGTCACCTAGCGTGTGGGACCTCAATCATCCCCAAGGTTCAAAGGTAAATAATCCGGCCGGTGGAACCACGGATTATCGAGCTTTCGGTTTTGTTCTCGCAAACCAAACCCGGGTAATCATTTTAACTGTGCTGCTGGCTGCGAATAGAACTTTAACCAAACAGTTCTATAAATTCTATGACTGTATTACCCTCCAGTACACGCGATACCAGGATATGAAAGGACTCATAATTCATTGGAAAATTTCATATAATTTTGCGAAACAATCAACCGATGAAACAGTATTCCAAATGAAACAATACGGAATACGTTTTGTAGTTGATTAGGACTTTCGGTAGTTATCTTTAGATTTTATTGTTAATTTTTCAATTCGTATAGATTGTGTATTTTGGGTACAGGACTGCGAAAGAACATTTTGTCCACGAAGAAGTCCAGGATCAGCGTTTGAGAATCGCTGCAGAGACGTCAGAAGCAGGGGTCTTCTTGCAATACTGTTAAGGCCTACTTCAGCAGGACCTATTTCACCCCATTCTAAGTGACAACGCCTCGCCGCGCCGCGGCGATGGGGTTCGGCGGTAATAGAACTTCCATTACGGGGGCAGTCCAGTAGGCACTTCTTCCCACTCGCTGTACAAACATTGAAATAACACCGTCGGCTGGGACTTGACGTTATCGCGTTATCGACGGTGATTCTCGTTGTACAAATCAATTGCACGAAACGGATGTTGAATAACTGATTGAAAATAAGAATGTGTTTTTTCTGTTAACCACTTCGCTACCGAGTACGAGGCTATGGACGAAATCCACTTGACCATTGGTAGCGAGATATCTCGTCCACGGTAGCAAAGAGGTTAATAACATTAACGAATCGACGAGAACGTAAAAACGAAATTCATCTAACGTCTTCAGAGTTTGGTATCTTATCCAGTAATTTCTATCGCGAATGCATAAATAAATCCGTTTAATTACGAGCGAACTGGAGACAAATCGGTGGGAAGAACGTGTGTGTGTGTGAAATCGACGCGAAAGGACGGATGCTGGTTAAACAGGGTCACCGAAAGTCGCGGTGGCATCAAAGGACTCCGCGAGAAGCCGTTCTAAACTTATTTGCCGTCGGGACTGGCACGGCGTCGGTACGAATAATGGAGCGTCTCGGGCAGGATCATAAAAATGTATCCGGCGGTGTATCGCGAAGTACAGTGTGGAAGAAAGTTTCGAAAACGAAGAGTTATCTGCGCCGCTAAGGTGAGGGCATCAACGAGAGAGAGAGAGAGAGAGAGGGGGGGAGAGGAGAGGAGAGCCGTAGGCAGCAACCGGTCGCCGCGCATACTTTCAGCGGACTGGATTTACGGAGGTGTGAAGCTCGCATCCGCGTTCTCGAGAGCCTCGAACTTTGTCAAATATATTAAAAGGTGTCTGCCGGGCCAAACAAAGATGTTTTCCAGGCCGGCAGCCTTTTCTCCACCTTCCCCTCCGTAGGGTCTCCGGCGCGGCGCGACGGCTTAGCGGTACTTTGCCGTCATTGTATACGGTCTCGCTGCCGCCATAGGCGCGGGAAACGAGAGAAACTTTTCGTCGGTTTCTTCTCGTCTTAGGAAACGAGTTCTCTTTCTCTCTCTCTCTCTCTCTTTCTCTCTCTCTACGTGTGTCTCGTCCTCTCCTTCTGGCAAAAAAGTTTCCCGGCAGACCGACGGCCGTTCATTTCCGTAATTAATACCGCCGCGACGATAACGAAGGACCTTAATTGCGAACACTTTCCGGGACGCTTAACTAAATATCGTTTCATATATCACGCCCGGTAGCCGGCCGGCTCTCTTATTGCGCGTCCCGTTTTTATTCGTTTCGGCTATTATCATTCCCGGGGCTCGTCGTTACCGGTCTTCTCCTCTCCGAGTTTCATTTCTCACGGTTTTTCGCGGCAGCCCGTTCAACATTCCTTCGTTAACGTCTCCTTTCGTCTCGCGAGCACTGAATGGCTGATAGTTTCATTTTGATACGCCCGGTTCCTCTCGCAGTTTCCCTTGGGGACATTAATATCACCGTCGTCGTCGTCGTCGCTGGCACGCGCGAACCGAGCCGGGCGGAAAGCGCACTCCGGGCGCGATCGAAAAGAAACCGGAGTAGTTAGATGCTCCGCGACGCGACGGCATCGGATTCGGTTTAGTGAGTTGGCTGATCGCTGCTCTAGATCAGGCCTGGGCAACGCTGGCTCGTGGAACAGATGTGGCTGCCCCTTCTATTCGCCTGCTCGGCGTGTCAGTCCCACCCACGTCCACTGGGACTCGTCCTTCTCTTTCTTAACCCTTTCGCTACCACGGACGAGATATCTCGCGCCTTGATACTTCCCGAAAAACGCTTTTGACGAGATATCTCGCCACCTAGCACCAGTGATTTCACATTATAGACGAAATATTTTCTGTTCTGTTCGGTCATTTTGTACCTAATCAAGTAATTAACCAAGTAACTAATCAAGACTAAACCCCTAAACGGTGAATGCTGTGCCACGACTTCAATATTTACCAACATACTGCACACAATATACACAAGCGACATAAGAAAGATGGACATTGTAAACATACGCGTCTTGGGTACAAAATGACCGAACAGAACAGAAAATATTTCGTCTATAATGTGAAACCACTGGTGCTGGGTAGCGAGATATCTCGTCAAAAGAGTTTATCGGGAAGTATCGGGGCGCGAGATATCTTGTCAAAAGCGTTTTTCGGGAAGTATCGGGGTGCTAGATATCTCGCAAAAGGCGTTTATCGGGAACTATCGAGGCGCGAGATATCTCGTCCGTGGAAGCGAAAGGGTTAAGGGAGAGGGGAAATGCATTTACGCACACCCCGGAAAGATGGCAGTTGCCGGGTAGTGTCCGACTCGACTAAACCCCTCTCCCAGAGCGCGTTACGCACCTTTACCTTTCCATTTACGGGCATGAGATCCCAGTAGTCTAGGACCCCGCTTTAAGCATTCCTCCTGGTTGCTATTCTCGTGTTTATTGCGTTGCCCAGACCTGCTCTACACCTTTATGCATCGGCCCGCGAAGTTTCGTTGAGCCGCGACTGTCGGAAAATATGAGCGATCCAATGCTGCTATGATTTCAGATTTGAGGATCTGGAAAGGAAATACGACATCTCATGGAGTCGAAAAGTGTGCTCCTCGATACTCGAGGCGTCACGATCAGGTTCGCGAAGGAAACGAGCTGCGTCGATCGTGATTTGGGTCTCTCACCTTCGAAATCTTGGAGGATAGTGGTGGAGGAGTAAAGACGAGGTGGTCCGAAAATATGGCGTCGGCGAGTATGACAAGGCCGCGGACACCGGCCTCGGATCAGTGGAATGGCGGTGCGCCATTGCTATTCCACCGGCGTGCCCGGTCCCTTCTTTCTCCGTGTTCTGCGGCGCGTACGTGGCAAGGGCGCCGACTAACCGGATCAAATCTCTCTCTCTCTCTCCCTTTCTCTCTGTTACACTCTCCTCCTCTCTGTTCAGCTGCGCAACATCTATAAATGAGAAGTTGTCGTTGACGTTTGCAGGAGCGAGCGCCGCGCAGGCTAATGCGGCCCGCAATCTCTGTTTAGCCCGTTGCACCGTTGCGTGACTGCGAACGTAGGCCGCGATTTAAATTCCCTTGGCGCGAGCCAGGGGTTAGAGTCCCTCTTTATCGTGGACAATTGTTCAAATCTCCCTGTCTCTTTCGCGCGTCCTCCGCCTCTCGCTATTACATCGGTCGGAGGACATGCACGGCCGCCGCACGTGCGAGCGAGCGGAAGCTCCCTCTCACATCTGACATTCTTCCCGTGTCGTTATCTTTCCACCTACGATTCGCCTACGTGATCCACGGTACGCAGTGTAGTCACTGCGTCGGGCCCGGGATTTAACCGAGAAACTCTCCCGTAGACTGTACCTGGTACGGCGAAAATTAGTCGTCGGATAGTGTATGTATAGTGCTGCCACCAAGCGTCGCCACTCTGTCAACTACACGCAACAGCTCCCTACTTACCAATATGGCGGCGCCTTCACTTGCCAAAAACAGTGAAAATTAATGAATTTTAGTTGCTCATAACTTTTCAACGAGTGAACTCCGCGGCTTGGGACTTCGATAGTAGGCGTTTTCTCGACGAAATGAACAGGATTAGACATAACAAAGTAAGAAATCTCTGGGTTCCCAAGTGATAGTTTAACCGCGAGGGTCAGCACCGTGGCGATCCTAATATGGACAATCTTCACCAAGATGACTGGCGTTGACAGTCTCAACACTGAATCCCGAAAGTCACGTACCCGGACCATGTGCTACACTGATGGTCCCTGCCATAAAACGTTGCTCGACGCTGGCCGCTACAGATATGTTGTGCGATGGTCACACACGATGATCAATGGGTTTTTTCATTTTTTCTTGTACATTTATCTTATTCGGGCTAATCGCGGCGAAATCTCCTGCTGCTTCCGAGCGATAACAGGTTGTTAGCTGGGGAGGGGAGGGGGTGGCTCGCGTAGAATTTCAACTGCGGTTTTGAAGAACATTTGTCATCGTCCCGCCGTGTGTCGGCCAGCACGGTTCTCATTTAAATATACGGCGCATTTTTCCGATGACGTCCTCTCCTATATCCGGGCTGCCGCGGGAGCGCGTGTGTCCGCGCGCAGATTCCCCGGTTGCTTTTTCCATCAGAACCGGAAACACGAACCGGTAACCGCAATTTATGGCCGGGCAACAATCTATTCTTACATTTAGCGTCCATTTTCCGGCACCCGGACCGTTTAAACGAAATATACATACGCATACACACATACACTCGCGCGAGCGGGCATCGGGTAGAAGCGGCGTCATCGGACCGTGTCCGGCGATCATTTCGTGGAACAACGGATTAATTGTATCCGATGCGTCAATTATTCACTACTCGCCTAACGAGCAATTTTTTCCCGTGGCCGGGAAGCGTTTTGCAATGCAACCATCACGTCCGGCGCGCTTTCGGTTTAAAACGTTGGTCCATCTAAAGAAAAGTAAAAAAAAATATAGTGTGTCCGTGAAAGTGTTCATTCTCTAGGCGAAAATTTACGAAACTGTTTATTTCTGGATTATTGCGGTAACGCAATGTCCGGCATGACCAATGGCAGCTCTTTAGTTTAGGTAAACAGAAATTTTTGAGTTTCTCCTATGTAATGATGTAGAGTTTAGCGAGAAAATGCTAAAAATCCAAGTTCCAATCCGCGAACATCAGTGGTTGAAAAGTTATGACTGTTCAAAGTTGAGCGATATTCAGTGCTTTGACAGATATGGGTTAGGTGAAATGCCGAACATTGCAAGCGTCCTCTCCTTTTTTAAACCTTTCCCAACATATTTCCTCTGAAAGATCGGCGCTCTACGTTACCGACATTATCGCATGCTTGTGCTGCCACCTTGCGGCTGCGCGACGGTCACTGCGTACCAACATGGCGGCCCTCTTACCTGTCGAAAAAAATGAAAATCGCTCAAGTTTAAACAGTCATAACTTTTGAATCACTGATCTCCGCGGGTTGTAACTTGGATTTTTGGTATTTTCTCGCTAAAATCTATACGATTCTATAGGAGAAAGTAAAAAGTTTCTGTTTATTTAAACTGAAGTTTAACCGGACCAATTACAGATTGATACTAGACTTCTTGATATTTATCGCCTAATTGTCCGCGAGAAAAGAAATTCGCTGGAAAAGGCGGGAGTAAAAAGTTAATTCTGTATGGTTAGAATCGCGTGTCGAGCGAGGGTGCAACGAACGACGCGGACACCGACGCCGACGCCGACGCCGACGCCGACGAATAATTGACAGCATCGTCCGGCAGGCAACCTTTAAAGGGTATAGGGAAGTTTGTCGCGGGCGTAGATAACGCGTCGTCCATAACAAGCGATTCCCGTTCGTTTACCATGCCGAGAATATTCATAAATCACTAGGAAGTGCCCCTATGAAGCCGATGTTCTCATAATTACATCCGCGCCCGGGCTTTTCCGCTCACTCCTTTGTCCCATTAATCGCGCGTCTCTCTGTCTCTCTCTCTCACTCTCTCGTTAATAATCGACACATAGTACTCAGCGATTCGTCACGCGATCCCTGTCACGCCGATACCTATCGACGTTTTTCCGAAGATCGAGTGTTTATTAGAGTACCGGATTGATTATTGAAGGGGGTTGCGAGTTTGACGAGGAAGAGGGTGCTTTTAACCCTTCGGTGGTTTATCGGGGCTCAGCGGGCCTGTGTACCTTGAAAATTAATTATTTAAGCGTGGGTGTGGCAGTTTAATGACTTGGGTAATTCTCTATTGCCCCTTGAAGTTTACTTAAGGATCAGAGTCTCTCCTCCTTAAGAATCTCAACGGTGCGCTAAATTTTCTGCTTCTTCGTTTACCGAAAAATTATTATTTCAGGATTTCGCGAAAAAGTTTCGGCGATTATAACAATACGAAGGGGAGAACTGTTTCCTTGATACTCGAGGCTGCAGCTATCGTTGCAAGAATTTCGTCGAGAAGTTTGATTAAAATGTACATTGACGGAATTTGTGGAAAGTTTGAAAAAACCGCGTGGAAAGTTCCCTTCAGGAGAAAAAGAAAGCTGCCTTTTTAAGGGTCTCAGGAATGCGAAAGGGCCGAAGTACCGAGGGTCTTAGGAATTGCAAACTTCCTGAGAACTTCGTGAGAGACCGTTCGTTAACGCGGAACTTCTAGGTACACCAATAGATCGGTTAGTGTACTTGGTAGCAGTCTGTGGATACCTCGAGATGTGGTCGCCCATCTGATATTTCGAGGTTAAGTGACGATCGATCGCGGTGCTGGTTCAGATGGATGACCGTGGTGTCCGATTTTTCGCAATAATTAGTTCCGCAATTTATTCAACGTAGCCCACAACTTTACATCTAGGAAGTTCTCCGAGGTTCGAAACTGTCAACCTTCTTTGAAGGCCATTTGATGGATGTCATTTTCAAAGTCAGTGGGAAGAAGACAGAGAAGTCTAGGGATTTTTAGGGCTACGACTTTACCAAAGGCAAGAACCCTCAGGGTTGCAAAAGGGACCAATTATCAAAGGGCCTAGGGAAAACTCTCGTGGTAGAACCGATTTGAATTTAGCTACCTTTCACAGTGAAATATGATAGAGCTTCGGGGAAGTGGACATCGTAATTAACGCTTACAGCGTCGACGTGGACAGACAAGAAACGGCCGGGTTGCTTGTTCGTGCAGAGGGAGCTTGCAAAAAGAGAGTCGAATTGGAACCTGGTGAGAATTCCGTTGGACGTTAGGGGGCCGCGCGGGTGCGGGGGTTGAAAACGGAATTTTCATCGGCGACCGAGCAAAAACGACTCGGTATTTACGGCCGACCTGATTCGTTCGCGAGCCCCTGTAATTCATTGCGTCGCGTAGAGTCGCCTCGCTCTGCCTCGCTCTGCCTCATCCTGTCTCGCGTTCCCAAGAGGGGTTAGAGCGAGAGAGCATAGCCTGCGGGTTAGGGGGGGGGGTTTAGTCGGTGGCGGAGAAGTCATTTATTATTCCGTGGATTAATTTCCCCGCAAGAGTAATTACAGAACACCGGTTATTGAAGCGTAATGGCTGCTGTATAGAAGTATGCTAATTTTCATGAGGCGCGGCAGCGCGATGACAAATTGAGCTAAGTTAATTTCGGCTTGTTTCTGCGCGGCGTTGATTGGCACACAAAACGGTTTATCGTAATGAAGTAAACGCGCCTGCTCTCCCGCGGATATTTATGGGGTCCCGCGGGACCCCGAAAAATCACCGGGGAATATAGACTTGTTCCTGTCGAAGTGTTAATCCGCTGCTTCTGGTCGTGCTTCATTACTTTTGGCATTTTGCGGCTCTTTGATAACCACAGTGCTCTCCTCGCGTTAAAAATTTCTAGTTTGCTAGACGACTGTGTTGTCAGTGTCCGATTGTCAGTTGATTTACCACACAGTGTTAAAAAAATTTCAACGACAGATGCTGCTTGCTTGACGTCATTCCACACCGACAGGGGATCGTTCGGAGAATTCTTACGTATATGTCATGTTAATACCGAGACACGGAAAACTGCTCGCGATTTTGGAGGAGGGGGACACTTAGCACGGTGTGTTCGCAAGCGCGAGAGGTGCTTTTAGGCTTCAGTGTAAACGATACGTGTGTCTACAAGGGTGTCTTGTCGACACCCGTCCCAGTCGCCGAAGAGTCTAGGCCTTGTTTAGGCTGTCTGCTCCTTCGGAGGAGGCAAAGGGTTGTCGAGATCGTACACTCAACTAATGGCCGACGATCTGTCATCGTGCTGCCTAAGCTCGAAGAAAGGTTTGGCTAGGGATTAAGCGTTTCCCCGAGAAGTGGCGAAGTCATTATCAACGTTTTCCCCGGACTGTCAGCATCAGAGACGTATCGGGTCTTTTATCGACCAGAAAAACATAAACGGGGTCAAGCTATTCCCGGCAATCAGGAACGTAACGACTCTGATCGAAAGATTAGACGGAGATTGACCAGAAACGAAGAAATTTCAGATATCCTTACTGTCCAAACAGATGTGCTACAACTAAAAGTGCCATATCAAAAATACCGAAACTCGGGAAAGCTTACTTGACAATATAAGAACCAGAAGGCCAAGATGTATTCGTAGCGATTCTATACAAAACACCGAGAAAATATGTAGAATATTCAGTCTCCCGGCGATCTCCATACCCACCGAAGCAAATTTATCAGTTCCCCATAAACGGGTCTCTACAATCTCGCCTCACTCGTAAACCAAAAACTTCGGGACCCGTCATTTTGACCGTAACAGTTCCAGTTTTAACGACACTTTTATCTCCCCCCGGGGCCGCGATAAAGACTCTAACACGGCGAGGAGAGAGATTCCGTTTAAATTTTATTTCCGATAAATCAGCTCGCGAAACTTTCCATTTGCGTAAGGATCTAGTAATGATCGAGTATCTTCGGGAAGTAAAGTACCGAGCTGAAACGCAACAAGCGAGAGAAAGAAACGAATATCGCGGAAAGAAATATTTGCTGTTTTCCCTGATGAAGGGGAGGGGTGGGTGCAAACTTGCTCCCCGGGGTGGTCTTAATCCGAAAACTTCTGGGAGACTATCCCGGTTCTTTGCGAGGCGGATAATTTTTCTTGGTGGAGTATAAAGAAAGGAACGATATTCGGTCTCGGTCTCGGTCTCGCTTTTGTTTCGCGAGTCTGCTCGCGGAATCGCGACACGCGCGTCGAAGAATCTCGGCCTAAACCGGGACCGTTTCTCTTCGGGACGTGCCCGGGACGTTTTATCAGAGCGGGATTAATGGCATTGTCTGCGAAGGAGGATCCCGAGACGAATCGTTATTATCGTTACTTCCAGCTGCTTTTCTTCGCTTTCGAAACCTCCCTCTACGAAAATGAGTTTCCTCTCTCTCCGCTGCTGAAAGGAGACAAGTTGTAATAATATAGAAATGTGGGAGTGTAATGATTTACAGATGTTGGAATGCAAGAATATAGGAATGTAGGAATATAATAATTCAGAAATGTAGGAATATAGAATGCAGATGTCTAACATTTTAGGAATGTGGGAATGTAGAAATATAATAATTTAGAAAGTTTTGGAATGTGGGAATATAGGAATGCAGATATCTAACAATTTAGGAACGTAGGAATATAGTAATTTGAAATGTTGGAATGTAAGAATATAGGTATGCAGATATCTAACATTTTAGGAATGTAGGAATATGGGAATATAGGAATGTAAAAATATAAGAATATGAGAGTGTAGGAATGTAAAAATATAGAGACGTAATCATTTAGAAATTTAGGAATGCGAGAATATGGGAATGTATGAATGTAATAATTTCGAAATGCAGAAACGTGAGAGTATACGAACGTGATAAATTTCGAATTGTAGGATTGCAAGAGTACGTGAACGCACAGCAACGTGGAAACGTTCTTTCCTCCCGTGAATAGAGCAACGATTCCGTGGGAGCAACGGTGTAATTGTGAGGGGCGCACTGTTGCCGATTACTTCGCCCGAACTATGGCTGAGGCGGAATTCCCGTCGAAGTAGCGCAAGTTTCGTTGCAGTTCCGTAACGGCAGGAACGCGGCATTAGACACTGCTTAGCAGTACAGCTTACTAATTAGATAGTGCAGTTTGATGTTTACGTCTTAATCCCGGGTCGACGTTGGTGAACATTTTCCTACGATCTCCCTCCACCTCCCTCGACGCTCTTCGTCTTCACTGTCTAGTTGAGAACTGCGATGTATAAACGAAGATCTACGGCCTGTTTTCGAAGAAGGATTACCAACTTCGCAGACGCTATCTGGAAATAAGCGAGACGATCTTAACGAGTCTGCGTCGATGCGATATTTATCGAGAGAGAGAGGGAGAGACTCCGCGATAGTGCCTGCTGCGTTCCAGGCATAGGGCTACTACAGTAGGAATGACTTTAACAATTGTTCGAATGGAAATGTCGGAACGTGGGAGCGTAATTTGCAGTAAGCAATCTTTCGAACAAATTGTCCCGCTGTTCCAAATCCGGCGGAATGATCGAAATAAATTTCCCGTAAAATCATTTACGAGGACGGAGATTTTGAAGATCCCCCGAAATCTGTTCGGGAGGAACGTCTTGAACCCGCGAAATAATTGAAACAGATTTGTCTCTTGTTCCAGTTCCTGTGGGATGGGTATTCGGCGCGAATAGAAATTCGAGGACACGTCAGACGGAGAGAATTAAGATGTGGCCGTGTCGAATGGTTGGTTGCGGTTTAATGCAAGCCAGTTTCCAGCGTGCGGTTCTTTGCCGGTCGTTATACGCGTCTTATCATCTTCATTCGCCATCAAAATTAAACGACTTAGCAATCGTTGCTGCCGCTTAAAACCTCGTCTCGTTAAAGTACAGACAGAGAGGGAGAGAGAGAGAGAGTGAGTGAGAGAGTATACTTCCAGTGTTGGAGCTCCAGCTTATCTCAGCCGGCGCCGAAGCAATCTGAAGTATTAAAAACTGCTGTTCGCTCGTTGAGCTGCCACGAAACAATATGCAAGCTAATTACAAAAACTGTTAACCCTTGCACACCGAGCTAGCATTGCGAGAGCTCGCTGTAATCCTGACTCGCTACCACCCCCGATGAAACGGAGCAGCAACCTGTCGTAAATTAAAAGCCCCGCTCTCTTTCTCCATCTCTCTCGCTCTCTCTCGTCTGGTTCAGCAGAATCTCCATTCTCTTCCGCTGAAAAGTAATATACCTGCCGCATTCGCCATTTAATAGAAGACATTAGACATTAGCGTTACACCGAATAACGCCCCCCTCGGAAAATAGAAAAAACCTGCTCCAACCCTTAAGACTGAAAGACTGGACCTTCCCTCGGAGTCTCAAAGTTTGAATTAACGAGACCACTCGAAGCTCTAGGAGAAAAGGACTGGAAATTCACTCGAATTTTTCGTCCACTCGTGAAATTTACTAGAATCATCGATCGTTAATGATATCTTCGTTCAACTATTTATTTTCGGTCTATCGAGCAAACTGAGAAGATCTCTCTATGTCCATAAAAATCGAAAACATCTCTGCAGTCGACGACGGTTTTCGCAGATGATATCGGCAGTAAAGGTTAGATTAGAGCGCCGCAGTTAGGCGTTTAAAGCGAGAACAACCCCCGGCCGGCTAATTCCGCGCGATCAGATAGGCGGATCCAGAGCGGCGTTTCGACCTAATAAGAATTTTAATTGAATTAAACAAACGATGCGGAAGGGCCGGGAGGAGGGGTTCGATGTTTGCCGAGCGATTCCGATTCATATCGAGCGCCACGGGCCGAGGAGCTTCCGCGATTACACGTCGAATCGGAACGCAATAGCAATCCAGAACCGAGCTCCGTAAGACCCTCTATTACCGTAAGTCGAAGAGGTAGTTTCTTCGTACATATTGTTCTTCTTTGTTTTTAACATGGATATGTTTTACAACAAAAAACGATAGCATAAGTGTGACATCAAAAATGGTGATACTAAAAAGTGTAAGAGACAGAGATAAAGAGAGAGAGAGAGAGAGAGGGAAACAGAGAAACAGACAGACAGATAGAGAGAGAGAGAGTGAGAGATCTAGAGAGCTAGGAATCTAGGGAGCTAGGAATCTAGTGATCTAGGGATCTAGGGGGCTAGGGATCTAGGGATCGAGGGAGAGAGAGATTTTTTCCACATAAGACAATATCTAAAATAGCCTCACCCCCCTCCCAAATATATCCATGATTCAACATTTTTCAAAAATTATATTTTCTCTCTCATTCTTGTTTTTATGGATCTGGATGCAAAATAAAAATTCTTTGTTCGAAAGAATTGAATCGTCACGTCCGAATAAACGTCGAAACATTTTGCACGGTTTCGCCGTACGTTGGGTCCGCGGCGGCTGCACAATGGCGTTGCAGCTAGGCGTGTTGCACTTTATAACATACGGGGATCGGATTTCCGTTCTCGGTGGCTAATGCGAAATCGAAATCTGTAGAAACAGGAACGTCATCGGGCGGAACACAGGGTAGCACGTGTGTACGGAACGGTGTGGGGGGTGGGGGAGGAGCGTGGGCGATGCACAGCGTGGCGCGAGCGATAAACCCGAGCGGTATAAGATGCATTATTCATTAAGCGGGGAAACATTATTCGAGATGGAGTTATTAAACACCGATGAAACAGGTGGAAATCGCGAACTCTTAGCGGCGTGGGCCGGCCATATACATATATCCCGGCGAGTTGCTGGCAATAGAATTCGGTGGGGGATCGATCCGGTAATTTGTTCCGATTTCGCTCGAATTCCGCGAGTGCACCTTTCGCTGCAGCTTTTCCACTGAAAGAGAGGGTGAGTGAGAGAGAGAGAGAGAGAGAGAGAGAGCGAGGGGGAGAGGGCAATGGAGAGGCTCGTGTTACCCGTTCCGAGGTGTCGAAGGTGCTCGTTGAATAATCAACGGGAGCTTATTCGAGTAATCGGGGGACCAAATTGCGCGCTTTATCCCGACCGTGCAGCTGAAACTTTCTCTCTCTCTCTCTCTCTCTCTCTCTCTCGCTCGCTCTCGTTCTCGCTCTACGAGGATTAAAACGGGCTGGGAATAGTCGCGAACGCGAGCGGCGACGTATAAATACGTGTAGGAAATATAGATGGTTTATCGGGTTACCGAGCTGCTGCAGCAACACACGCCATTGAATACCGAGAGGATCTTCTTTATTGAATACTCCGGGCCCGTCTTCTCCCGATCACCGGCCGAGTGAACAATTAAACGGAACAATCGACGCGCTCCTTATCGAAATTGTCAGTTCGATCGTCGAAACGATTATCAAGGATCAAGGTCGTACGAAGGTCAACACGTTTTTCCGCAGAATTTGATATACTCCATTCGCACATTTAATGTTTACATCGCAATATTTCCTTCTATTGTACGCATTTTCGAGGAGTCTCAAGGAAATATTGCGTACTTGGTTTCTCAAATATTGTTTCGGTAAGATGTTCACGCGGAGGACGATCGTAAGCGTCGGGAGGATTAATAGCGTGCCGAAATTACAACGGCGGCTCGTTGTAATGAAATCACTCGTGCCAACGTGTTCGGTTAGGCGAGCAGCGCGGCGTCGCGACAGATAAACGTATCCCCATCGACGAAGACAGTCGGGAACAGAGAAACTCGATTGCAATACGACGAATGCGATAATGGATGCGTCGCGACGCCGGCAAAGCCGCGTCTGGTTCACGCCCGGCACCCACTGACTGATTAATCCGCGTCGAATCGATCGGTCGTCGAACGCCAAGCTCACCCGCAGCCATGAACTTCCGGTCTGAAGGCGAAGCATCCCGCATTCGCGCGGCTTCCGAGAACCTCCGATCGTCTTGGAGGCTCTGTAACTGTTACACCTAATGAATAAAGGGTGTCTCAAAATGACATGACATTTTAATTGGTCAATAAAACGTGTTATTTATTTGAAAAGTAAATTCAAATTATCAAAATAAACGGATACAAAATGTGAATAAATATATAATTAACATTTTTCAGCAGGAAATTTTAATAACTGAACGAAGAAATAGAGGAAACTTAGGAATTAATTTCTACACCAAATAAATAAAGGATAAATATAACTACAGAATAAAAATGGATACAAAATACAAATAAACACAGGATAAATACACATTTTCAGCAGAAAGTTTTAATAATATAGAATTAACATAAATTTTCAGCAGAAAATTTTAATAACTGAACGAAGAAGTAGAAGAAACCCAGGAATTAATTTCTCCACCAAATAAATAAAGAATAAATTGTAGCGGCCATCGGCATTTATGGATAGCAACATTCGGCATGCAGATGGTCGGGAAAAAGTTTATGGAACGCGTTGTCCCACATCTGTTTTTGAGAAAGTCGTTAGTCGTTTTAACGATAATTTCTGAATTTTTGCATTGGCAAATTTTGGCCATTAGATCTTTTTAGCCACGGCCTCGACAGTTAGTACGGGTACCATAAACCAGGGATGCGTACCGTGGACTAACCCTAACCCAAACCCGGTTAACCGAGCGAGGTTTCTGTAACCCATACTAACCCGGAGAGAGCGGGTTTTAGAGCCTAGAGAGAACCGGTTAACCCCTCTTGGAAGCGGGTTAACCCGCACGGAGCGGGTTTCAGAGTCTAGAGACAGCGGGTTAACCCGCTCCCGAATGGGTTACTAGTGAGATAAGATAGATACTTCTAGACAGTTCACTTCAGAGTTCAGAGATATACAAATATATGTACATATATTATGGATAAAAAGAGATCCCTTTTGTATTGCAATTTCTTGTTTTGCAAAAACCGAAAAATACCGGCATTTATTTAGGTTTTGACAGAGGCAGCATACCTTACCTTACCCTTCCGAGAGTTAACTATTTCGGACTTTCCCATTTCGGCATTATTTCTTGTTTCGAAACAGCATACTTTCGAGCGGACAGTCCTTGAATTTTGGATGGCGACCGTAGCAGGCAATAAAATAATAAAGCGCTTCAGACCTAATAAAGCATACTGACAAGGGAACATATTCAGTCGGTACAAGCCGATTTTTATGAGACTTATGCGAGATATAGTTCTTTAATTTTTTTTTCCAATTTTCATCGAAAATTTACATTAAAAAGTTACAACTATGGTATTCATGATCCTACTGTAGTCTTGTGTAACCGGGTTAACCCTAACCCGAATTCTGTTCGGTTCTCGTAACCCAAGTAACCCGTCTAACCGGGTTACAGAAAAATTCGAACCGGGTTAGGCGGGTTACAGAATTCATCTGTAACCCGGTTAGGCGGGTTACTCGGGTTACGAAACCCGAACCGGGTTCGGGTTAGGATTCGCATCCCTGCCATAAACGTCGAGTTTCCGAAGGGACAGCACGCCTTGCCAGGCACCGGAAAACCCGCTATATTGCTTAATTACCGGGACCACCCCCGCGTTCAAGGATTAGAGGCGTCAGGGGCACAAGGATAAGGGGGGACCCAAAGTACTCAAAAAACGCCCTGATTGGTGAAAAGGTCAACGCAGGCAGAACCAATATATCAACGGTGTAAAATGTTCAAAGAATGTGCTCATCGACGTTGAACGGCAAAATCCTAATTCGGGGCAGCGCAGTGAGTCTCGACGCGAATGAATGGAGGAGGGAGCAGGTATGAAGAGGACATTCGCGCTCGGCATTTCGCATTCCGCGACTCTCCCAATGAAATTGAGGAAGGGTCGGGCCGGTGCAGATCGGCAGGGCTCGAAGCAGGACACTAATAACGCGGCCATTAATTCACATTAACTCGTATCCGGAGGCTTTGTCCCGAGCATCGTCCTTCCGAGATTGATTTCGTCGACCCCGTTCACAACGCCCCCCCGCCCCCACCCGGAAACCGAATACGATCGCGTTTCATCGCGTATACCCTCTCCCTTTCAATCCCCTTTCTCTCTCTCTCTCGCACAAAATCAGTGTCCAGTTAAGGCACGCTATTATCCCCGATGATCAATTTGTTTCCTGGAAACGGCCGAGCGAAAGGACAGGTGAAACGATACCGTGAGAATTCCGCCAACCAGATGACAGCATTTACATTCCCCGTTCGGGATATCCGAGACTTCTTGATTTCGTTCGATCGTTACCAATGTTGATCTCGTTGGAGAGCTTCGTTGGTTCGAGTCGAATCTATACGATTGCAGAACTGGTTCTCGACGTTCGATAGAGCAGCTGGAAAAGATCATCCCATCTTGTGAAACCCTACTTTCACGGATCCTTGAAATTGAAGAACGCTTCTGCGTCGCGTAGGAAGAACGAACAAATCTTCGAGATCAAGAGTAACTCTGCTGGCAAATAAAAAATCGTTCCAAGTATGAAAACCGCCGAGCATCTGCAGATGACAGGCGGCGGCTCTTCATTATGTACAAAGAATTCACCGCGAGAAAGGCAATTAGCAAGCTCGCGAAACGAACCCTCGCACGGAGCACGATGGTCCATTTATACTATCAGCACAGACACGTTCCGTATCCGATCAGACAAATATTCTTCAATGCATTTAGGTACAAATGTTTATACTATCCGTATCGGAACGGCACCGGCACGTATCGGCACCGTTCCGACAGGTTCATTTATACTATCAGCACAGACACGGAGCGTGTCCGATCAGACAAATATTCTTCAATGCATTTAGGTACAAGTGTTTATATTATCCGTATCGGAACGGCACCGGCACGTATCGGCACCGGTCTGACCGTCCAACATTCTCGCAAAGAATACTTTAGCGATTGGTGCCGGTGCGAATAGTTGTATGCATGCGTTCCGACTCTGTTCAGACTAGGCTGAAAATCATGAGTCAAATGTTTGTAGATCCTAAGATTAAAACTTGGACTTTTGCATTTTCTCGCCAAAATCTATAGGATTACATGAGAAAAAGGTAAAAATTTCTGTTTACGCAAGGTACAGTGCAGCCTAAGATAATACTCGGAAAAAAGATGGCTGATGTGAGGGTTGAATTAAAACCAGTATTAACGGTGAAGCCGTCAAAATCCTTCGAGATTCGTTCATAGGTCACTAAAGACTACAAGATATTAAAATTTGAACGGAACGTGTCTTTGCGGATAGTAGAAATACTACTGTCCGAGTCTTAACGGTGCCGATACGGATACGGAACGTGTCTGTGCTGATAGTATAAATGGACCTTAATGAGTAGTAAATACGAAACAACGGGAGACCAGAATCGACTGGACGAGGCGGTAAAAGAAAAAGTAACCAGCGTGATATCGGACCGTGAGGATATCGGATCAGCGATTAGACCGATTAGCGTCTTCGGCAGGCCGTCCGTCGTTCGATCGGATCAATCGGAGTGAATTGCGGTTGTCCCGATGTTAATTTGAGGCCGATAAGCGACGCTTCTCGGGGCTTTCCGGTCGGTGCCGCGTCAAGTAGCATTCCCCGGGCCAATGTTCCGTCGGCTTACGTGCAGTCCGGCTTCATCAGGGTTTCCAGAACGGGCACCGACAGACGCCTCGGCGTCTCATCTTTGATGATTGATCATGCGAAACCTGCTCCAGGACAGAGAGAGAGAGACAGGGAGAGAGAGAGGGAGGCACGGGGACACACCGAAGGCGAGATGTTTCACCAACACCGGCTCGTCAAACTACCGGCTCCCCAGAGCTAATTGCACCGCCGTGCCGCGCCGTGCCGTGCCGAATCCTGCGGCCATCCGAACGCTATTGAACGATCACGGCACGCCGGAAGTCGTGCGTCACGCCCGCGAACGCTTATCGCCGGAACGACTGCGAATCTTCGAGGACTATCTCTTGCCTTTGTCGCGCTGTTCCGGTTAATTAGCGGCCTCGATTGTTCCGTCGGTTTGCTTATTAATTCAATCGTGTACACGCAAACCGTGTACAACACCGAACACCAGAGAGGATCGGTAACATGATTTCGCTCGTTTTATTCGCTTGGTATGTATAATAGATCCTGCCTATCGATCTGCTTATTAATTTAATCATTTATACATACGCACGTGTTAGCGAAGGGCCCTACTTTCGATGATTTCCAGTTACTTGCGTTAAATATCTTGAGGAATTGCTAGGACGTCCGAAATAAATGACCAGGAGGGGGACGCCCGTAACGGCATTAGGGGGCATTGATTATCTAAAATAAAAGAAAATAAATAACATCAGACGAGAGTCGTCTGGCAACCGGGAATAAACAGTTGAAATTGATTAGCAGATATTTTCTATCGTAATTTCTATCACGCGCGTACGTTTAGAGAAAACACAATGATTTCGTACGGTCGATGCATATTGATCGGATCGGCAGATCTAACTGTCGATCTGTTCATACTTGACATTAATAGATTTTTCTTCCGACGACACCTTGAATCTACGATGTATTTGAAAATGGCCTTTTATTTCAAATTAACGCGTCACGATTTTACGCGTTATCAGGACAACGGATCCAGCCATCGATCGCCGTGTCGCGCCGCTGGATCTCCGGCGTGGGAACACCGGGGAAAATAATTTCGCAGACAAGCAAACTCGACGAGTTGCAAACACCGGGAGGAGTCTCTGTCGGGCGCAAGAACTTGCTCCCGCCGGTTCATTAAACAGCGCGGCGGCGAATTGTTAGTAGAGGAAAACAAGGGTTTCGCGGGTAGGAGGGAGGGGGGAGGGGACAAAATAAATTAGAACGAAATAATTGAATCGAGTCGGAAGGCAAACGTTGCCGGGGAATTGCCGGGAAGTTAGATCGATTCGAAATAATGCACACGGAAACTCTCTTTCTCTCTCTCTCTCTCTTGCTCGCATTTCTCGAAAGTTTCCGCGAGAGCTCGCGCGATTCCTGCCACCCGTTACTTAATCATCAAATTTCGAACAGCAACCTACCCCTCGCATCAACCCCCTCCCTCACCCTGCCCCTGGAAACTGATCACGCGAAATGTATGCTCGTTCCCGGCTCGTTTGCATGCGAATAGGGAAACTCGAGTCGATAAAAATAAATCCGCACGATGGAACGAGGCGGATAAAGGGCGTTGCAGAATTGAAGCGCCCTTTACAACGATAGCGATCTACATATACGAGTCCTGCAAGAATTCTCTCGCTCGCTACTCCCGGATGGTCGCGATAAATTATACGCAAATGAAGAAATAAATACGCCGCGTACATTCCGAAGGCAGTTTCTCGTTCACCGCCGAACGCGATGAACACGGCAGCCATTTTTGCAAAGGAAAATGGTTGCCTCGAATCGCCTCAGGAACCTCTCTCATTTCCGGGAGTTGACGGAATTTTGGGACACCCTGTACACGGTTAATAGGTTGCAGAAACCGTTCTGAAGGCTCGTGCGCTGAACAATTTTATTTATTTCCTCCGGATCGCGCGTCCTTCCATCTCATTTCTCCAAGCCTGCCGCCGCAGATTTATTTCGCCCAGGGTCTTGAAATTGAAAATTTATTGCCGATAAATTTAAATTATTCTGTTTAGTCCCGGTAATAACTCTTCACGGAGATCTATTACTCGGACTCCGCTCGGTTCGAGCACTGTTTCGCCGGGAGAAGTCGATCCGTCTCGAGACGGCGGACAATTTAAAAACACCCTCTCGCCGATCGGCTTCGCGTCGCCTCCTACGATCGCGTAAACCATTTTTATCCAAAATAAATAATTGTCTATCGATCATTCTCAAGAACGTGTTCGAGGAAGCACACGAAGTACTATAACAGTCGATTAAAAAAAAAGATGTTCGGAATCGTCGAGGGTTCGAGCAAGCGACGTTTTACTTGGGACGAAACAGCACCATCAATTCGCCGGGCTGAAGACGGAGTTACGTTATCAAAATAAAGCGCATAATCTCATTTCCGGACAAATGCGATTGCACTTTACCCGGTGGCGGGGCGGAGGGCAGGGCGCATCGCGCGACTCTGCCTCGGCGGAGACGGAGGCAAGGTTATGAGAGCCGAGACCGCGCGTGACGGCATCCGGCTTCGTCTCCCGCGGCACGTTTTTCCATTTGCAACCGAGAGACGGATGCAACGAATCCCGGTTACGTGACTCGGCTCTACATCGCAGCGCGCCAGGGATCTGTTAAACGGTTAAGCTGACCGTGAGATATGGACGCGTTTTGTCAAGGTCGAAACTGATCCCGAAAGGAAACAGGATACCGGGGACGCACAGGTGTACCGTTCCGAAATGGCCGGGCCGCCGGGGCCGCTGCCAAATCCGACGCTTTCGGAATTCTTCAACGCCTGCTGCGATCGATTCTCTCTCGGAGACTCGGTACAGTAGACCCTCATCTAATGCGGTACTGTTATAACACGGAGCGAATAAGGTGATATACCTTAAGTGTGGACAAGCCGAAAGTGATGCTTAAATCTGGACAATTGAATTTTTATAGTATAACCAATAATTAAAAGATCAAACAATTATTTTATATATTCTGAGGTCTTACAAGTCTCTGTGAATATTATTCAATTAAGAAACGAAGAAAAATTGAATCCTTAACTGAAAATAGAGGGCACCGTTGTCGAGGGGTTAATTCTTGATAGAAGCAACGACCGCGGGAGCTGCATACTCGGCGAGTAGAATTAAAATTTATCGCACATCCCAGTATTAAGTACGCGATCGAAGTTCCGTCGTTCCTCTAACCGCGAATCACTAATTTCACCGAACCAATTAACAATTAACGGAAGACAGTTCAGAGCACAACAACCTCGGCGACGACGGTGGCAAGCTGCGTGTCCCGGGCAAACTGAATTACCGGCGAATTTGATTTTCGATTTGCATAATATAATTGTATAATATCATTGAGCCTAGGGGCTGGGCTCCGGGGAGACATTAGGCTACTCGAATAACGAGAGAGAGAGAGAGAGAGAGAAAGCCGAAGCTTCTGTGCGTGCCATTACGGCCGGTAGATTTGTCAGTGGCCAAAGCCGCCTTCGCCGATTATCGTTGCGTTATCACGACAGTATCGTTTTCGCGTGGACAGATCGGCACAAGAGAGGGGAAGGGGGAGGAGGGGTAGAATGGGACGACGGGACACAGGCTGGTCAAAATCAATATGCAATTCGCGGAACGTAGTTCGCGGCCTCGAATACAATTGCATTCTCCTCCGCCCCTCTGGCAGCCCCGGTTCTAGGCAACCCCTCTTGAATCGAACCTAACCCGAACCGTATCCATCCCGGCAAGCGAGACCCTCCTTTTTTCAGGAATATTGAATTTCCCGGCCGGAATGGCCAATGCGATCGGGATTTATCCCGTGTTCCCGCGGTCTGCTCCTGCGAAAGCCGAAAGGGGATACACGGGCTCCGTGAGCTCGGTTCATTCGATATGCATCCTGGAAATCGGAAATTATACGGCACACGCGCGCCCCCTCCCATCCTTTAATATTTTCTGATTTTTTATTTATTTTTTTCTGTTTATTCTGAGCCGTCCGAACTCGTTTCGCACGAAATCGTTATACAAAATCTGCGAGAAGTCGCTTTCGAAAACTTCGAAATCGCGACGTTCAGTTTTCACGTAACTCCTTGCGTTACGATTTATTTTACGGTTTCAGTGATTAGAAATTCTTTGTAGTTCGTAATTTCCTGAAACAGGAGACAATTTAATAGCTTACATTAACAAAATGAACACAGAACATACATATTCATTAGACTCGGTTCAGAATCTTCACCACGTGACTCACACGATATTACAAGGCAACGGGTTAATCCCGGAAAATTTTAAAGATGCAGATCTGTTCCGAAGATCAATACCCGGACGACGGTGATTTGTTAATTTCGACAAATTCGACGGTGCTCGAGAATTCGCTCGAAAACCCGTGCAATTTCGAATCCCCCGAAACAGGCTTAATTCGCGCGTTCCAGCGATCATTGTTCCCGACGGTCCCGAACTAGGCGCGCAGAGTTAATGTGCCGGGATCCATGGGAAAAAGGAAATTTATTCAATCCGTTAATCCGGATCCACGTTGTAAGCCGGGGGCTGCGAGACAGGGAACACGGTGACCGAGTGGCTTCTTGGTCGAGCAGCACCGCGTTAAGAAGTTTATTCCTCGCCGGGGAAATTAATGTGGTGCAAGGCTCTTTTCGAGCGAGCTTAACCACGGGTCCGTTCACTGATAGTCTTCTGCGCGAAACACTAAGAGGACATCGTGTTATCTCTGCTTTATCGCCTCGGTTAAATAAAACGTTACCTGACGTAATTGTTTCGGAACGGCTGTAGTCTGTGTTTAAGAACAAATTGCTTCGAGGATCTATCGATCGTTCCGGGACCTCTTTTCCTTCTCGAAAACGCTCAGACACCACAACAAAAAATACTATAAGCTCTGACGATCGATTCTTGATTCGATCTTGATTCCTCGTGCTCGAAGTGGTCATCGATGCCTGCTTAGATTGCTCGATCGGATCGATCACCGAATCGCTGCTGCTTCGTTCTTGGTTCATTTGACCGACGTGTCCATCGACGATCCGATCTACTCGATCACTTGGCCTCGAGTGATTGTTCAAGAGCTGACGCTTGATCATTGGTTCATTTGGTTGATGTGCCTGTTGACGGTCCGACGCTTGAGTCCTGGATCAGTTGGCTAATTTATCTATCGCCGATCGGATGCTTGATCCTTGGATCGTTGAAGCTATTATTCAGCAGCCGGCGATTGGATCTTGGCCAGAAAGCTGTGTCTTTGATCGCTTGGGCAGAAATTTCTTGGATCGTTTTATCCCTGGCGGTAATTAAACATCTGACGCTTTCTTGGTGGGTAATTAATGAACCGTCCGATGCTTGATATTCCGGAATTTGTTCAGCTAAACTGCTGCTCGATTCTTGATTCTCTGAGGTAACGTGAATTATTGATTTCCCGATGATTCTTGAATAATAAGTCCGCTTGACCCACGCAATTATTGAAGTTCCTGCTGCTAAGACGATTACAGAATATCCAATACCTGATTGTTAGCCTCGCTGATAATTTACCAGCCGAATAGGCTTCCCCTTGCAAGTTTCATCAGCGCAGTCCGATAATAAACCGCGCGATCTTCATCTATCAAGAACCATTTTTGGGATCGCAGTTTGGCGGTCCTTAAGAGGCTTTCGATAGCCGGCGGAACGGTGAACATTTACCCGAAAGTTCGCCGGACGTTCTTAAACGGTCGAAAATAAACGCGATTAGCGGTCGCAAGTCGATGAATGCGCATAAAAGAAAAGAAACTGGCGCGCCGATGTTGATAAAACTTCCGGACAAGTTCCAACATTTAGGAGTTACCCAGTAAAAGGAAAGAGAGAGAGAGAGAGAGAGAGGGGGAGAGGGAGGGAGAGAGTGCAGCAGCCTTTGACGCATTTCTCAGTTCTCCTCGTCCGTGCTCAGGGAAGAGTTTTGGAAGTTCTTTACGGGAACGCTTGTTAGATGCTCTATCGGTCGCGTTTTTCTCTGCCCAACTACGCTAAAGTGGTTCTCTTTCAAGTACACAGACCGAGCAGATACGTGGATACTTGTCGTCCTCTTTGTTTGTCCCCGAAAAACAGAGACACACGCCCCGGCGTGTTTTGCGACAACGGCTACGACGCTGGGACAACTTGCATGGATCCCGTACAGACTGTGCTGCTGCTGCTGGCTTCTGCTGCTGGCTTCTCGCGTATAAAAGGTTCAATTCTATATTGTCAATTTTATCGGGAAATGCTTTTACGTTTGCCGGTGACGTTCCGCGACTTCGAAACTGTTCTTCCGTTCAACAATATACCCGCTGGAAGCGGCTGTTTTATATCGCTTCGCAAAAATATATCTATGTATGGATTGGCGATCGAATTATTTGCTCCGCCGGAACACATATTTTTTAATCTATCTCGCGAGCACAAGCGCTCGCGTATTTCTGCGTTCGCGAACTCTCGACTGGTTCTACGGTTCTAGGCGCCGCACAGTGTGCCGAATGGCCTTTTTAGCTGGACAAAATTCTAAATCGCCTATTTTTATATATTTATCAATTGATATGTTTACAGTTGTATAAAATATGAATAATTATTAACTTTTCACAACATTTAGTTGGTTTTTGTTAATTAAACAATATATTTTAAGTGATTTATAATTAAATGTAATGAACAACGAAGTTAGTAATGGATCTATGTAACACAGAATGATTTAACAAGTAGTAGATATTATCAAAGAGAAGACGTCATTCTTAATTATGGACAAAAAGAATGTTAATATAATTTACTAATTTACTTTTTGGAGATTCAGACATACGGGAAAGAATTATTATTTGGTTTAGTATAAGGTTTCAATCTATAAATAATCTGCTGCATATTATTGTTTATTATTTTAATACTCAACGAGTAGACTAAACAAACCGCTAAGTGGCGACGGCATCGGGTGCGTTCGGAACGCGCGCCCAGCCTGGGCTGTGATTGTCACGAGCGTGAACGTAAAACGACGTAACTTCATTGTAAAAATTAGTATGCTATAGCAACGTATAGCAATTTTATTTTGGTACTACAATAAAGTAGAGAATCTCTACTTTATAATAATGTAAAAATCATCGCGTGGCGCGACGCGGCGCATATACTAATTCATTGACGAAGAGGAGTAACATGGGCGTTTCTGTGGAAAAATAAGTACCGTCTTTGACACTTAATTTACAAAAACAGAGGAATGTTATCGATAATTTGGAATTACTAAAGTGAAAATACATATTTTGAGATGCTATATCCATCATACATAGGAAATTTAAATACTCCGTGCATTTTAACATATTTCTAGCGCGTATGACAATGTGCCCATTCACTTATAGGTTAGGCGTCCGCCTTTTAGGTGAAGTTTACACGTTCTGTAAACATACAACAAAAGAATTTTAAGTTTTAATATTCAAGGGTCTTAATACATGGTTATTTTAGATAATCTTGGCACAGTTAGTTTTTGTTTATTTGAAAGAGGCGATTTAGAATTTTGTCCAGCTAAAACGGCCATTCGGCACACTGTGCGCCGCCGATCCCTGGGCGCAGTGTACAAATGAATTTCGCCGCGATTCCACGCAATTTTCGCGCACTTATCTTTCCGCGGAAAGTTGATACAATTTCGCGGAGCAGCGCGAAACTCAAATTCCGAACGGAATGGGCAAATTAATAAACCCGTTAGCGGGAACGCGTGTGGCTCGCAGCGGCGCGCACCCGACTAACAAACTGTGCGCTGGAAAAAGGTTGGCGCGAAATTATTATTACAATTCGAGTAACCCTTTATTCATACGAACATAGGAAACGATTAAATGTATAAACGCTATTCCGTACGGACGTTTCTGCGCGCGAGGAACAAAATAAACCCGTGTTTGGTTTAACCGGGAAATTTTAGATTTTGCCCGTCGTTCGAAAAAAGATCCGCGCTCCAGCGACTGCAAAAACCGAACGTGTTTTCCGTTGAATCGGGGGAGAACCGGCGAAAATCAATGAATCACGCCGGAAATGAAATTCGACAAATAAACTCGCACTTCTTGTTGAACTACCGCGTCGTTAATATTTCTGAAGCGATTTCAGCTGTCGCTGAATGTCCTTGAAGGTTGTTCAAGGTTAACCCTCTTAAACGGGACACGTTACATTATCCATAGTTTTTCTGGTCACAGTTTCTGTATCGAAAATTTACATTCCGCGGACGTTCGCTAGGACTATAAACACCATACAAATATAAGCAAAATCTGATCACCGCACTCTGTACGTTTACTCTGTCGAATGAAAAACGCGAGAACTAAACCATTAAAATACACTGTATAAATTGCTGATGCTCTCGGCGCAAAGGTTCGATCAATGTTTAACAGAATTTAAAGCGAAGGGTATAGCCGGATAAGATGGTCAAAAATGCCCTTGAACCGAATAATATTGGCAATGCGCCATTCGATAGGACATCAAAAAAAATCATACTGTTCAAAATTTTAACCCTGTATCTCAATCGGGAGGGTAGTTATGGGGTAAAATTGAAAAATCAGTTTTTGGCCTATTTTCCCTAGTTATCGATGTTAAAAAATTCTGAAAAAAATCTGAGACATGTCAAGCATCCGAATACATACTTTGCAATTGGTTTTAGATTTTTAAATTGAAAATCCTGCTTGTAAAAAATCAAAAAAATCGAAAAAATGCATATTTCACATGAAGGTTCTAGGTTGACACCTCCAATTTTTTTTGCAATGCCGATATATTATTATAAGTATCATTCATGAATTTTTTCATATTTTTCCTCCAGGTGCGTCATTGTCAAAAAAAAATGAAAACCGATTTTTTCGACATTTCTTCCGCGAAAAACCTTGCTCACCTTCAAATTGTTACGTTTTATTTAATTGGTAAACCTATTAGACACTGATTTAAACTTTCGACGTTTCAATGCCTATGTGGGTCATTTTCAAGACAGAGAAAAATTACACAGCCAATTAAAGTACACAGTCCGACTCCAATGTTGTTCGCATCGGTCCGACGTTAAAACACGCGAGCAACCAGCAACTACCGCTTTAATTTGCGAATAAAGATCGGCGGTCGATAAAAAAGAAATCATGCTTCAGGCAGCAAGCAATTTCCTCTTAATTTTCGCGGGAACGAGCGATGAAAAATTTCCGCGGCGCGGTGTAATTGGAAAATTAATCAATTCGTTGGCAACTTTCAGCCGCGCCGTCGTCGCCGCCGTCGCCGTCGCCGCTTCGAATAACAAACTTTGTCCCCGCGGTAAGTGCGAACGGTTCATTAAAAGGAATGCTATTAAAAATTGTGCGTTTCTTGCACGCCGATCGGGAGTAATTTCTAAACAACAATTAAGCAACAATTTAAACTTCGTCGTACTCTGCTCCCGAACTGGTGACAACAAATCCGTATGTCGGCTTGTTCAGAATTTTTATTTTCGTTCGACAGCGGCGGCTACAAAGGCTGCGGTAATTAGAAAATCCAGGGGGTGGAATATTTTCCATTGGGCTCGCGGTGGCGAGCTAAAAATTTTCGACGATTCGCACACGCGCGCACCGCGCCGGAGATTAATAATTTCCTGTGTTAGCTTGTAAAAATCGCTGTGGGCGAAGAAACAAGGCTCGAACAACCCGTTGGAATTCGAGCTCGAAATTCGTACCGATTGTTTTCGTTTTTCCTTCTCATCGATCCCGGGGCGAAATTGCATCGCGCCAGGAAATCGAGGCAGGAAGGAAGGAAGGAAAGGAAGAAAGAAAGGGGACCCGGCACGCAAACGGAAAATTCAGAACGCGTGGCGGAATGTTATTTTCGCGGAACGTTTCCCGGCGAACCCCGTGGATAAAAAGGGGTGGAGGGAAGAGCACGGGGCGGAAGGGGAAGCGATCGCTCGAACGTCAAGTCGCCCTATGATCGAGCACGGAATTAAGATCCATTCGGTTTTCCTTCAGCCAGCCGCGAAAATTGTATTACATTCAAGGAACGCCCCGGGTCATGCTCGCCACCTTTCCACCATCGCGCTTGTCGTCAATACTACACCCCCGGAAAAACCAATTCCAATCATAACAATCTTGTTGCAAGACGCCTTGGTTCTGTTAGCTCCCATAAAGAACGCGAGAGCCGCGCGAATAATGCAAGAAAAATTGATTGGGTCAGGTGAATTTCTTGTCGGAGAAACGATCGTCGATACTGAAAATTCTCTGCGCTGCTCGGCTACGGGACGCACACTGGTCCAGCAGCCCGCTTTTCTTGGCCTAAACTGCTGTAGCGTTATTTCAAGGTTCAATGTTATATCTTGATACCGGTTAGAATATTATTACGTAAAAAATACATTTCAATATTTAAAAAATTGAGGCGACCATTTTTTCCAACGCTATATCTGCTCGCAAAGTTATGCGAAAGATCTAATATTCAGAATTTCGAGGCTTCAAGAGGATATTTGAGAGAAAAAAATTAATTTTCTTGAAATTCGAAATTTTGGCCAAGAGAAGCGGGCTCCCGGACCACTGTGCGACGTACGATCGAAAAAGAATTGACTTGGAAAGTGAATTACAACGCAGAGTTGGATAAGAAGAGATGATGCACGAAAACGAATTACAAACGGGGCCGGGTAAAGGAGGGGCAGCTGAATCTTCAAGGGCTAATTTTAATCCCAAAAGAGCAAAGGGGGAAAAAGTTGCCGCATCTCTTTAAAACAGCTGCATTTAGATGCTGTAATGAATACAAAGAAAACGCGAGGAAACTTTCCAGAATACGGATGGAAGAAAAGAATAAATAACACGACATTTAAGAGAAGCTTCTGACGAGGCGAAGCGAACTGGAAGAAAAAGAGAAGGAATGCTAATGAAGAAAGCCCGAGGAGGAGGATCTTAACTGCGTGCAAAAACGTAATAAGAAAGAAATTAAGGAATCATTATCTTCGTATTTGAACGTTACAATTCGATCGAACCTGATAAATAAATTTTTATCTCGCTAGAAAAAACAATTTTCTACGCTTGTAAATTGTCCGAATTTATAATTAATCTGTAATTGAAGCAGGAATTAAAAATCAGTGCGACTTATCAGCCAGCAACAGAAAGTTTCGGACGCGTCGGTCCTGCAAGACGTACAGCGCGCAACGATTTCGTTCTCGATACCGCGCAACGGTGTCCGGAGACTCTGCGATCGCATTAAACGCGCGCGTTTAACAACAGTTCAGGCATCCACCGGTTCGGTCGTGGTCCGTATCGCGGGAATATAGTTCTCATTGCAGTTCGCCGGGCAAAAGTAGCGCGAACGAATGTAATTCAAGCTGATAAATTTTATCGCAGTTACAGGGACTCCGTGTTCGGGCCGGCGCGGCGCGGCCCGGACGGCGCGTGTTGTAATGCGCCGCGCGCCAACCAGGTGTAACGCAACTTTATCGCAGCGAGGCGAACGGCTGCGTTACAACTTCCGCTATAAGTTGCGGCACGCTAATAGTCGCGTTCGCTGCCTCCGCGTTTTAAACCGTTTTGGACCGATACGTCTTCCATCTGGTCGCACGCATTTTCGCAGAATACCCCATCACGTGAAAACGGAGTAGCAAATGGTTATTGGTTTATCTTTGATGTAAAAGTTAGTTAAATATCTAAACTTTTTACTATTCTGGGTTGCGAAAAATTTAAAAAAAATTCCTAAACGTTTAATTTACCGTAGAAGCGTTAGTTAAACAGTGTATTCGATCTTGAAAAAATCGAGATCCGGTAGAAAAAAAATTCAAACCACCCACAACGCCCTCGGTGGTTACAAATGCAGCGGGGGTGTATAAAAATTGTACGTCTCGACTACCATAGCGGAATACTATTTCTCTGGTTCGGTGGAGATCTGTTTAACAAATGGCCCGCTAAATTGACCTTGACCCTTCGTTTCAAGGTTAAATATTTTTTTTATCGTGTCCTATAGTATTCACCGCAAGGGACAGAAGTCGTACAAATCACGTACATAGAATGGCGGACGCGTTAGTTTGTGTAGAAAATGACCGACGAGCACCGGGCGGAACGTCGCAGAAATTCGCGCAGAGGTCGCAGGAACGCGAATGTTATCGTGTTCGCAGTGCCCGAGCGGAATGGAGGGGAGACGCAGTATGCAAAGGATCCCGAAACGAAAGTCAGCGTTGTGTATCTGGCACAGGGCACGGGGAATGCGGAACAGACGTTGCCGTTCTGTTCTATTCCGTTCCGTTCCGTTTCGCGGTAGTTTGATGTATTCCGCCTTCCTCGCGGGCCAAGTGCCGAACTTCCTAGATAGAAGCGAAACTTCGATAATGAAATTACGGTTATCGACGTTCATACTGGAACTAGCACCAACTGCGCGCCGAGAAACTTTCCCCTCTCGCCGAAAAACCGGGCTATGCCGGGGATCGGCCATTGATCACCGGGGGATCAATAGGCGAACCATAACTGATGATTAACAATGTAATTATCGGTGAACACAGTCTCTTCCCAGCTGTAAATTAACATTTAAAAAAAGACTGATCTTCCACTTGGGAACCCAGAGATTTTTCACTATAATATGTCGAATACTGTTCATTTTGTCGAGAAAACTCCAAATATCGAAGTTACAACCTGCGGAGTTCACCCGTTAAAAATTTATGCGCTTGTAAAGTTCACTAATTTTCACTGTTTTTCACAGGCGAGGACGCCGTCATATTGACAAGTAGCGAGCTGTCACGCGTAGTTGACTGTGTGGCGACGCACCTAGTGGTGCCACCTAGCCACTCAGTCAACAACACGCAACAGCTCCCTACTTATCAATATGGCGGCGCCCTCACCTGACAAAAACAGTGAAAATTAATGAACTTTGGACGCTCATAACTCTGTAACGGGCAAACTCCGCGGGTTGGGACTTCGATATTTGCAGTTGTCCCGACAAAAAGAACAGGATTAGACATAACAAAGTAAGAAATCTCTGGGTTCCCAAGTGGAAGTTTATCCTAAAAAAATAAACTTGCCTGGATCAGAGGACCAAAATTCACACTTTTCTCCCCCGGAAAACGATGTCCTCGTGACGTAGTTTTTCCCAATGACAATGCTGGAGCATGGTAGTGGTGCCGCGGGCCGGAAATTGTCGGCAGCTACACGCAATTTTATGAGCACAGCCATCTCTCTCTCTCTCTCCCTCGCCAAACGAAAAACTTCCCTCTCTAATTTCCTCCCGAGCCGATTCCATGAAATCGTACCGGTGCTGGCCGATCGAACGAACACCGCGGGCGGAAAAGATGTCCCCGAAGTTTTCCGGGCAAGTTTCCACGGCCGGCGAATTCGTTTCTTCCGCTTAAGTCTTTAGCCGGGGAACAAATCTCGCGAATTCTTGCGCTCGTGCCTCGCCCCCTCGCCCCCTCGCCCCTAAGTTTCAGCAGAGAAACTTCGCCCGAATCTTTACAGGCGAGATTATCGATTGCGAGAGAGCACCGTCGCTCGGATAACTTGCCGGAATTTCTGCTGGCGGATTTTTTCCTAAATAAGATGATACCCCCGCCATTTTTATCTCACCCCGTACAGCTTGAGACTTCGGGAAGTCTGTTGAAAAGTGCACTGTCGCCAGATTAGGGGAACTGACTCGTATCGAGGGGAATACGCTCGCTCCCCTCTTTCCCTGCCAGTACCGGATTAGTCACGTGACCGGGCCGCGGCGGGGAATACGGGCGCGGAAGGGGAAGGGTAGAGTGGGATGCATTGAACGTGAACGCAAGAGGCAATTTTCGTGCCGTTTTCTTGCCAGTTAAAAATTCCGGAGCAATTTCGCCGTGAAGGGTTGACGGGGTTTATTGCGAGAGCTCGTGGCTCGATTTCGATGAAGATCGAAGGTTTTGCAGGCGGTAACTTTCGAGAAGTTCGCGTTAGCACGGAAATGTTCAGCTCATTTGTCTACGCCCCATCGAAATAAAGTACATAAACGTGTACCGCGGGTAAAGGATGTGTCTTCGCGTTTAATGCATCCATAAAGTCGCCGGAATGCTTCCTTATCGATTTATTAGTACGCGGCAGGCGATGCATCATCGTGGAGAACCATCGCCGATAGCAACTATCGTTACCTGCGACAGTTTCCTCGGTCGCCGATGACGTACGAGCCAACGAAAACGAACCACCACCTTTCGTTCTATCCAGTTATCAACCACTCCAAAAAACTTTCCAGAGCCCGTCAAGGTCGCCGTGTTGCATTTTCATAACCCGCCGCCCGGGAAACGAACTGCCCTGCAGATCTTAGTGGGAGCGTCGGAAGTGTGTGTTGAAAAATTATTGGAAATTTTTGTAAAATATTTAGGCTCGATCATTTTTCTCATAGAACAATCAAATCCGCAGTCTGGATTGCCCAGTTTCAGTTCGAGTAATTGAATTTCTCTGATTTTATATTTCGGGACGGTGTCGATCAGTTGGAATTACCTCTTTTTCCTAATTTACCGATTAATTATAATTCACACAGTTTCAGAGTTCCCAATTAGAAGTCCAGCACAGAGTCGTCGGATTAAGACTTGTTTAGCCCCACTCTACCTTCCCCTTCTACGTACACATTCCCCCACGCTTCCGTCTTGCGTATGCGTCACAAGTCACGTGACTAATGCGGTACTGGGTATATGTATATACGTATATAATGCTAATGCATTTTATTCTGCAGGTCCCCCAACCCCTGTCCTCTAATTTCCGTCTCCCACTGCTGATCCCGATCGATCGGATTCGGTTGCCGAACTTTTCAATTAAAAATATTCGAACTTTCCGGCTGCCCGTTTCCCGGATAAAGCGTTTCGGCGTCCTGATCAGTTTCTTCTCTCCAGTTATTCCCGGCGTTCCGGAATCAGACCCGGGCCGTTAATAAAAGCCGTGGGGAAGCATGTTTGCTGCTAGCTTTATGAAATATGGGGGCGCGCGAGAGAGCGGTGCTCGCGGAATTTAAAGAAAGCGAAAACCGAAGTTTCTTACCGTTCCGTGCGGAGGGTCTGGAAAGACAGGACGGTATTATCTTTTCGCGGGCCGCTATAAATCCGTACTGTCAGCGGCTGGAATCATTGTTCTTCGCGCGATGGCGTTGGTACGGTGCGTGTAATAACCGCGTTCGAAACGGAACGTCAGCCGCAGCTGACACCGGGAACGCGTTCCCTATTAATCTGAAACGGACATTTTCTCTAGATCAGAGCTCCGGGAATCCCGGGGCAACCCGAAAACCGTGCGCCGAAATTCAGATTTCCATTCATACCCCTTATCAAATTTGTTACAACATAATGTAGGGCTACTCTTTACTTCAGGTAAACAGAAATTTTTGCCTTTCTCCTTGTTAGTACCCGTGGTTGATCGAGGATCGTTCGGGCCTTGAAAGGTTTGCACGTGGTGTGCCGACTTTAACTTTTTACACTCGAAGGACCACCCTTAGATACATAACGGACAAATAATTTTGTGTTGTACAATTAACTATTTTATTTAAATAACAACTTGAGAGCGAACAGCTTGTGTTGGTGTCTAGATGTACTCTGCCAAAACCGAGAACCGAAAGTTCCATCTCACCCTTCGGTCCTCCCTACTTCTTTGGGATCTCATCCCCACCCTTGTGATTGGGGGTGGACGGAGGCGGACCCAAAGATGGCCGACCAGGGCCCAGCGAACGGTTCTTGGGTTTTTCCAGCATCTGGGAAATATCTAGGCCTCAAGCACCTAGCCGCGCCGAGCCTAAAAGATGAACAATGCTAAGTGCTTTATGGCAGAGACGGCACCGGGGAAACCCGAGTACGGACACGCTTTGTCTAAAATGCCTGGCGTTGACAGGCCCAACACCAAATCCTAAAAGTCACGTACTCGGGCCATGTGTTATACCAGCGGTCCCCACTATAAAACCTTGCTCAGCGCTGGCCGTTACACTCCTAAGAAATCCTGTAGATTTTAGCGACGAAAATGCCAAAAATCCCAGTCCCAACCCGTGGAGATCAGTGGTTGAAAAGTTATTAGTGTTTAAAGTCGAGCGACTTCCAGTGTTTTCGACAGGTCTGGGTTGAAATGCCGAACATTGCTAGCGTACTCTCTCCTTTCGTAAACCTTTCCCAACATATTTCCTCTCAATGATCGGCGCTCTCTACGCTACCGACGTTACCGCGTGCTTGTGCTGCCACCCAGCGGCGCGCGACGATAACTACATACCAACATGGCGGCACCCTTACCCTTCGAAAACTCTGAAACCGCTCAACTTTAAACACTCATAACTTTTGAACCACTGTTCTCCGGTGTTTGAAACCTGGATTTTTGACATTTTCTCGATAAAATCTACAGGATTACGTAGGAGTAAGGCAAAAATTTCTGTGCACCTACAGTAAAGTTTAACGGAAGCTCACCTGTTACAAAGCGTTAAGGATCGAGAAATAATCGTCGTTCCGATAGAATCGACGTCCTCTTCCGGTACCTTAAGGGCACGTCGAACGCAGTCGTTCCTCAGCTCGAAGTGGTAGACTCTTCGGGAAGATTCGATTAGGAATAAACAAACGGGAGCACTTTTGCGACGAAAGGCGTGCACGGGCTAGGGGGAAGGCGGGGTCCGAGCAATCCGCGATCGAAGGCTCCGAGGAGAAGAGACACGGAGACCGAGGAGAAACTATTAGCAAAGTGGATGGTATCCCCCTGGGGGAAAAGCGAAACCCGGTTTCTCCATGCGTTGTTCCGACGGTCGCCTTTGGAAACCGTAGATCCTTGCTCGGAGGAAATAGCCCGGGGAGGGGGGTAAAGAAGTCGAAAGACAATAGGAGGGACCGCCGACGCCCACGGTTTAGTATAGCGCTTTTACCTGTAACGAAGTATGCTCGGTCGCGAGTCTCCAAGTGGCTTTCAAAGTGCACCGCTTTTTCTTTGGCCGGTGCACTCAGCTGCAGCTCTCGATCGCCCGTTCATTTTCGGCTGTCTTCTCGGGCTTTATGCTCGATCTAATAGCGACCGGGAACGCCTTTGGTCGACCCGTCGATCGACAATTACGGAGACCTTGTTCCGCGTCGCTTTCGAATAAAAAATTTTCTTCGCTGTGTGATTTATTTATTCGGCGACTAAACGCGTTGCAGGACATACGATTAAGGATTGTTAGGATCGTTTCGTCTTCTCGTGATTTATACAGGGTGCGGCTGAATAACATGTACGAGCGGGCACGAGGTGATTCCTTATGAGAAAATAAGAGAAAAATATAGAATAAAATTTTTTCATCCGAATCTTCGTTTCCGAGGAAACCGAGTTTGACAATGCAGCGAATATACGTGCTATTAGATAGAAATCGTCTGACGCGTCTGATTATGACCGACCTATTCTACTTTCTGCGTTTACTAGAGCACGCGAATCCGACGGATCTTTAATCGCGATTTTTTCGAAAACCATGCGTCATACGAAAAAATGTTATTCCTATCTCTCGATTAATATTGACTTGCAGAATCACCCCCTACCCGATGGTACATGTTATTCCTGCTGAAATTATGCGATAGTGAGAGTGGAAGAGGGGAGAAAGTGGTAAATGGATTTGAAACCCTGAGGGGACCAAATATCATTACAGTAATTATTAATAACAGGCTATCCAGCCAAATATTAATTGAAGATTACGTTTTTTTTTGCTAGTATATTTCAGTCGATTTAAATTTATCGAGGCCCCAACACCCTCAACGCACCATGTGCACCATCAGGTAGCGGGTCCTAAGCGTCTTCGCGGGATTCCCGTACCGACGACTTGGGCCTTTTAGAAACTCGGAGTTTTATGACTCTTCGCGCGGCTATTGAGGCTGTCGTTAATAAAAAACCTAATGGCAACCCTAGCAGATGTCTTAATGACCCTGCAGGACAGTTTCCTCAAAAATAACCTCTATTGTAGCACGAGTCCTAATACCTCTCCAGCATTCGCATAGCAAATGTTACCTTTACTGTATGCAGCTGGTCGCTACAATATAGAATAACCTGACACTCGGTGCAGGGCAGACGTTTTGACTCGTACAAGATTTTTTATACTCGGCAAATACTCGTACAACCAATTCGTAAATTAACTCTACCGCTCCAGTTCTCTGGCTCTGTGAAACGGTCACCAAAGGTTAATTCGGCTGGTGACAGATTGTTATTAGTAAAATAAACGATTATTTAAGCAATTCCAAATAATTCGTTATTTACGCAATCGAAATAAAACAGTTAATAAACAACAATGTCACGAAGTTTTGTTTGATCAGTGTACGAATACACCCACTGTAAGTGTCCACGAAATTCGCAGAAACTCGGAACAGCTTGTAACTCGTTTCTGAGAAGCTATATTCAGACAGGCCGCTTGCACGTGTTATTAAAAATTGTTCCCGGTCCATACCGTGGTGATTCTGGACAGCAACCGGGTTCAGATCGTCGATCCAAAGGCCAGGGGGACGGAGCGAAGGGTTCCTTCGCAGGTGAGAAAATCGTGGCAGCCGGTTCCCCGAAGTGTGAAAAATACCGGGAAATTCCCGCACGGCGTTCCCGCGGTCGCATTAATATCCCCCAGAAATGAGATTCCGTTTCCGGGCGGTCCGGGAACCTTGATTTTTCAGCGGCGCCGATATCAGAGCACTCGAGCCGGCTGACAGGCTTTCGACAAGCCGCATTTCCGGAACAAAGGAGCAACCATCGATCTCGTTTCCGCGGCGTTTCACCGGATCGATCATCGTCTTACATCGTTCGCCCCCTCCCCACCGCCCCGCGAGGGCCTGTGGTTACCGCAAACGCGATTTTCGATCGTCGCGGTCTTCTTGCTCGGTCCGACGCGTTTTTAACGAGTCCCAACTGTTCTTCCGACGATGTGTATAGTCGGGCAGCTCGATCTTTTAATATTAAGTTTACGGTGCAAATTGTTTTGTTTCTTTATAAATTCGTTGAAATTCCGGTTCGATGATGCGATCGATTTTTCGTAGTTTTTTATTTGGAGCATTGGCCGGGTCTCGTTAATGCGTGGTCGTTTCCGATGAAAAAGAGAGGAATTAAAATGCAAATGTTTTTGCGCCGTACTCGTTAGCAGGCATCGTTTATTAAAATCATATAGAATCGTATTGAAATAATGTGTAATTATTTAAATTTAAATTAAATGCAGAAATTGTACAGTGTTCATTGGCTTTAGCATTGTTGATTGAAAAGAGAACAGGAAATACAGTCGACGAAAAATTGACAGTAGAAAAATCGAATTTTTCATTTCTATTCTGTGTAAAAACTGCAGTCGCGTACAGGTACAAATAAAATTATTAAAATTTTATTTTCAACTTAAAATGATTGCCGAGTAAATAAGAACAGTGTGGGAGAATGTAATGAACGTTTAAGTTAAAATAAAAAAAAATGTTAGTTCGAATAATAGAACGAGCAGCGTAGTTGAAGAATATTTCTCTGTTACAGGATGTTTTAGAAAGAGGTCGGGTTAAAGAAGATGGAAAGGAGAAAAATTTCCAGCGAATGCATTACACTGTATAGTAACAACGGCAAATCCCTAGATACCATAAAGATCCAATGGGAAGCTGGATAAAATGAGCGATATCCCGTTTCTTCTCTTTTCTCTGTTTTCTCTGAACCCGCAGCACGAGCAAGTGCCTACTCAAAGTGAATGTGCATCTTCCGAAGCGACATGATGTTTATGCAGACGCAGGGTTGCATAGATAAATTCGCAAAAACTCAGATCATCTCGTTACATTTCTACCGAACGGAATCAGCGAAATCTGGAACGTTCATCGACGTTCTACGACTATTCAATTCCTGCTTTCATCGAGATCTGTCTGCAAACATGAAAATGTTTTATCAGGTGATTTAGAACGTTAAAAATTGAAAATACCAACGGAAGAAAAGAAAATACCGAAAACAGTCGAAAAATATTCCCGTAGCACATCGATATAGCCGTTCCCCATAAAACCAACGAGCAAAACCCCCATGCGAATCCCATAAAAACGTCGCGCGATCCGCGTAGACGCTGGTCCGCAAATAGAGATAATGATTTCACGGTTGAATCGTGCACACATGCCTAAAAGGATTAATCAGCTGGGCGTGGACGTGTCCGTGCTGCAATTACTTTCGCCCGTTTAATTAACGTCCATCGAATCGGCCAATTATTTTTTCGTACGGTTTACTTAATTGCGTGTTCATTAACGAGTGCGGATCAAAGGGCGCGCCGGACGACGTGGGGAGTGGAAGAGAAGGAGAGGCAGAGAGCGAGGGGTTAAGGGAGGAGAAAAAAACAAACGATCGTGCGCGAACGGGGTTCGGTAATCGTTTTATTGCCTCGAGTCAATTAACCTCCACCGGCGCGAATTAATTGGCTAATTAATAGACGCGGTCGTCTCGAAGCGATCGGCCGAGCCTCGTTAATAAGTCGCTCGTTATCGTTTCGCACGGAGAATCGATGCTTCTAAGCAAACGAACAGCAATCATCGTTCTGTAACTTAGCCTCGTACGGCCGATGGTGCAGTCCGAAGATTTGAATGAATTCATTTTAACGCAGTGTTTCGAATAAAAATATTTGCATCGTACCATGTTCACTGCATAAATGATAAGATTTTGGCGAAGCCATTTTAGCAGAGAAACTTTCTAATTTTTACCATATTTACCATTTTTAGAAAGCTGGCAAAAATACTTTGCCCATGCCATTCGATTACAATCCGCAGGACAATCAGGTTTTACACGCTCAATCACGGTACAATGTAACACGGTCGGCTGAACAGTGAGTTGTAATCGTGGATCCCCGATCGATCCAAAAGATCTTTCCACTCTTTTGCTGTAAAAAGAATTTTTTCCCGTGCGACTCGCTCGGAAATTCACGGTCCCCGATGCTTAAACGTTTCAGCGAGGCAGACGCCGACAATTAAAAATGTGTGTGTGCACTGCGAACGAGCCCGACACGTAAACGAGAACTCGCGGCATTTGAATATTTCGTAAGCGTTGCCTCAGCCGCCTTGCAGACTGAAAGAACAAGAGAGAGAGAGAGAGAGAGAGAGGGAGAGAGAGACCTCGTGAGTATCGCGTGCAAGGTGGGTTTCGAGTTAATTGGAAGAAATGCTGCTCCTGTACCAGCTTCGCGATGTCTCGTTTCCCATAGTCTTGTAAATGCACGGATTCCGGCTGTACTCCTCCTAAAAAGGATTATCAGAGAACGCATGGAACTGTAATTTACATCTGAGACACGGCTTCCTTGTTCGGGGTGTCGGGATCTCTGTAAGTTCATCAGTGGATCGTAGATCCTTGTGCTGTCTGTATGTACATTCGCGAACAGCAGAAGCATTTCTTCTTTTATTTATAGTTGCTGCGAGAAACAGTCTGACTCGCAGACACATTTATTCTGCATTCTAATAACTGGACCGTTCATTTTGAAAGTGGTGCAAGGCAATTTTCTGTTAACAAATTAGTCAATTAAAAAATGTAGGTTACTTATGTCACAATTAACAACTAAGCCTACCTCGCATTAAAAACGATCAAAATGTTTTAGCCTATAAAAATGACATGGCTTAATTTTCAGTATGTGCTTGGATAAAAAAATTCGCAAATAACGTTATAATTTCCATAATGCCATAACGAGACCGGTCATTTCACCTTTCAGTGTTAAAACTGTTTAATTTTTTGACTCGCGAATCGCCACAGTAGAAAATCTGGGTTTTTCTGTGGACGAATCCGCGTGGATTCGTTGGCCGCTAATTATTACCGCGAGAAAAGACACGGGGTTTAATTAACGGGGCCATCAGGCATCGGCCAATCAGCCAGAAAGAGACTCCGGCTGCCGGGCGAATTCGCGGCCCCGTACATCGATCCTTATCTAATAAAATCAACAGCGGCGCGAGGATGCGACGAAGGTAACGATTACGGTCAATAAATTATCCCTATCGCGAATCGGCGCACGCGCGATGCCAGCTCCGACTGGCCGATGATCGATTATGCCTATTTACATGCTCGGTTTGACGATGGACTCCGTCATTGTGGCCAGATATCGGACCCGGTTCCCGTTGTTTGCCGCGTTACTATCGCGCCGTTTCCTTATCGTCAGCTTCCATCTCGAGCTTCGACAACAACCCACGCAACGCTTTTTGTCACTTTATTTTCCACGCGCTCGCGTGAGCTCCTCCATTTTCTGAAAGCCACAGTCCTCGAATCGTTGACCTGTAAACTGAATAATTCACGTTTTTTTTCTTCGCCCCGGCTCGCCGCGACAAATTATTTCAAAAATAACACGGAACAAATATATTCCGGCATTTACATTTTTCTAAAGAAATCGTACAGAATTTCTGTTTCTTTCGGCTAACATGGAAAATTATTATTATTTCGCACGCGAAAATCCACATGTCTAATAAAAGATTACGAAATTGTAAAATTGTTCGCGGCAACGACGTAATTAAAGCACCAAATTAAGATCTCTTTTATATACAGGGTGAATTCGATAAAGCAGGACACCTAAATATCTCCGTTACTTTTCGTTGTACAAAAAAACTTCGTAGGACAAAGTTACACTGTTTGAAGGGCCACATATAACGGTGTAAGGAAAAAAAAATGTCAAGGTCATTTTGAAATTTTGAAGGTCTTCTGAGTAATTAGTAGTAGATAAACACGATTCTGTACGAACGTATAGGTGAAGGTATATCATAATTGTCCTCCTGTCAACACTGAATCTGTTATTATGTTGTGTATTGCGATTCATTTGAATGTGTAGCAGCTCAAGGGATGTATTTTTGAACATTTGGCGTAACAGAAATACATCAAATGAATCTTACACGTTGAATTTTATTTATACCATTTTTCTGGGTTGAAGGTCATTTGAAGGTTATATTGTGTTACATGCATGAATTCGTTATTTTGTCAGCTACAACATTACGTTAACGAAAATATATCATTTCATTTAAAAAACATAGATAACCTTGAAATCTCGTAAAAATGACCTTGAAATTTTTTTTCCCTTACACCGTTATATGTGGCCCTTCATACAGTGTAACTTTGTCCTACGAAGTTTTTTTGTACAACGAAAAGTAACGGAGATATTTAGGTGTCCTGCTTTATCGAATTCGCCCTGTATAATATATATCTTGTACGAAGATCAGCAGTCGGAGCGTGACAGTTAATCGTCTTACGCTGGAGCTTACACAGCGACGAGATTCATGAAAAAGTCGAGAAGATGGAACGAACTGAAGCTTTCACCCCCAACCATCCCGCGCAAGCTAACTACAGTTTCGAGGGAAACCGTGTTTGAATATTCGTTCGAATTGGACTCCGGCTAATATGTCTGTTCACGACGTGCTTGTAGTAGTTACAGCAAGCACGAATGTTACCGGATGAATTTTCAAATTTAATTTTCTCGGAAACGCAGACCATGGGACGGAACAAATTTATACTACGTTTCCCACTCATTTTTTCACGAACTCTTCCTCCCCTCCTCCGCTGCTATCTAGAATTTATCACGATCCTGCGTACAGGGTGGGTGGAAAAATTCACCGGGACAAATTTTTTCCGTATTCCATTAAAACTGAGAGAATTTCAAGGAAATAATCTTTCCACCGTAACGATAAATTAAACGCGATTTAGCTGAAGCACAATCATCCTTTTCGCCGAACTGTACACTGTTCTATTTACCCTGTAGCAGGCCAATCGACGACCTTCTCGTGTCTTCCTATATGACAGTCCGCGCCGGAATCAAGGCTCCAAATATTTATTCGGCTGATCAGTTTCCATCGGCCCCGGCCGGTATAATAATCACGTTCGCATAAACGTGACACGCGAGACCGTACGTAGGTACGTGGGGTCGATCGATCATCCGGACGTCCACAAACACACCGAGCCCCACACACGCAACGCGTGCACACAGAAGTCGGTAAGCGATAAAGATAACGCGTCGACCGCGATTGGTTGTCTTTGCAACGTTAATGCGTCGTCGGACTCGATTGATTTCCTCCACTCCTCTCGATCCGAGGGGTGCGCGGGTACGTTTCGGGGTGGAGGGTTGAAAAAGCGGCAGATCGTTTGCAAAACCGATGAAATAAATTGGACCAGTAGTCGATCGTCGCATCCAATTAACAACGGTCAAAGGGACGGCGTTGCTGCCCTCTCGCAGCACCTCTCGTGATTTGTTTAAAACATCCAGATGCTTTTAACGAGACACCTAACCCCTTGGACTATGTATTAACCTCTTAGCTTTCTAAAATGGGTCGAATGTATTTTGAAAAATTTAAAAAACATGGTTGGAAAACGATGGACAAACAACACTGTAAATCGGTGGCCCTCAAAGTTCGTCGATTTCGGGAACCCTTGTATATATAAAACTATTTCGCCGAAACCGGGATCATAAACAATAGAACATTCACAATTCAGGTAGTACATATAAAGAACGTTTTAATATCCTTTTATCACGTAATAATAAAAGTTAAAGAAGTATTACTTTGTGTTCCGTGGAACACAGTTTGATTAACACTGCTGTAAATGATTCCGAGCATAGTTGTGACGATAGTCCTGCATCCGAGGGGAAAGGGGGGTGGTTCCAAGAAGACGGGAGGGGTTGTTTGAAGAGGGGGATGAGGAGCATCAAGAGGGAAAGTTTCGAGTTTATTTCCGTTTATTCATTCGCAACAGTTTCCCGAGGAGTCGAGTGGCCGCTCGCCTAGAGGTTTCGGTGGGGTTGCGTTCCAATCAAATTGATCGCGAAATGGAGCCGGGGGGCCCATCGCTGGGATCCGCGCGGCAAGTCGATTTTCATTGCTGCGCGCCGCGGCAAGAAACGAGAATCGGAATGGGCGCGGTTCACCGAGCGAAATGAATTCGAATATGCGATGAATATTCAACGGGGTTGTTTTTCGCGCCTCCGGGGGTGGAAAAACTTGGACCATTTTATCGCCCCGGCCCCTTTTCATCGGGCGCCGCGCCGCGCTCCGTGCCGCTTCTTACCGCTCCTCGCAGTGCATCCCCGTTCTCAGATTTTATAGCTGTCTTTAGATTTTTTTACTCGACTTGACTCAATGGGAAGCCAAAATGTTTTTTAACATGGATGTGTTTTACGGCTAGATGTCGTTCCAAAATCTGCGAAGCGACCTCAGAAAACGCCACCAAAAGTATAAGAGAGAGAGAGAGAGAAAGAGAGGAAGAGAGGAAGACAGAGCGACAGAGAGAGATTTAGGTGTCTAGAGATCTATGGACCTAGAGATTTAGGGAACTGGGGAACTAGAGATCTAGTGACCTTGAGATTTAGGGACCTAGAGATTTAAGGAACTGGGGAACTAGAGATCTAGTGACCTAGAGATTTAGGCAGCTGAGGTACTAGAGATCCAGGGATTCAGAGATTTAGGCAGCTGAGGTACTAGAGATCCAGGGATTCAGAGATTGAGTGAACTGGGGAACTATAGATCTAGGAACCTAGAGATTTAGGGAACTGGGGAACTATAGATCTAGGAACTTCGAGATTTAGGGAACTGGGGAACTACAGATCTAGGAACCTAGAGATTTAGGGAACTGGGGAACTAGAGATCTAGTGACCTAGAGATTTAGAGACCTAGAGATTTAGGGAACTGGGGAACTAGAGATCTAGTGACCTAGAGATTTAGGCAACTGAGGTACTAGAGATCCAGGGATTTAGAGATTTAAGGAACTGGGGAACTATAGAGCTAGGGACCTAGAGATTTAAGGAACTGGGGAACTAGAGATCTAGGGACCTAGACATTTAAGGAACTGAGGAACTAGGGATCTAGAGAACTAGGTATCTAGGGATCGAGAGAGAGAGAGAGAGATATGTGTGTTCCCCATAAGATAAAGCCTATCCATGATTCAATGTTTTTCCATGAAGTGGAGAAATTTATATGTGGTTTTTTCATAGATTTTCGACGAATCTGTAAATCGACATTTAAAAATTTCTTTTAGGAGACAGAACCACTGCAAAATTAGATTGTTTCTCTCTTCGAGCACTGTCAAGAAAATTTTGTGGGCACAGATACGGAATAAAAAACATGAAATATTTTCGTGTTTTTTTTTGGCGAGCAGAAAGTTGAACTATAAATCGATGGAGGGACAACGTTGAACAAACATCGAGGCAACGCTCAACAGAGCGCCGCCATAAACCGAAGGAAACGGTTCTTTCGGTGCAGTCTCGAAGGGTGCAAGCTCGCAGCAGCGAGTGCAGCTAAAGAAAAAAACTGGCTGGCATCACGCGTGCTGTATCGCTAAAAAGAAAACGATAATATTTACGACGCGTCATAAATGCTGCACGAAATCCCGGAAGTGTTCGCTGGGAATCGGTGGCCGCGACTCGCGCGTAAAATACATACGTGCACCGTCGAGAAGCTAAGAATTTCGGTGAAAACATTCATTTAACACGCTTGAAAATCACGGAGTTCGATTCACCGAAAGGAACTGAATTTAACGAAGAGACGCGATCAATTTGACGCTAATATTGTGCACGCCAAAAATTCTTTCTTCAGCAATTCTGAAGGTGCTTTCGACCGTACAAAATATTCCCGTACGCATCTGCAGTCGGGTGACGATGTAACGCTTGTAATAACGTTCGAGAGCAACGGGGCTATCGGAGCTGCAGTTGCATCGGGGGATGCAGTTCCGTTGCGCAAGGAGCGGAAACGCCCTTTCTGTCCCGGTGCGCACGGTGCAGAGCCGCGCCGCCGTCGCGACATATCGCGAATCAAGTTCGCTCGCATATTGGCAGATTCGAGTCGTCCTTTTGCAGGTTCTGAAGCACGTATATCGTTCCCGGAACGAAGTAGCTCTCGCCCCTATCCATCTCTATAAGCGATTCTCGTGCTTGACTGTCGGCTATAGCTTGTATATCGCGACACGAACAAGGAGGAACTTACTCCTCTCCATATTTATGGACTAACCTGCTCCCCCTCCTCCACCTCCTCCACCTCCACACCAACCGAGTTTCCTAGAGCACGTGTCTCCCACGCGTTCGCGCAGGAGGAACTCCCATAAACGCCCTATTTCCTCTATATTGACACAGCCAGCGGGCTGCTTTTAGAGAAATTATCTCCCGCGCCGCCGCCGTCACCCTCGCACACCCGCCGTGCACACCTCTATATGCGCATACCAACGGAGGAACCCTAGAGCTTGTACCACCGAACCGGAACGACCTAAGTCATGGTCTCGTAAACATCGTGTTCGTGTTTTAATTAACACGTTACGCCTCGCCACCATTTGTCTCGCCGATGGTCCCGGAACATGCCTCTTAATAAACTTCACATTGCGTCTCTAGAACATAATTTTTCAAAAAGCTACGGGCAAGCTCGCGTCTTTACGAGGTTCCGGTGGAGCCGGTCCCGCGTTTAGTACTTGTCGTCTTCATCGTCCGACATCGTCGTCTTGATTTTACTCTCGCGGAACGTGCCTGTAGACAATCGCCATTTTTATCCTACTCGCGTGGAACGTGCTCGTAGAAAATCGTTTTGCTCGCTTCATTCATGAAACAGTTAGACAAAGTGTTACTATGAATTTCACTTTTGAGACGTGCGAGCACCGACGAGATACTATTAACACGTTGACTGCCATGTCACCCATATGTGGGTGACGGAATTATTTGTCCAAGTTTTAAAATGAATTTTTACGCTAATATATTAATCGTACCAAATTTTATTAGGATCTGTAAAATGCCAGAAAGTTGGAGGACTACTCCATGTCATACATATAATTTTTTTCAATTTTTATTTCATTAAATAACCTACATTGATTTGATGGAATTTTTTAGGTTTCTAGTTTGGCAGTCAAAGTGTTAAAGACTGCCAGCCTCTGTGTTATTCAGTGACATAGGTCCCAAGTGGGCCCAAGGCTAGATACTGATCAGATAAACCAGATTCTCTCGTCGGTGATGGGACTAAGAACATGGAACTATCAATGATCTGAAATACTACGCGGTGTGTGCGATGTATAACATTTAATGTAAAACAAATACGGGTGACAGTAGAAATATTATCCGGACCGTTAAGTGTTAAAACGAAATTCCTCCGGGCAACGAACGTTCGACCACCGCAAGTCCGAGCAACGCGGCTCGTTCCTAGAGTTAAATAACCCAACAACGTGGAACCATAATGTCTCTCTTTATAGCGTTTTGGCTCGATTCCACGGAGCCATTCGGAGTCCCTATCTCACGGTCCGTTGCGGGAGAGGATCTTCCTCCCAAGAAAAGAATCGCTCAGAAAATACTCGCTGGCTGACCCCGAAACAGTTTATAAAAATATAAACGAAGACGCGATATTTTCCCCGCTAATAAAGGGCTCTGCCGCTCTTTGTCTTCCTTAACGTTCCAACAGCAAGAGTCCTCGTGCGTGCAGACGTTATTTGCTCTGGAATCGTGCTAAACGAGTTATCTTGATCGTTTGTGCACGCGCTAGGTACTCCAGCTCTCTCCCCCCCCCCCTCTCTCTCTCTCTCACTCCTCGTTGGCAGATAATTGATTGGATTTTATTTACACTGATCCCTCGATTCAGGGAAACAAAAAAAGGAGGCACTTATGCGCGCGACTTTCGGATGATTTAATCAGTTCGGTTCGGATTGCCGAAGAAGCAGGACCCTAAACCGTCGAGTATAGTTCGCCTTTTATTTTTCCTTCAAGGTGAGTACACTGTTTTACCTGTCGCTCCATTGTCGTGTGAATTTTAAGCGGTTCCCGTTTGTGCAACTTGTAAATATCATCGCCGAACGCGTTGGAAAAACAAATAAATTTTCCAAACATTTCAGACGTTCGTTTACATGCCAGCGGAGATTTCGAACTGATGGATTTTTCAACAAAACGATATCTAAATAAATTGAATTTACGGAAACGAAAAAAGAAAAAATTGCGAGCGAACGATTTTGTTACTTTGCTAGATTTTTTTTTTTATATTGCTTGTGGAGTGTGTATATATTATTTATTATTAATGGAGATAAACAATCGAGCTTCCTACTTGATTTCAAAAATAGAAAAAGCCGTGCTTAAACGGCGAATTGGCCTAAGCTCTCGAAAGGTTCGTAAAGCAAGAAGGTTTCACACGCAACCCGTAAACGCAGTCGGCAACGGTACTCGTGCTGGCAAAACGGTGTCGCAAGTATCCACGATTACGCAATTAAACACGCAATGGCCCCCGCGCGGAATAATGCAACAAAACGATCGCGAGAACCGGCAATTCCTGCATTCGCAAACGGACCGACGCAAGCGCGCGTACGTTACACCGCGTGCATCTCTTTTTTCTTTTTTTTTTCGTTGCCAGAGCCGCCGTATACATCGCGCGGCCGTATTTTCGCGACGGTTTTTTACTCGGCCCGTTTTTCGGCACCGCGGTCGAACGAATTTAGTATTAATACACGGTTGCGTTTCGCGAAATTCCCCGCGGCGGACCGTGTCCTGTAATCCGCCGAATTTTCGCGCGAGTTTTGACTCGAGGCGTGAAATTATCAATTTTTACGCGTGCGAATCGCCCGAAACAATTATCGCGAAACGTTACCTCGAAAATCATACAATAAAACTTTTCGCTGAATCTTTTCGTGTTCTTTTCATTTTTTTTTGCCGTGGGAATATTTTCTAAATGATTTTTTTGCTAAAAATTGCAAAATATCTGCGGAAGAACGTTTCCACGATTGAAAATAATTTCGTACGTTTCTAAATCTATACTGATTTGTCGATATATCGTTGAACATCGTAGAAAATTTCTGGCGCTGGTAGCGATCGATTGAACAATTTTCCGATTGAACGAATAAATAACCGAGAACGAGCGGAGACGTTGCTATTTAATTTGGAAAATCGCGCCACTCGCGGGGCGACGCGGCAGAAAATGATCGTGGGAAATTTTTCGAAAGATCACGCGCGATCTTCTAGTTGAATTCCGTCGCTGGTTCTCCGCTCAAATTCGAATTACGTTAAATGGGATCTCGCGACGCGACGGCGTGGCATGTGTCGATCCACGGTTGCCGGACGTTCCTTGTCTGACAGAGGGTTCTTCCGGTTTCGCGGCACTTTGAATTCGCCCCGGCAAATATTGAAGCTCGAATTACCGTGAATCGTTGGCCAAGGCACGAACAGCACGTAGCACCATAGAACTGCGCGTGGACTGCACGTAGAACTACAGGTAGGTGCAGCACGCATGGGGTCTGCGCGTAGAATAGCACGGAGGAAATTTTGATCGTCTCTCTCTGTGAATAAAAAAAAAAAAACGGAGCGGCGTGGATTTAAATTACTGGTAGCTCGGCTGCCGGTTACACCGGAAACGGAACGCAACGATCCCTCTCGACGTTTTTATTTTCTCCGCTTGACACACGCACACGCGCGCAAACTGTGCAACACTCTCCCAGTGCGAGAAAAAAAAACGAATTTCGATCGTCTGCATCATTCTTCCCTCGACCCTCCCTTCCTTTTTCCTCTCCCACCATTGGTCCTTTTGTGACGCCACCCGTTGCTCGACGATTTTGAATTACGATTTTTTATTTGCGCGGCAATTGTTCCTCGATTTTTTTATAAGTACATTTTTTCCAGAAATTTAATGCCACAGAAAATTCCTCGATCTCTCTTTCCAATATTTGCTTTCTTAAGCGGTACATTGTTCGAGTTCCAATTTGTGTTGGATTTTTTTATGCGACCTTTAGTCTGACCTTCAACATGACAAAGGTCGTGCAAATTTATGTGGCTACGGTGTGACCACCAGACTGTGGATCTTTATGCAGAATAAAATGTTTGCACGTCAATTACAAAACGTAGGGACCATTAGAAAAAGTTCTTCCTATCATTAACAATTATAATAAATAGAAAATAACATGTGTTCTTAAATCGACTGAATCACTGTTCCAAGTTACATCCACCCATTTTCGTCATAAACGCACAAAATCCGCCGTCTAGTGATTGCGTTTAGAATAATGTTTGAAAAATGATCTCGAGAAAAATTCGCAGTACGATAGGAACGGTAAAAGTAACAATTAAATAGGGCGCGGCTGGATTATTTGGATAGCGAGGAATTTCGATGCATTTCGCGTGCAGAACGACGTGGTGCGCGGCGCGGCGTTTTCGTTTCGCCGCGTTGTAATATTCGCGTGGCCGATGGGGCGACGCGACGCGGAAACCGATTAATTTAATGAAAATATTTGAATTGGCCGGACCGCCAGCAGCGTCGGCTACCCGTAGAAAATTTAAAGCGGAGACCCCGGTTCTTCTCTCGATGACGCTGCGCTTTCGCAGCGGCGGGCGAGCTAGCTAGCACCCGGAGAGGACACCCGCTAATGGAACGGGGGAATATTAATAACGACGCGCACCTACCGACCAAGCCGTAATTCTTACGGCTAGGCAACCAATTTATTTACTGCGAACGCTCGACGATTCCTCTCGATTTGCCCGATCATTCCCCGCGTTAACGCCGATAACACACACCCCCGCCCCGTCTCCCACCACTCCCGATGAAAACACCCTCTCCCAAACCGTCGACGCGAATTAAAGCGGCCCGTGGCCGCTATATACTTGACGCGCGAATTTCTTTCTGCTTACGCGCGACGATCTCGATCTAATCGCAAGAATCTCGAGCGACGATTTATGGACGAATCTCTAATTTAAATCGTGATTGAACTTTCACTTGGGAACCTAGTGATTTTTCACTGTACTATGTCCAATCCTGTTCATGTTCTGGAGACAACTGCAAACATTGAAGTCCCAACCCACGGAGTTCACTCGTTAAAAAGTTATGAGCGTCTAAAGTTCATTAATTCTCACTGGTTTTGTCTGGTGAGGGCGCCGCCATATTGGTAAGTAGGGCGCTGTTCCGTGTAGTTGACGCAGTGGCGACGCTAGGTGGCAGCACCAGCGCGCCACCATATCAGAGAAGTCGCCAATGCCGATGACGTGCATTTACACACAATCAAGATATCGAAGTTTTTCATACTCACAATTACAAAATGGAGACACAATCTATCCGGGACTAACCCAGATCCAATCCAGATCTAATCTCAAGCAACTAGAACTAGGAATTCGAATTCCTTCTTCAACATGCCCGCGCTACTACCGCCTAGTGGCGCCATCTAGCGTCGCCACTCAGAATCAGTCAACTACTAAATATGGCGACGTCCTCACCTGCTAGAAACAGTGAAAAGTAGTGAACTTTAGACGCGCATAACATTTTAACGAGTGAACTCCGCAGGTTGGGACTTCGATATTCGGAGGTTTCTCGACAGAATTAACAGGATTGGACATAATACAGTGAAAAATCTCTGGGTTCCCAAGTGGAAGTTCAGCCTAAATCGCGTGTTAAATATGTGTCGCCGAGGCTTTTCATAGAATCACACCACCGGTTTGTACACAGCGTCTACAAACGAAATCTGAATCTATTCAGACTCGGAGCAATATTTTGCTGGAACAACGATACTTCTCGGATAATATTTCTATCGAGAGCATGTTTCCAGCCTCGACGATCGTAAAGCTCGGAATCAGAAACGAGTAATTGGACGCCGTAGCGCGTCGGCGTTAAGTTAAGTGTTGAAATCGTCTGGCAGCGGCGGTCGTTGGGACGCAGATCGAGGACGTCGCGACGCAAACGATCTCGGCCGCGATAATGCGTGGGACAATTAATGGCGTCGGTGTGACCGTGGATTTACGATTCCGCGGAAGGAACGCGAAATAACGATCGTAAAATGAAATTGTTGCTAGCGAGAGAGATAGAGATAGAGAGATAGAGAATGTGCAACGAGAGGACCGCGTTCCCGTAAAAATGATTTATTTATACGAACGCAGGAGCAGGAAGTATTCTCGCGGCCGGCGAACAGGATATCGAAAATTGCCCGCCGACATTGTTCGCCGGGATCGAAACGAATTGAATTTTCTCGTATTATCGGCGACGGTATCGCGGCGTTATCGATTACCAGCGTGTACCGGCCGACGCGTTATTATCATAAGTTAGTTCGCGGTATTTATTAACGCTCTGTGAATTACTGCTCCGGCGAACCCGAGCCTCGATTTTCCGATTCCGAATTGCGCGCGCGGTGTGCCGATTTTCTTTGTTTCCTGGCGATGCGCGCCGTGATTGCGCGTGCAACGAAAAGTATTGTCCCTTGAATATTCTTTTTTTCAAGTAGGGCAGTTTTGATGGGCGTATGACCTTGACATGTCACGGGCAGGCAGCCGAATTTACTTAATCTATTAGAATGCCCATGGAAATTTAATTTAAAAAATGTATTAAGTTATGTGCATATAGGTTCGGTCCGAGTCTCGTGACTAAGAAATCGTCGCAACGGAAAACCATCGGATCGGATCGATGGACGATCAATCGACGGGAATCGCGTCGCTGTAACGCCGAACGCGCTGACTACGCCCTCTCGAAGGATAATAGGGGATCAATTGGCGGAATTAATTTCCTTTGTGGCATTATAGGTTCATAGTAATGATCCTTTGTAGGATGATAATAATGGATTTAATCCTTGACAGTGCAAAATAGTGGTGTAACGGTCAATTGTTCTGATTGCGTGTAATCGCGACGGTTGAACAGCACTCGCCACCTAATTTCCGGATAGCCGGCGCGGCGCCGTAGTCGATCCTTGATTATCCTCTTATCGGGTTTGTTGGATCGAAACACCTCGTCAATTATTTTTGGCCGCGTCCTCCAACGCCAAGTATCCGTGCGTTCGATTGGCTATAGCCTCAGAGGAATTGAAATTTCAACCGGATCCGATACGAACCCGCGAATCCTAGACGAACCGTTTCGCGGATTTGCGGAATCTGTTTATCGAGATTCCCATTATCGACGTCCGAATGGTTACAGCAAATTTCATTTTAATCATCAACTGGATCGTGGTCGATTTTCTTAGATCGTACAGTTTCTTTGATCGAATACTTGCCGTATCGACGTACCGAGAATCTTGTCGTTTTTCTGCTATTTTATATTTATTTTACTCATTCTCAACAAAATGTGCAATCAATTGTCAATACCCTTAAACAATTTTAATCTTTCTACTGTCTATTTTTTATTTAGATTCACTTCCTACTGTTTTAGTAAAGGAAATGGTTATTTATTTTAAATAAAATAACTCACGATGACTCTATACAGCGATACTTTATTAACTGTGAAAACTCGGAAGACGTCTGCACGGTTCGAAAGCCAAAACTGAAGTGAAGTAAAAAGAAGGAGAAAGTCTTGGGCAGAAAAAACCCTATTGGGCCCACTCGAGAAAACTAAAAATAGAAGAGCCCATTAGTTTTATTACTATCTGGCTTATTTTTGCAGCCAGGTATTCCAACATTTAGATTTTTAATTAGCAGGTTATGTTCACTCAGTCAATCATATTCTTTCGCGAAATCAGTCTGCTGAAAGAAGGTTCACAGCATTTCGCAAAATGTTTTAAGATAGCGAAACAGTCATATTATATATAGAATCGATCGATTTCTTTATCGATTTAATGCTCGCGTTCCCGGTCGCCGATTTTTGGGCCTGGTCCTGACATTCATGGAAATAATCGACCGTTGCGGCGTATAATTAAAAGCTGTAATCCAATGGAGTGCGCGCGACGTTTGACGGACGCGAATCATTTATTCGTGTAATCATATCTGCCAATAATTGAATTTCATCGGGCGGCTGCCAGCCTCTGCTCCGCGCCGTGCCGGGACGTTGAACCGATAGCTGCCGTAATTAGTCCAATTCCGTGGCGCTTATGGTTTTTGCATTGCTAATCTAAGAACGCGGGACACTTCTCGGATAATGTCTCTGCAAAATTAAACCTTAAAATTCAACCGAGGTTTCGCGAATCCTCTATTAACGTGTCGCAAATCGAAATGGCAACCGTGTCGATTCGTTCCTTGGAAAAAATCAACATTGTTTCTTATTATTTACAGTCTAAGCTTTCAGAAAAATCAAGTCTGAAAGCTAGCGTTCTTAAACATTTTTTTAAAACTCTACCTAAAGTTTACATTGCACTCAACTTTATATTATTCGTATACTGTTTGAAACATGCTTATATAACCATTAAACAACTGAAAAACACAACACAAATTTTCATTTCAGCATTGTGTAAGGAATAATTAAACTAATCGTAAATCTAATTTCACAGTTTCGCACTTCCAACGGTCTATCTGTTCGGAAAGTTATCCGAAAGATCTAATATGTTGAATTTCGAGGTCTCAAAGGGTTCGAGGGAAGAAAAAATTTTTGTTGAAATACAAAAGTCGCTAAAAATTGAATTTTTGGCCAAGGAAAGCGGTCTCCTGAAGCACTGTGCGTTGACGTGCAACGACCGGTGCGAGAAAAGTATTTTTAATATTTCAGAAAATTCACAGCCAGCGAACAGTGGAGTTTGGTTTCGGCGGACATTGAGTCGAGTGTTCAGCAGGAAACAATGAATTGTCACGGCGTGTCTCGCGTTCGGGATCGTCCGTTTAACTTCGAAGCGGCGGTCGCGCTGTAAAACACGGCGCGCTACGAATTTGGGGATGGTTTCGAGTGAAACTCGTGGGCGAAAGAGGGTGTAAATCTGGGACAAGAGAGAGAGAGAGAGAGAGAGAGAGAGAGAGAGAGAGAGAGAGAGAGTGAGAGAGAGAGTGAGAGTAAGAAAGAGAAGTACCGCTAGCTGAAAATCCGCTATCGAACACCGTGAAACGAGTACGATTGGGAATACGAGAGGGGGCCGGATGGAATTGGCCATAACCGGAACAGACTCTCGCTTTTTCCGTCTACGCTAACTTTTACAAGGCCCGGTCGCCCCTAACCGAGCGTTTTCGAGTCTCTTCGAACCGCATCCCGGCCGTGTACTTACGCGTTTCGATGCTCGCAATTGAATCCGACAACGGGCCGTAAATAACGCCGCGTTTATCCGCCTGTTGGCTGAGCGTTTCCAAAAAGAAGAACAGCGAACTCCCCGAAAACTAATGGGAAATAAAATATTTCTATACGATCGGAACTAAAATGGAAAATAAAATGTTTAATAGCTGATTAAATCGTTATAATCCGGCATGTCCGTTAATACATCTATATATTTTATATTCACCGTCTGCTCGTAGACACGTCGAAATTCAGAGTTGAAAACGATGCGAAAAGATAAAAGCTGACGCCGTGCGATAACGCGGTATAACGAGGGTATAAAGTGCGTTTAACGTTTGCCCCATTGATCGATTAATTTCGTATGATTTTCTCGATACGGCTCCGCGTCGATCGCGGACATTTCGAGCGAGACAGAGGATACAGATCGGTCGGATAGGAAAATGGATCTTTGAACGGTTGACAGCGATTCGTTGGAAAGAATGCGCGCGATGCGATAGGTGGAGGCCCCTCTCTTCATCAGTCGCTAATTATACGGCAGCCGGCATGGCATTATCGCGAATAAACACCGCGGGAGTAGATCGTCGACATAATAACGGGCGAGCACCGCGTATGCATTGTTAACACGATATCGCCAAACACCACGGAAAACGATTGAATTTGCTTCCCGCGAGATAAACAATATTAATTAATCGTACACACAAATATCGGTGAATCCTCCCCCCCCCCTCTCCCTAGATAGATGAACGGTAGCTTCTTCGGTGGCGGCTTATTTACCGTTGTTGGGAACATAGAAGACCGACATTCCGACAAAAGCGAGACGAAATCGATCTGCGCGTTCGATTTTGCCGCTACCATCTTGTGGTCCCGCCGTTTAACGGGGACGTTCAATCTTTTGAGAATGCAAAGAGTATGCAAAAAGTCGTATGGAACTGTTCAATGAACGTTGATGTTTATGGAAAATAAAAATTTTCTTTGTTGACTGAAACATAATGTGACGGTATTTTAAAATTCTTCGAATAGTTTTTCCGTTTTAAATTGCATCTACTCATATCTGTCATAGCTGCATATAATTCGCTGTCTATTAATGAGATACTAGTTTAATAGCAGCTCTAATACTTTCGTTCACACACACATACATATTTCGAAATTGACGACGTTTGGAATAAATTTTTATTCTTCGATCTGCGAAAGGAGCAACTGGAAACGAGGCTCAATGAATGATTAAACGAGGCGACATCTTAAAAACTCGTCGCCGCATTCAATGTCGTTTACAAGGTCCGCGCACGTTCAACTCGGCTCTGTAACCGTTGAACTGGGTCGCTCGCAAGGCTCCAGGAATTCTAGGTGTACCTCGAGCTCTAACGGCACGGATTAGCGAACGCTTTATACCCCGGATTAGCGCAGTTTCTTCCCCATTTGACCCAGCTCGCCTAACGCGCGGCGTATTTGCAACACCGAGGAACTAGTCGAAGCGTCTACGTTCCAACGAACACACATATACGCACGCCAATATGTATATCGGACCTCGGGGTTCGACAAAGGTTTATGAAATACGGACAGCGCTTAGCCCCGGGGCGGCGATCAGCATTCGACACCTCTTCAAATAGTAATCGAAACACGACTCGTCGGCAAACACCGGCTACTATGCATCGCAACGCGTCGGATTCAATCGGATCGAATCAGTTTTCAGGTTCCGGCGCACGGATTTCTGCGCGTCCTCCGCGCCATAAGTGTCCGCGCGGTGGTCACAATCCGTGCAATCTAACTCATAATTCGATTCGAGCCTGGACCTCGTCTATCATGAATGGACCGCGGGCCTTTATGCAAAATAAAAATTGCTTGCATTTGTTGCGAATAAAAATTTCTTATCGTTAAAAAATTAGGCCGAAACTAACACACTGACGTGCTTAAATCTTTTTAACTATTTTTCAACTTGAAAATTATACATTTCTTCCAACGTAATTATATAATTTTTCTTCATTTCATGGATATAAAATTGACATAATACCTCGTAAAATTATTCAATAATGCAAACAATATTTTGAATAATGGTACAGCAATTATTCTGAGTCGCTGAGGGTGAATATCAATTAGCAAAAATTTGGAAAAATCAATTAGTCTCATAAATATACAGTAGATTATCATAAAACCACTAGCATCGAGTTAAAGCTATAGAGTTTAACTTATTGACTTAGTTTAACTTAACTTATTGAATTATAGCTCAGAGTTTAATCATTTATTTTCAGCATTTTATGATTTATTCTTGATCTAATCGAAGCATCGAGAGATGTGTTATTGATTTTCCGGGAGTTTCCCATCAAATCGAAGACCAGAAGTCCAATCTACCCCCGAAGACGGGGCGCGTTTAGGGTGAAATCGTAGTCCTCGACGCCTTGTGCCGCCGTCTCGACGCGGTTACAGGAATCAGTATGCAGCTAGGAGCTGGCTCACTTGCCTCGGGCTTGTTATTGATGATGAACGTGCCGCCCGTTAACACGCCAGCCGACGGAAACGGAGACGGGAGCAAGGATGCGTTTATTCCGCGCCGTGAACCCGAATCCTGCGATCCTGCCCGCGCGCAACCCTAATGGCGCCTCGCGAACCAACCAGTCGAACGCCTGCCGCGCACTTTTTCAAATAAAATTTGCTAACGCGCACGATAAATAGGGTAGACCGAGGCGAATCGGATCCGAATAAGAAATAGTTCAAAGTTATGTTATCATGGTATATCCGATTCGCTATTATATTCGATATTTTCCACTTTGTCGTTTTTTAGCTATAAACACATTATTCTCAATTATTTCGGAAAATACGCATCGGAGCGTTCTGTAACTTCATATCTAGTGTTAATATTGCTTATTATACAGGGATGTGACATATAGAATCGTCTGGAATCGATAATTATGATACTTTACTCTTGCAGAGGTGTCGACGAACCTACACGCCGCGGTACTTTAACTTTTCACGCATCGAATACATTATTCTCAATTATTTCGGAAAATACGCATCGGAGCGTTCTGTAACTTCATATCTAGTGTTAATATTGCTTATTATACAGGGATGTGACATTTAGAATCGTCTGGAATCGATAATTATGATACTTTACTCTTGCAGAGTAAACGAGAAACTTTTTAACTTGTTCATATTTTTTTATTACGAACGTTCATGTTAAATGGGTACTTGTTATGACTTTACAATAAAATATGTTTCTAAATTTTAACTATTTTTTTTCTCGCCATGAAATGATAAGTGACCCGATTCGCCTCGGTCTACCATATTTGCGAAATTCACCACTGTTTGATCCCAATTTCCCGCAGCGTTCTGCAGACATTCTGAAAACAGTCGCAAGCGGGAACGGGAAAAAATTCTCCGAAGTTTGTCGAACATCCAGGCTTATGATCCTCGGCGAGGTACGATAAGGCTGAATCGAATATTTGTGCTCAGGATTCCAGACGCTCTGTCAAAGATTCCTCGATCCCTCTGTATCAGGGCCGGGCGTCAAAGAACAGAAGTTCGATAATAATTATCCAACGAATTTGCAGAAAAAGCAGAGATCCGGTCTCGCCTACGGGGAACAAAGGGCCGCTGGATGAGCTCCACCGGTGCCGCGGGTGGCGGGGGAGTTGGACGACGTGAAATTTAACAAAGCGGGCTCGGCTGCGGAATTTGAATGACAAAGGGAAAAATAGAGGTCCGCGGGCGCGCCGTCGTCTCCTCCTCCTTTCGCCAAAGGACCTCGGCCCCCCGGGTTGTCCTGAAAGGATGCCGGGCTGGATCAAACCGAATCTCGGGAAGAATCGGAGGATCAAGCGGATGGTGACTGTGCTAAGAGTGGCGCGACACTATTGCACCAACGCGACCTTCCACGGGCTCAGATACGTCGTCGATCCGGAGCTTCATGCGATCGAACGATTTCTTTGGTTCCTCATCTTCGCTGTTCACGCCATCATCACCGTGCTCTCCATGTGGTACCTGATCGAGGAGGTCCAAGTGAGTGTTAATCTTTAGCTGTTGGTTTCGTGCTTCGTTCGAAAGATTTTTTATATTACTAGCAGACTGCGGATATTTATGCAAAATAAAAATTGTCTGCATTGATTGCAAGGTATACGAACTAAATTGAATGATACTTAATAGAAAAGATATTGACATCTTCAATTTTTTCAACTTTCCAACAATTTTTCATTTCATCCACTCGCAATCTAATTATTAGTATGTAATAAGAGAAATATTCGAAATGGACAATATTACTGTCCTTTTTATTCATCATCGTTCTATTATATTTATTATATTCGTTAACATGCTTTTTCATGGTTATACCAAAGCTTTTAAAAAAAAAATGTTATATAAATATCGAAGAATATTTTAATTATCATGTGCAATGCGAACGATGTTCCGCGAAATCAGCGAAATTAATTTTTTCTCGTATCGTGCTCCACGAAATGATTGACGAGAAATTTGCACAATGCTACGCAGCCAATTTTTTATTGTATCAGTTTGGTTTCATTCCGGTTCAGTTATGCGTGAAACGAAGTGTGATATTGTTTGTAAATATTTTGAAATTGTAACGAGAGACGACCGATGACAATGTTTGAAATTAATAAACGTATATCGACGTTTTATTCATTGGATATATATATATGTATATTTTTGTGTAAATGTAAAAACGATAAAACAACCAGAGTTTGTGTTTCACCGATTTTTATTGACTCGTGTAGCAAGACATTTCTATGTTCGCGACTGAACCGCGTAAAACAGGGAAATAATTTATTTGGCAAACGAGGAGATTGCTTGCTGGAAAAATGGGGAAAAACTGACTCAAATGTTTGACAATTTCTTTTTTTTCCGTGGCTGTACCACGGAAAAGGCAACTCAAATGTTTGTTAATTGTCCACGGTGAAACCACAAAATACGTGACTCAAACGTTTGTCGATTCTCCGTAGTGAAATGGAAAAAAATATATTATTCAATATCTGTTAATTTCTCGTGATAAAATCGTCGGGAATAGCGATTCAAGCGTTTGTTAATTCATCTCGCGTTGTCGTCTACTGTAATTAGAGAAGAAGCGAATTGAATCACGAATAGTATAATAATGACCTCGTAAGCTTGGGAATTCTACGAATTTCTGAAGAATCACGATCCACTTGTAAAGCAGGTGCAACATTGTTTCGCTTCTTGTAACCGATCCACGGTGCATAATTAGTACTGTAATTGCTTTCAACCCTGACCTGCAACTGTCCGGGAGCCGGTCCACCGTCGTTAAACTATTGCAATATTAATTAGACAAGCTGTGCAGAAACTCCCGAGCGCAAACTTAGTTGCAGCTCGAAGGAAATCGAATTTAAATATTCCTCGAATAGTCTCTCGCAATCGAATAGCTCTCGCCTTGCCTCGCCACGCCTCGCCTCGTCTGCTCGCTACACACCGATTCTACTTGCTGTAACAAGATAAATAGACCACCGATCTTTTCATCCATTTATCGCGACTTCGAACTTCTTCTTCTTCTTGAAGGTAAAAAATTTTTACGAACACCCTCCCCTCCACTCACCTCCTGCCCATAGAAAACTAATAGCACGATAAATTTAATAACTCTGTAAAAGAAAGTTATTCTTTTTTATCGAGGCCCCGGCAACTTCTGATCTGATAACAGTTTTCATCAATTGAAAAGTTTAAGGACGCGAATTTCCATAATCGTCCGCAGTCTATAACCATCGGTAGAATTTTCAGCGGGAGATACAAAGTTCTCGCGAAGTTCAACACTGATTTAATATTCTTTATCTTGCAAGAAACCCCCACCCCCGCAACCCTTCGTAATTAGCTTCTACTTCGTTCGAGGCTTTGCGGTGTGGCGGGTCATGGGTCCTGGCGAGCAAACAAATTTTATTAATCGCTGTTCACTTAAACAATCAGTCTATTCTTCGTAGAACCTTCCGTTCGTTCTCGTACAAGATCGTTTTGCATATTTTTTCGAGAAATGCTCGAGATATTTTTCCTCGCGCTATTAAATTATTCATTTTTCGAACAAATATAATACTGCGATCCACTGACCGGACAAACGAGTTTAATCAAATGCTTCTCGAGCATAATAAAATACGGCAATTATTTATTACAAAAATTGCTGACGCACGAGACCAGAAGCCGCCGCCGCCGTCCGTTTCTCTCCGCCCGGCTCCGTCGCGCCGGAAGTTCACGGGTGATCAGAAAACAAACGCAAAACAGAAATAAAAAAAAAACGAGTAAAAAATGCTCGGCCAGATCAATCGCGGTGATTCATTAGCCGGGGCCGATCCGGTGTCTCGGGGTGTCCCGTTAATTGACGTATCGCCGGATATCCCTGTGAAAGTTTAAAAAGGCTGTCCGCGCGCGATGGCGGTTCACGCCGCGCAAACACGATTCGCTATTCAATTACTGGACGAGACGACGCGACGCGACACCATGGTGCACGGCCGCGCTAGGTCAATTATTTATTTAGAATATTCATTTACTCGACGACCGAGGCTACCTGTCGAATAATGGAAAATCTGCATACTCGAGGATCCGGGAGGGGGGAGGATATCCGTTTAGCTAGAACTGATTCGCACAGTGGCTGGATGTTCGATCGATCGGGTTTTAGGAAGCGCCGACGTCCATCGGGATCGATTCGATGCATCACCGGATATCCAGCGTCCCGTTCCCGAGCGTCACTCTCTGTCCGAGCGATCGCGTCGATTGGGGCAAGCTGGTCGAGCTGGAGAAACTGATTTTTCCGAATAATACCGATCATCAGACCCTGAAGAACTTCCGGGACGTCATGGTGCAGCTTTCTGTCATCAGCTTCAGCAATTTCCATGTGTTCGAGTTCTTGAAGCTACGTCGCCTCGACGGGCTGACCGGTACGTGAAACTCTGGCAAATTCTCGCGATTTTTCGTTTATTTATTTATCGATATTTATTGACGCTGGATTACCATAAACCGCACTCCATATAATATATGAAATAGAATTTGTTCTTAACAATATATCTGAAGACACGTTGTGGGGCACGTCTCTACTGTTCGACGAATTCGACTTATTAATTATGTTTATAGGAAACGAGCAAGAGCTGAGGTACAATTTGTATAGGCGATCGAAAGTGCCTATCAAGTAATAGTAAACGATTTTCGTCGATTTGTTCTTTAAATAAATTCCAACAACTGATAGAAGTGAATTTCCGTTTTGTTAATGGACTAATATCTTTATTGAATAACAATAATAATCGATCAATTGAGAGTTGTCGAAGGTCAACGCGCTCTAGAATATTATATCTCTTTCCCTATAGCGGTGCATATTCCTCGGAGTGTTTCGTTATGCAACTCGGAGGAATTTCATCTCGTTTTTCAATCCTCGTTGAATTTCTTTTCCCGCAGACTCGATTCGATCGGTAAATTTTAATTCGTCCCCGTGGACGAGATATCCCGCGGCGACGTTTCGCAACGGACGCTGAAAAACGTTTAATAAGGACACCACCGTCGCCGCCGCCGCCGCCGCCGCCGTCGTCGTCGCCGGGACTTTCATGCAAATGCGCCGGCATAAATAGAACCCTCCAGAAAAGCCACCGCCCACTTTTTCTCGTGCCGCAACATTTAGTGCGGTCCTCTTTATTTCGCTGAATTATACGAGCCCGCCGCCCGCGCCGCCGCCATTCTGAGATCGTTAAAACGTCCTCTCGCGGCGTAGAGCATAGTCGCGGTAGAATGATTCGAACGCGCGGGAATTCTCTCGCCTAATTTTATCGATGCTTAATCGCGAGGACCTTGCGAGTTAGGTGGACAGTTCAAGGACTAAATCAGCGTGTCACTGTCAGGAATTATTCAATCCCTTAACCCTTTACGGTCTTACGTCTACACTCAGCCGCCAAAGCTTTTTTACCACAACAAAGAACCATACTGATCTTATATGGAGTCGACAAGCTTCGGAGACACGTAGAATTCGAAATAATATTTTACAAATTGTGTTTTAGTGGCTAGTAGTCCTCAGCAACGACAAACAAAACTTAAACATAGAGTCAAGACGACCGCAAAGGGTTAACTATTGGTTTTCCCATAGAATTTCAATTGTTCAGATTTAGGCGTCACTTTTGACTCGTCCATACTTAGGGCACGTTTCGACGAGAAAAAAATGGCACTTTCGACGAGCGTCGCATTCGATCCCGATGCATCCGACTACGCAGATTTATTCCTAATTTCGTCGCGACTGTTGCTGCTTCAGAAGTGAACGTGACGGACGCGTTGCTGAGAGTAGTGCCCAGCTGCTCCCAGCTGTTGGTGCAGTGCTGGTGGCGAAACTCGTTCCGCGACTGCTGCGAGATCTTCGAGCTTCAGAAGACCGAGTACGGGTTCTGTTACTCGTTCAATTCTCAGCTGGCGGAGACGATGCTGAACCGACGGAAGTACCACGGCTACCACGAGCAACGTCCCCGTAGAGCGGCCAGCTACGGTGCCTGGAGCGGCCTCAGGGTCACCGCTCGAATGGCGAACGTGACCAAGCCACCGGATTCGCGTGAGTATCCTCGCATCTAGAACTCCTACCGCCACTGGAACTTCATGTTACCAAGCTTTCGGAGACTGTGTCCCGGAGACTGTTGCGTCTCGGACACGGTTTATGGATCGCTGTCCTCCGGACTTGATTCTCTAGCCACAAACGATCCTCTGTTTGGAAGGACTGCTACTCGCATCGGGGAATTGAACGCAGCAATTTCGGAATGTTGGAATTAATGCAGTGTTTTATCGATAACTGTCCAAAGCACGGGTCCGGCCAGGGACAATTATCCGCCAGGGATATTATTCTTTGACTTCTGTCGAACATAGAAAAGGACAACGAAACCCGAGGGCCTCGATCGCCGAAAAGTGTAAACGTAACTAATCCAATAACAACTTTTTCATTTCTCATTATTTTTTATGGAACTTTGACGTCTCGGACACGGTTTATGGATCGCTGTCCTCCGGACTTGATTCTCTAGCCGCAAACGATCCTCTGTTTGAAAGGACTGCTACTCGCATCGGGGAATTGAACGCAGCAATTTCGGAATGTTGGAATTAATGCAGTGTTTTATCGATAACTGTCCAAAGCACGGGTCCGGCCAGGGACAATTATCCGCCAGGGTTACTATTCTTTGACTTCTGTCGAACATAGAAAAGGACAACGAAACCCGAGGGCCTCGATCACTGAAAAGTGTAAACATAACTAATGTTTAGGATATTGTTTTGTATAGCGATTTGGTTCAGAACAAGGAACCCTTGTTTCTGGACATGTGGTTAGTGTCGCGTCGCCGATGGTCGCATCGTCGTCGACTCGGTGCCGAAATTCGACACCTAGCTATTTTCCGGGGTCCACCCATGCACCAGATTTTTAGACAATAGTTCTCTGTATTCTCACTTTTTCCAACGACATCCCCACCCGTTGAAAATTGTAAAGGAGAGGGAAAAATTAGTTTTCCTTCATCGGCAGATTCTCACCGACTGTCCACCTAGCAATTTTAGTTTAGTCACATAATCATTGTACGGACAGTCGGGACTCTCACAGTCCACAGTTGAAATATAGTATTGTTGTCACAATTATAACATTTTATTCTTCCCATTGAGGGAAGTGGTCCTTCGAGTTAGTTATTATAAATTAGTCGGCACACCACGTGCAAGTTTCGAAGTGACTCGATCGATCGGTGGATCGACTAGGAGTTCACTCAACAACTAATTCAATAACAACTTTTTCATTTCTCATTATTTTTTATGGAACTTTGACCAACCAAGTATTGTTATTGTATTAGCAGTGGTCTCTCGGTCTCACACCGATATACCCGATCAGTATTATGTTGCACTTCTCGGCAACCGCAGCCTATCGAGCTTTAAAGTCCTTCACGAGGTATACCTCGCTGTAGCGGGGATAGTTTTGAGACAATTATAGGCCAGACACTTGAGACATTTATCGATAAAACACTGTACAGGGCAGATATTTTCGATATTCGTGTCTCTGCCACAGTGGCGGTTCGTGACTAAAATTAGTGGGGATACTGCCCCAGATGTTTAGCCTTTGTTTAAAAATTGCGTAAAACGGGGACGGCCACTGACCTTAAGCTTAAGGATTGTTACAAGCGTAAAGAAAGAATTAAGGAAAAAACGACTGGTTACATTAAATGTTATCGATAATATCAAGCGGAAATAGGGGGCGCTGCCTGTCCCACAGTGCCTATATGCGAGCCGTCACTGCACTGCCATTTTAATTACAAATAAAATATATTTTGACTCGAACGATTCATCGTCGAAACATGTATTTCCAACAAAAGGATAGAAATAATTAAGAACGCAATTAGTGGACACCCGCGCCCTCTTTATAATTTTGACATTATGATTTCCTAATGAATTCCAATAAATACAGCATAATTACGACGAACAATTAGGCATTATTTCGAACGAAACTCGATTCCTTTAAACTATTATTTCCGACCAATTGCTCGTTCGATGTATAAAACGTTGATCGTCAGAATTCATCGGTGAAACGAGTGAAATGAATTCAGTGAATTCTGGCAGGATTGGTCAAAAGTGCAATTATTAGTTAAACTGTTTTCATATAATTAATAAATTCGCGACGTAGAATCGAAATTATATGGCGTACATGCCACCCCCCCCCCCCACCGTATAATACAATTACTAACACGGTTATTCTGAATGTTCGCGGAAACAAATTATTTTCACTGCGGAACAACCGACACGATTATTGCTCTTAAACTGCGGTGGAATAACTTCTTAATAAATTCACGGCAGAAAATCGCAATTACAATGGAAAGCACGAAACGCTCCGCGTGATACAATCGTCGAAACAACTATCCTTCCGGAGTGCCGGATGTGTCCCGAAACATTGCTTAAAATTATTACTCGAACTGGGCATATAAATTTCGAAATAAAATTCCGATTACAATGCAGACAACGGACCCCCCGGTAGTACTGTTATTAAAACGGTTATTCTTCCGGAGATCTGCCGTGACGAAACGATTATTTTCGACGAGGAACGAAGTCCCTGCGCATAGAACCATGTCAATTACCGCCGATAAGAAATTCATCAGGATTCATACTCCCCGGACGAATGGGGCTCGCTATTCCGGAGGGGTGGGGGCGTGGCGAGGGGGCTGTGCGAAGTGGGGGACGCGTAATATTCTCCGGCAGGTGCCATTTAATTTTATGCCCGCGATGTCTGCGGAGTGACTCTCGGCGGACGTCTTGCCGGTTATCCGTGGGTTCTTGAAAAATTCCCCGGCGGCGTGCGGCTGCGAAACAACGTTGATAAACGAACCGTATTCTCCGGACGAATGGCGTTCCGCGGAGGCGACGTTGTTTAACGCGGATTTAGCCGCCTGTAAATAACTCGCCCTTCTGCCGCGTACATTTTTTCCGTCCCTCGCTCGCTCTCACTCTCATCTTTCTCTCTTCGTTTTTCGCGTCCGCACATAATTTCCCGCGTCTCGTTTCACCCGCTCCGGGAACGTCGTAATTAAACGCAAAATCGAGAATCGGTTATCCCGGGGCAACGAAACGCTTTCATTTCAGCGGAAGACGATCCTGTTAGGCGGTTGTATAGAAAAATATTAAATTGATATACTAGTTTTTTAAAATTTATTTAGAAAAATAGTAGTAATCTTTAAAATTAAAAGTAAGTCTTGCTTATAGATTGTTCGCAGGCAATGATAATAATAATTTATACAGAAAGAATTTTTTCGACAAATCCAGCGGTGATCAGAGAGAACCATAATTTGTCGTCGCAATTAGAACGGACGCGGTAATTCGCGCGCCGATAGCGGATAAAAATGCGGACTGGCGAGTTATCCGCGAGTTACGGCGCACGGTGGAGGGGAAAGAATCGCGGGTAAATCGTGTAAAATCGATTGTGGCTCACAGGATTGAAATAGTGGAGCCCCCGAGGAGATGGAAGGACTCGCGTGTCGATTCTGCACGAAGTCGCCTCGTCGGGCCGGGCCGGTCCGGGCCGGGACGCGCCGTTCTCGAGGAGCCGATCGCTCGAAATTTCTCGGCGTGCGCGCAGTTAAATTACTTGGAATTTGCTGCGGCTGGTCACGTGATCCCGAAGTTACCACTTTGATGACTGAATGCCCATTGAGTCGGCCAAGTATGACCGTCGTTTCCGTCGAACTCCCGTAAAACTTGCTCCGCGCCCGTCGACAATTTCCCTCGGAGATCGCCCTCGCGTTCCATCCGCCGCTCCATTCTACCGCGAACTTAAGGTCCTCTCGTCGTCCTTGCGTCGCCTTTTCGCATTTTATTCGTAGAAAAATCTGGGAGAGCTTCACGAAACTCCTTCTTCTACTTCTACTCGCTCTTGCTCTCTTTTTCGATCTTTCTCACTCTCGCTCTGTGGTCCGCACTCTTTCTTGCTCAAACGGCGACTGGGAAACTCGATTCGATCGGTGACTCTACGATTTGACGGCTGTTCCGAGCCCTTTCGACGTTGTTCACCTTTTGCCGAGCTTCCACCACTTCGAAAACCCCCGTTCCCGGATTGCAAGAGATATTGCGAGAAGCGACAAAGGAGCGACCGAAGGCGCTGCACCGTACGACCGTCCATCCGCCCGTCCGTCGCTGACGTTTTATTGCTCGCGAATAAAAATAACCGTTGCGGGGAATTAATGGCCCGAGATGGTCCGCCGGCGAGCTCGACCGTGTTGCTCATCCCGGATGGCTTCGAGTGCTGTACACGGTAACGCGAGCACCGCGCGAATAAGAAGTTAACGCCCGTGAAAGATAGCGCGGCCAATGACGTGACGCTCCTTCAATGCACGGAACGTCATCGAGGACATTCACTCGTTTATTCGATCGTTAAGATTTTACGGGTTCGCACGCCGGTAGACATTCTTAATAATTTATCTTATTGTTTATTTTCGGTTGAAACAGTTCTTCCTAGGACACTTCGAACGTCGAGTCACAGGGAGAAAAATATTCGGATGCACGTCCCTCCGGTGGTGTCGTTTCGAAAAATTGCGAGGATTTTCGAAGAAATTTCCAAACCTCGAGAAACCGTCGACTTTCAGAATTTTTCGGAATAATATTGGCGGATGTTCTTGAAAATTTTCGTCCGCGTACTTCAATATTCCAACAGTCCCAGAGAAAACTTGAACAGCAACTTTCACCTAATTTCTTTCCCGATCGAAAAGATTGTATCTTCGTTTCGACAAATTGCCAAACCTCGCGAAATCGTCGACTTTCAGAATTTTTCGGAATAATATTGGCGGAAGTTCTTGAAAATTTTCGTC
>CM052216.1:7341436-7448755 GCA_028454225.1 Lasioglossum leucozonium | reverse complement strand
GACCCGCGAAATTCAAAAAGAAGAATTGCGATATTCGGGACGCTTCAGGCGAGAAGTTGCACTGTCCGTCGACGTCTGCGTCGACGTCGTCCCCGTCGTTCGTCGGGGTCGGCTGTGGACAGAGACGAAAAAATAACACGAGAAAAAAAAAGAAGAGAAAAGGAGAAGCAGTTCTTTTCTCGCGGACGCTTATCTCCTTTCAGGCGGGTTGTCGGCCGCGCGAGATTTATCCAGCGTGAAAGGAGACACTCCGCGGAGGCATCTTTTTTCAGACGGTTTTAAAACCATCAGCCTGCCAGCTTAACCCAAACTGCATGCGAACCGTGCTCTTCTTCCCTCTGTCTCACTTTTTTTTTACCCGACGAGGAAGAAGAAGAAGAAGAAGAAGCAGGTTCTGAGGTTGCCGACAGAGATATCGCATTATTTCGCGCGGAATCGGTGAACGTTTCGGAACTTCGCTCTCGAATCGTTTGCGGGATGCTCCGAGTGGTTTCGAGGTGACATCGGGGCCAAGTGCTATCTTGCACGAATTTTAGAAGACGCCGAAGGCGAAAGATTGTCGGGACACGGCGCGAAAGCGGCGCCGCAGAAAACCGATTTTCCCGTTCAATCTTCTTGCTCGATCAGATTCGCGATCTTCTTTCGTGTAGAGGCTCTCTTTGGGCTCGCGGCTTCGGATTATTTTCCCCGGGGAAAAGCTATTCTGTATATACTCTGGACAATTTTACTTGCCGGTACTTTCGAAAAATGATGATTTTTCAGGTGAGAAAAGGTTCTTCGTTCTTTCGTGCTTCAACCACAATTTTCGAGGTTATTCGGTTAACTTGTAGCACCGCCCATTTCTCTACACTCCTCCCACAAACATGCTTGGCTCCTCCCACAAAATAAAAATTCATTCCGTGCACACACAGTAGAAGCTAAAAAACTACACCAATAAACGCGTCTATGATTTCTCTTACCCGTCCAACGAACGCAACAGTCCCTAAGACAGTGTCCAACGCTCGACAACACTTCTCCCATCGAGTAAACGCTCCGAAAGCATCGCGACACATAATTCCCGGTCAGACGGGCGCTCGAGTCTTTCGAGAAGTCGTCGCCGTCAGACGCGGAGAGGTAAAAGATACGGCCGGAGGGATCGTTATCGAAAGTAATTCGACGGATATTCCCGTCGCAGAGCGCGGGGAAGAAAGCATCCTCCTTCATCCCCGAACTACTCGAGAGGTACGTGAAGGGTTTAGATAACAGCACGCCCGAGAGTTACTCCAAACTTTCTCGCTTCCTTCTTGGAGGCCGGCCGTGGCCTCGTCCTCTTTCCTTTTTCCACCCTCTCGCCCCAACAATCCTTCGGCGTTCCTCTCTCTTTTTCTCTTCATCCTTCCCCACTCCCCTCTCCCAACCCCCCCTTAGGAACCGACGCCGTCCTCACCTTTCACCCCCGTCGGTCGCCTTTCGAGGCGCAGCCACCAACTTTCCTACGACAGTTTGACAAAATGCAGATTTCCTTCGTTTCCCTGACAACGATCGGTTTTTCTGCTTACTCCTCTTCCTTCCGGCCTCGCGTTCGTGCGCGACGTGCATGCTTAAGCTACCTCTCCTTACTTCTGTCCGCATCGCGCTGCAGGATGGGGAAGGTGGAACTCTCTCTCTATCTCTCTCTCTCTCTCCCCTTCTTCCTACACTTCCTTCTTTTTCTTCCTCTTCTTCTGCTTCTTCCGCTTGTTCCCTCGCGCCCGACTTCCTCTCGTCCCTTCTTGTGCTCGTCGACGTTGACGTCGCCCGGCCACTTCCGGCAACTGGCACCGATATCGACGTATTAGCGTTTCTTGGAACAGTGCGCGAGTCAAGCGGATGATGCTGCCAAACGGGACCCCTCAAATCCTGCTTCTCTGCGGATTCGCTTCTCGACATGATATCCTGTTTGCTATAATGATCCCCTTTTGCCGCATCTTACGGGATTCACTAATAGCGTGCGTTGGACGTCATTCAATTTTTCCCCGGACCTCGCCGAACTGATGAATGGCTACAAAAATGTAGATACGGTTTACAGTATGTGGAATAATAAAAAAAAACTATTATCCGAAACGTTATTGTTCATCAAGTTCCCCGCGAAGTTCATGGTAGTGTGGCATTCCAAGTTATAACCTTGTTGACCGAATCGTTCGCAGACCCCAGCCATTATTTCGCCGTAAGTTATCGTGTACGGTTCACTGGCAGCCACGCAACAGCTTTAACGAGGGTGTGCGTGCCGTAACTGTCAGACTGGATCACCGCGTCTTCGTGGCTGACACTTTTATCCAGCCGTGGAGCCTGACGTACCGAGATCAACCTGGATTTAACTTGTAGACCGTCCCGGAACTCGTCCGCGTTATCGCCGACTGCTACTACTTACAACCCGGAATTCTACATTTCTTTCTAAGTCTACTTACTTCCCGAAGAGAAATTGTTAATTATGTCTCCTCTGAAACGAAACAACGTTCCCTTTATAAGCCCCCAGCTTTTCTTCACCCATTTCCCTTAGCTCCTCCCACAAACATGCTTCGCTCCTCCCACAAACATGCTTAGCTCCTCCCAGGAATCTTCTTATTTCTCCTATAAAATTAAAATTCACTGCGTGACCCAGCAGTATAAGATGTCTTAGACCTTCATCATAAAGGGCTGCATCGTAGCACAAGTTTCATCGAAATCTGTTAGCGTAAAACGAACATACTCCCTCGTTATGCTGAACAGATCGCACGCCAAGTTCACACGTCAGAAAGATGTTCGTCGTCCAGACGTCAGACTAGGTGACGACGTCAGAAAATTCAAATTCCTCCGCTGAAAGCCTCGGTTCTTGGGTGGAGGGTGGTGGTTTCGGGGAAGGGGCGTGCCTTGAGCCAAGCACACGCTCTCGGGCGTATGCTCGAGGAACATGGCGCGTCGTACGAGCACTTTTAGCTATTCGGCGAATTCATTTCAGTCACGGCATTATGGACGTTTTCGAGGACTGAACGAACACATTTCGCCGGAGTCCCGTCCCGTGAACGGCGTCGCGACGTCCTCGACGGTATCATTCACCGTGACGCCGGAGTCGCGTCGCGCGAGCATTTCGGTGAATGCGATGGTAGAATCCTACGTGCACGGGACACACGACAAAGTATTTTCAGTCCGGGCGCGCATTGCCACGGAATTACACGACTACGGCTACGAGACGCGCTCTCTCGCAATCGAGACGCTACTTAACCGAACTTCTTGCTACACGATCCCTTCAGCCGGAGACGGTCTTCTCTCCGAAAACGTTGTAACTCGAATTTGGAGGCTGTAATTGCAGTTAATTAAACTACCCTGCCACCCCTAGGTTACAATTGGCACTTCTCCGACATGTTTGTCTTTGCAGGAAGTTCAAGTTTCATCTGGGAACGTGTTTTGTTTGGATAACGTGGATTTTCCTCCTACCACTCTGGTTCTACGTAGATGGCTGCACCCTCTGCTCGCTAGCTCCTCCCACATCTTCGTTGACTCCTCCCACAAATCCTTATCGACTCCACCCACAAGTTTTTTTAGCTGTGTGCATCGGTTCTCCTTAACTCCTCCCAAGAGACTAAATTCATTTGACGAATCTAACTTGAGTTAATACATCGATTCTCCTAATTCGTTTCTCTCAGATCCTCCCACAATTGTGTTTAGCTCCTCCCAGAAATGTGTCTAGCTCCTCCCATAAATTTCAGCCCCTCCCACGCGAATTCCAGTTCGTCGAATAAATCCGGATTCGATCATTGGGACAGATATACTGGGTCGTTTCTCGCGAGCGCTGACTTTATAAAGATAAATTCGGTGACGTACAGCTTCTTTAACTCGAGGAAAATTTCTCCGATTGTCCGAACGGCGTTTCACTAGCCGGGGACCGGTCTCCCTGTACCATTCAATATTCATGTAAGAAGAATTACGAAGCAGTAACTTTCCGTCCTGCGGTTATCTAAATCCTCTCCCTCTCTCTCTCTGTCTCTCTCTCTCTCGCTCTCTCTCCACGAGTAATTCAGTGAGGAAGGTAAGAGCCTGTTCAACGGCGTTCGTGGGACGAGGGGGAACATCCTCGGTATTACCTCCGATAAGGGTCCCCGGGAACGGTATCTGTGCCTCTCGTTTTCTCCACGACAACACGATTATCCGGCTCGTCTGGGCCAAGTTATTCCTCGGTATCGGTCCAATATTACCGAGATGGATATTCTTCTCGTGCGCGCCAAGCGACAGAAATCTCTCCGCGCGTTTTTCGTGCCACGTTCTTTTCTCCCTGTCTTCCTATCGGGCTCTCCCAATTACTCGTGTCCCCGGCGCGGTGCGTCGCGATGGCATCGCGATATCCTTCGCTAGAAATAATAAAATCACGCTGCTCCCCGTAGAAAAGTCCGGGGGGCTCTGTTCATCTCTTAAGTAAAAGTTAACGGATAAGCTGGAAAATACGAATGGTGCTCGGAATATATTTGCCGGAACTTGGAAAATATTCCTGGCCGCGTTCCCCGATCAGCTGGCCGCAGTTTCCCCGAGTCCGATTGATTCTACTTCGCACACGTCCCCGAAATACTCCCGGACTGGGTCGGTCACCCTCGCCGGTACGGAACTCGGAATATCTCGGGAACCCGAGAACGCAGAAAATTGCGACGCAGCGGCGAAACTTTCGAACATCGATGCTCGCGGGGGAGAACGGTCCTGCGACTTGCCGAAACCTTCCGCGATATCGCTGATGTATTTTCCACGAAAATCGTACGAACGGAGTAGCTGTAGGTAGCTGGGGAAAAAAAGAAAATTATAAAAATTTGCAAATGTCACAATAACATATCACCGGGAGTGACGCACGCTCGTCGAAGTACCTGCTGGCCTTATTCCGCGGAAGAAGCTGAAGACCTCGGTGTTCGAGAGCGACCGGACCCGCTCTCCGCGATAAATTAAATCTTTTGTTCGACGTGGTGTTTTTTCCCAGTCCGTTTATTTTATAGAAACGCCGGCCACCAGGAGGAGGGGCGACGAGAGGGGAAGGGCGTGTCGTTGCACCGCGATAGCGAAGAAGTATCGTTCGCTCGGCTGCTTTGTTGGTAATGCTGAAATGGGGCGGAGGTAGTAGTACCGATCTTGGATCCCTTCCAAGTGACTTTAAAGTTCTCTCCCCCGGAAAAATTGGAAACATCTTCGGCCAGTGTAGAGCATGCGGATTTCTCTTGGAAAGACACAGTCCTTGAAGTTCGATCTCGTCGGAAAATTGGAGGCGGCCGCATTGACGTACGGTAGCCTCCAACAACCACCCCTCCCTCCTCCACCACTTCTTCCACCACCCTCGCGCAACCCCTTCAGTTTTTCCCCCGGTGCTACCCTAACAATCCGAAGCGTATTTTCCGGCCGCGCGTTATGCGGATTTCATCGCGAAACAGATTTAAAGTTTCCGATTGGGAAGCAGACGGGGCCAGCGATGCTGGGAAATTAAACGCTGGAACGTCGGCGCGAGACTTGGTATCCGCCTTTTCTGCTGTGGAATGGCTCTAAGATTTGTTACTAAAAAAACGGCGATTTTCAGAAAAGTCGGCGACCGAAAAACATTTTTAATTTAGTGGGAGAGTTAAATTGATTTTGCTTTTATGGCTAGGTATAATCTATATGGTATTAGAGGAAACTGTGTGTTCATTATTAACAAAGTTATGGTAGCAACAATGGGGATGAAAACTTTCAGTTTCCCGGTGGGCGTGGAATCGTTACTATTTTCTAGTGTATAGAGCAGTGTTTCTCAACTTTCTTTGGTTGACGGCTTACTAAAAATATGTGGAATTATATGCGGCACACGTGAATATAAAAAATGTAAAAGTTGTAATACAAAAAAGAACAAAACAAATTATTTATTTACAAAATTTATTCAACGAGCGAAATTCAGTCGGATAAAAACTCGGGAAAACTAAAGAATTTTTTTTTTAGTGAGAGATTATTACGAATACGGTTTCAAAGTTAGAAAACCCATGCAATTTTAATCATTTGTCGAGGACGCTTGCAGTCGACAATCTCTCCTAGCACACAGGTTGAGATACACTGCCACGAAAAATTTTCAGCGAAAATGTTTGTCATCAACAAAGTGAATTTTTCTCGAGTCAATTACGTCTGTGCGCGTATTTGAACGTGTCTCCTTTTGTTGAGCAGTGAATGCTGCGTAGGTAAAAGGAGCGGGGTGAATATCGACGGGGAAAATGTGGGTTTTCCGTGGGGATGAATGGCCGAATTTTAGAAAATAGCGTGGTGGGCAAAAAAGCCGGGGCAAACGGGTAGCGTGAGTGGCCGAAATGCGGGAACTGTGTTACGGGAAAATATTTCTGGCTGTTGTGTCGCGCTCGATGGAACGCGCGCGGCCCTGGTAAAAAGCGTCGCGACGCGACCCGACCCGACGCGACGCGGCGACTTCGAGCCGGTGTGTGGCACGCGTCCCGGGCAAACAGAGTTGCAAAACAGAAAGTTCGCCCGGGCAGAAAGGGAGAAGCTGTCGCCTCGTATCGAAGCGTCGTCGTTTCTCCCTTTTCTGACAACGAACAAATGAAAAGAAATTGTTGACTGCTCCATGCGCGCGCGTAAGAGAGACAGAGGGCTGGGGGCGGAGCGGCGGAGGGGGCAAGGAGAGAGATTTTTCGCAATTTTCTCGGCTCGAGGAAGAAGTTTATCGACACCGAAACGAAACCGAGCGACGCGCTCGTCGAGGAAAGGCGTTTCCCTTGGCGCCGAGTCAAAAGTCCCAGATCCTTAGGACAACGCCGGAGTGCAAACGTACAGAGATTCGTTTCATTTGGCCGGCGTTCCCTTCAAATTTGAAACTCGAACGGCATAAAGATCGAGGGAAATGGCCCGCTCCAGACATATGGGCCGACTGATTCAGACGTTCCCGTGAATTGTGTGAATCCCGGTGAATGCGTCGTTCATCACCTCTCTAGCGAGCGTTCGGACACCCTCGTCTTCTGTAGGATTTAATATGAGATATCACCGTCGTATTTTTACTTTGAGCGGTCCCGCGCGTTTTCACACTATTTTCCTTTTTCTTTTGGTTTTACCATCGTTCGAATCACTTTTGTTAAATTATAAAATACGTCCGTTCCGGTGGGATGTTTCGACCGTGACTCCTGAAAATTTCAACGAAATCGAGCGAATTTTAAGATCGCTACAATTCATTTTCAAGTCAAGGGCTCTGTGGAAAATTGTTTAATTTCTTCGTGAAGTTCTGTACGAGATTTTTTTGGAGGATGTATTAGGGGGGCCGGAAAGTAATGTCGTTTTTCTACATTAAATTTAAACAATTAAAACGACATTACTTTCTGGCGCCCCTAATACATTTCGTAAATTGCAACTAGCTAGAAAAAATAATGGCAATTTTACTCTTCCCCTCGAAATAAAAAATTTCTTTCTTCCTTGCTACCCTTAAGGCGACAGCTTGTGACAAAACAGATATTTTATTGGAAACGATTTTTCCCAGTGCTGTACGAAATAATTGTTACACGCTGTGCAAGCAAACAAGTGTGATAGCCGATGAGATTGATTTTCCAGCGAAATTTTTCGGATAGGGAGCACTGGTGGCTCGCAGATGAATTTTTCGATTCGCCCGGCCCGGCGCAAATACGGCAAAAATGCGGCCGCTTCCGGATTTCCCAAAAATATTCGACGGACAACTGCCGATCTGTCTCTCTGGGAAACGTTGAATCGCTTACAACGACTGCAACGCTGCGGTCCCCGATTTCAATCAAACCTTTTTCCTCTGCGGTCAGCTCGGGCCGGAAACGCCGTCGACACGTATCCGCTTGTTCGCGCCGCTGCGAGCGCCAATCCCTCTGCAAAGATGTCATTATTTCCGCTGAATTTTACAAACGCTCCCTCCCCGCGCCGCCGCTCTTTGTCCCTCCCCCCCCCCCTCCATTTGTTTTTCCGCTTCCAAATGGACAGCTTTGCAAACAATACCTGTTTGCGTTCGTACGGTAACGCGTGAGTTCGCGCGCAATCGAATTGCTCGCGGGAACTTCAAACGGATCCCGGGGCGGTTCGAAAAAATAAAATTGTTGTTGCGTGTTGTTAAACTGTGCGGATCAGTACCGGTTTCTCCCTTTCTTTATATGTTTTTTTGTGTTTGATGGATTTAAAGCGATATGTTAAGTTGCATTCGTTAAACTGCAGTCACCAAATCGCATTTATTCGGTCGGTTTAATTTTGTCTTAACAATTTTCGCCGAATTGGGTTGAAGAAATATTGAAAAGAAAATATCTCCGTATTCCTCGAAATCTCACCAACATTCCAAGCTTTGTTGCAATAGGGTACCTATAAAGGGTGATTAAATTCATTTCGCCTGGTTTGGAAACCGCGCAAGATTACCGACTGACTAATTAAAAATCCCTACCTCGGCTGTCTTTTTGTTAAAAAATTTCAGAAAAATACAGTTGTATTCCTTGAAATCTTCCCCAGAGAACGAGCTTTCTTCCATGACGATATCTAAAAAATTACGGTCGCAACGTTTGAATTTACCTCCTACCGTTCACAACGATTGCGAAAATTTGCAAAAAAAAAAAATAAAAGTTAGAAACTCCCGGGCAATTGAATAGGCGAATTTTCAGCGTGCGGATAAATCTTGGAACGCAATATATTTCTGGTAGTTCGCAAGATATATGCGCCCTCTTGGATCAGACGGCGGGACGTACGGCCGTTCCCGTACCCTGTTCAACGAGAGAGCACGTCCAAGGCTCTCGCGCTCGCGCGTTCCACCCGCGGAAATGCATAACTCTCAATTTACACGTCGCCGGCGAGCGCGTACTACGGGGCTGATATTACTTCCGTTCCATCGATACAAGACGCCGGAACGCTCTTAAATATAAAATGTTGCACATACCTTGCGCAACGCGAGCCCATGCTTCACTGCCCCCCGAACGCGAACCGCTCCGTTTCCCTGACGTATTGGCAAGGGACGCTTCGAGATATCGATACTGAATCCTCCTATTGGCCCGCAGTTACGGTTTTGCACGCTCTGGTCCACAGACTTCCTTCCCAATTACCTTCCGAATACCTGCCTCGACTCGAGATTCGTCAAAACGCGATGATTTACGATGATTTTTCAATCGTTTGTTGGTTTTTTAAAATTTATTATCTCGCTTTTATCCATTTTTACCATTTATTATTATTTTATTGTCTATAATATTTGTATTCAGATTTATTCTCTCGCTTTTATCTATCTGGACCATTTATTATTATTATATTACTTATGCTATTTATATTCAGATTTATTCTCCCGCTTTTATCTATTTGTACCATTTATTATTGTATAACCTATACTATTTATATTCAGATTTATTCTCCCGCTTTTATTTATTTATTATTATTATTTTATTATTTATACTATTTATATTCACATTTATTTTCTCACTTTCATCTATTTATACCATTTATTATAATTATATTATTTATTATTATTTTATTGTCTATACTATTTATGTTCAGATTTATTCTCTCGCTGTTATATATTTATCAGAATCTCTCGCGATTCGTGTTCGCCTTTTTGCAACATTTATTCTTATTCTGTTTTCAGTGTTTTGCGGTAATTCAATATTTTCGAGACCTTCCCGGAGTGGCAGAAAATTCACCTTCCGACAGAAAAAACTGCTACCTTGATATTTTACGTTATCGCTATACTAGCTCTGATTTCCCTCAATATTTATCAAATGTATTTCGCATATTTTCCACCGCGCGAACAGAATTCCGACCAATAAATGAACCGTTGCAACAATGTCTACTCCGACAACAATTCCAAAAGAATCCATTCAACGCACCGACCTATTAATTGCAGTACGCGACTCGACCCTGCAACACCGCGAACGTAGAAACATTTCCACGCGCGCTTCCCAACAAAAATCACGAATGGTCGGCTAATTGCGGAATTCGATTACAATGGCGGGGAAAGTCGCGGCCAAGTCGCTGCACAATGGAAGCAAACGTTGAAATTAATATTTCTTGTTAGGGAGAAAGGTGGAAGCAGCTTTGGGGGAGGCGATCCTCCCCAGCTACGGAGATAAAGTGCCTGAAAAGGAGACTTTAAGCTCCGGCGGCATGCTTGACGCGAAGCTTCGGACTTTAGGCGAACTTCTTCGTCTTCTTCTTCTTCTTCCTCCTCGTCCTCCTCCTCCTCTCTTCTTCGGCGATCCCCGTCTTCGAAATTTAAGACGTTCGGCTAACAATCATATTCGGCCGCGACTCTGCTTGCTCTGCTCGCTCTGCTCTGCTCTGCGTCTCGTCGAAACTCTTCAGGATTTAAGTTCCGGAAGTCGGTGCAGCCGCCGCCTTTGTGCCGGTCTTTGTTCCGCTGGAAGCCTCCTTCCCCAACAGATTCGCGAACTTTGAGAAATATCTCCGTCGGCGACCTGGAAAATTCAATCGTTTCGATCGTGTCAGACTCGCCCGACGAATATATCAACGACGGGGCGAGGGGTTGCGCGAGTATCGATCCCGGCGACCGATCGCTTCGGATCTCGGACCTCGAACGCCGGTGTCCCGTCGATTTCGACGCCTGGAACGATCCTCGAGAACCCGCCGAGTATTGCCGACGTTCGCGCTCCTGTAACTGTGAACAAATTTTACAACAATCCTATCCATTTCGAAGAACAAACTCTCCCCGCTTTCGGATCTTCGAGCTCGACTTTTTCGAAGGTTTTCGGCGCGCTCTTTTCGCTTTAGGAAATCAATTGCTTTTTCTATCTTTCTTGCAAATTCCGCAGAGTTTAGACAATTTCTCCCCCGTCGAACGAAAGCCTTCCTTTCACAGCGAGTTCTCAGAAATTGTTCGGCAACGTTTATTCCCACGACGTCATCGACTAGAGGAGAAAAGAATTTCCACGAGGAGTTGAGAAATTCGTAATGACTCCGCGCGCGCGCGCGCGCGAAGAGAGAGTGAGAGAGAGCTGAACTTCATGAGAAAAAAATTTCTCGCGTCTAAAAGTTGGATCCATGATCGTTCATAAAACGGAGGCGAGTAACTTCGGGAAGGTAGTTGAGCATAACTCGATTGCGCTCGCTGCTGAACTTGGGAAGTTCACCGGGGAACAGTTTTATTTAGCGCGCGGAACGAAGAATCACAAGCGAATCTCGGTACCCACCGTCTAAACGATACAGCGAGAGCAATTATTATTCGGTGAAACGATCGAATAAAATCGCCGTGCCCGAAAATAGGCTGGCGCGGCGGCGAAACGTCCGGCAGAAGTGTATTACTGGTAACAGGAAATTTTACTGCGCGTTTATTCACCGGTGTAAACAGGCGCTACTTGTTGGATGATCGAATAGCTATTCCAGGTCAACTTTATCACCCGTTTCCGACGGATGTCGCGCGCAAACGCTAGGCGACATTGTCACGTACGACAGCCGTCTCCGGGAATCGTGTATTTTCGACGTGGCTTGTCGCGTCGGGAGCAAATTTCGGAAACGACGACGTACCGAGCTTCTTTGGGGACGGTTAAACTTGTTCCCGGTGACGTGAACCGTTGACAAAGCGAAATACTTTAATGAGGGAGGCGTGGTTATTCCCATGGAAAATTTCTCGTTTTCATCCCCCTTACGAGTCTCAAGCAAATCTCGACAGCAGCAACTTGTATTCTTCTGTTAATATTTTTAATTATTTATCTGCCCGAAGATATTTGAGTAACTCGAACACTTCTTTTCGAAGAATGAAACTGGGATTCTGAATGGAACCTTTGAAAGGAGCCTCTGAAACCTTGTGTCTCATCTCTTCCGGTTTGTCATAAATAAACTGCGGATCTTCATGCGAAATAAAAATTTTCTGTATAAATTGCAAGAGCCAAATAGAAGGGTCTTCCTTTTTTAAATTATTCTGCGAGAGTTGGGAATAATGTACACCTAAATTTTTTCAACTGTTCCTCTTTTTTAAATTGCACATACTCAATTTTGTGTCAGTCTGGTCATAAGTGCGTAAAGTCCACAATCCAGTCCACGAGTGACTTAACGCGTTGTTGATCCGCGGAAAGTCTTGGGGCTTGAAGAGCGACAAGTCCTCGGCGTAACAACTGAGAAATGAATGAACGTGTTCGAGTCGATCCGAGGAAAGTGTCCGAACAGTGAAAAATACGTGGGATACTCGTCGAAGAATCGTTAAAAAGGCCGAGTATCGAGTGTCTCTGCGGGATCATCGTCGTTCTCGTTGGTGAACAGCGTATCCGAGGTTGTAGAGACGGCAATCTCGTCACGACTCGAAGCAGAAGCAGCGGCAGCAGCTTTCAGTGAAGCCCGGATACGATTAATAGCGCGCAGGGATGGCGGGCGGGGGAGGGTGCTGGTCACGATTAAGATCGAGCGAGCCAGTCGAGCTTGAATTTAACTATCGATCGCAGATAACTGCGAGTCCGTCTGTTTCCTCTCGCCGACTCGTTGTCTCTCTCTCTCTCTCTCTCTTTCTCTCCCCCCATTCCATAGTCCTGTTGTTCTCCGGTTGAACGTTCCCCGTCGGCGATATTCTCCTCGAACAACCCGTCACGGCCTGTCTCACGACTCTCTCCTCCGGTGAATCGAACCACTACTTTCTCTCTTTGTCTCGCCGCCTTTCTCCATCTCCAACCTCCACACGCGATAATTGTTCGCTCTCGGATAATGTGGACTCGTTTGAGAGTGACGGACGAGAGGGAAGCAATTACCTAACCGATTGTATTTATTTCCTTTAGGAGCCGCTTCGCGGGAACGGAGGTCGTTGAAACGATCCGCTACTTCCCTTCGACAGTATCCTCGAAGAACGAAACCGGAACGTGCCTCTTTTATTCTGTCGTGAGAATTTCAATGTTAAAGTATTGGGAAATTGTATGTTAAAATCGAGGAACGCCGGGCAGAGGGCGTTGCCGAAGGATCTAGGGGCTGCTCTTCACTTTAGGTAAACAGAAATTTTTGTCTTTGTACCATGCAATCCTGTAGATTTTAGCGAGGAAATGTCAAAAATCCAAGTTTCAGCCCGCGGAGATCAGTGGTTGAGAAGTTATGAATGTTTAAAGTTGAGCGACCTCCAGGGTTTTTGATAGGACTGGGTTAGATCTGTGTTAGATCTGGGAGATCTAAATCTAATATGTAGATAGATCTCAGAGATCTACGTTACCGACGGTATCGCGTGCTTGTGCTGCCACCTAGCGGCCGCGCTCGGTAACCGGCGCGAGACGGTCGCAGCGTTCCAACATGGCGGCACCCTTACCTGTCGGAAACACTGAAAATCGCTCAACTTTAAAGACTGATAACTTTTCAACCACTGATCTCCGCGGGTCGAAACTTGGATATTTGACATTACCTCCTTAAAATCTACAGGATTGCACAAGAGAAAGGCAAAAATTTTCTGATCACCTAAAGCAAAGTTTAACCGATCTAGGATTTAGGGAAAAATTTAGAAGGGGATGTTTACACAAATCCACAGACACGTCAACCTAACACACCGCACCTGAATTACCGAAATCATGGTGAACCGATTCCCGATTCTATTCTCTCCGTAAACTATCGGTCAGAAATCTGTAGTCTACTCGTCTACCGCAGTGTTACCGGGCGCACACCAGCTCACAGAATACGTTCCGGAATCCGAGGAAGCTGGTGGCTACGTGTCCGACATTTTCCCCTCGGCGTCTGGGTACGAAACGACGATTATTCGTGGCGTTTCATCTTGCCGGTCGTCGCATTTCAGTTCCGAAGGTAGCCGCCGACTATCTCTCTTTCTCTCTCTCTCTCTCTCTCTTCCCATCCCTTACATCGATTCTATTTGCTGTTCAGCGGTGTGCAGACGGTCCTCGTAATTCCGAGACGCGTCCAGAACTTCATCCACCCCCGAAATGTGCCGATGACAGAGGGTGAAACGGTCCCCGAGGTTCATCTTTGAAAAGCTGCGAGGGACGGGGCCCGCCTTTGACGCGCATTACTCCCGCGTTTCACGGAGTTACGTTCCGGGAGATTATTTTCTTTAATCCCGGTGTGAGTTTCCAACGGTGGCTCGCGGGATTATGAAAATTCGAGGTCTGCGAGCCCCTTCTCTTCCCTTCCCTCTCCTCCGGCCAGCCTCGGGAAGATCCTTGTTAGCGAGCAGGTTTCCGGTCCAGTTTACAGCATTCTACTTCCCCGCACTGTTTTTCCAGCCGACGCGACGCGACGACCTTCTAATTTAATTTCGTTCGACCGCCGGAGCAACGGAGCCTTCCGCTGTATCAATAAGTAATCCGCGATCTGTTTCTCTTGTAACGAGCTTGTTACGTCATTTAAATTCCGAGCAGCCTGCCGCTCTCTTTCGCTCGCTTCTTAAAATGGCGGAGCGACCGGCGCGAGTCCGCGTCATGAATATTCTCGCCGCGTCCTCGGCTTCTTGAAAAATAAATAATCCCCCCCCCCCCCCCCCCCCACCATGGAAATTAATTTTGTAAATTGGAACGGATGGGGATGCTGTAATTGTGGGCTGTTGATGCTGCCACCCCGCTCTCGGAATACGAAAACGTTCGTTCAGCGAAGGAACACACCTTGCAAACTTCGAGCATTGTCTGTCAATAGTCGGAACAAGTTATTGAAAATATGTGGTAGTGACAGACGAAAGACCTGAAAAATTCAGATTGAAAAATAGAAATTGTAGATTCAGATGTGGAGAAATCTAGAATTTTTCCAATCTAAATTTTTGAACTTCTCAATCTTGAAGTTTAATTTTCAATCTGAATTTTTGAACTTCTCAATCTTGAATTTTTACTTTCAATCTAAATTTTTGAACTTCGCAATCTTGAATTTTTACTTTCAATCTGAATTGTGCAAGTTCTCAATCTAAATTTTTGAACTTCTCAATCTTGAATTTTTACTTTCAATCTGAATTTTGCAAGTTCTCAATCTTGAATTTTCACTTTCAATCTGAATTTTTCAAGATCTCGATCTGGAATTTTTCCAATCTAAATTTTTTCACTCTGCCAACAACCTAGAATTTTTATTTTCAGTTATGTTCCAGAGGCTCGAAATTCTTGTGGAATCGACAATTTTAATCTTGATCCAAGCACAGTTATTGTCAGGAAGACGATCGAATAATTTTTCTTCCGAGATTACTATTTGTAGGAATATTTCCGATGGGACGTGCGTCGTTTAGGGGATCTCTGTGATACTAATTTCCCTGTCTCGTAAACGTCACTGCCGTAGAACGGAAGTGTCAACAGATTTCGCAACGGCCACACATATTCGGGCGAGGCTGAGCGGCGCATTAGCCAAAGTTTCTACACACCGGCAACGCAAACAGAGTGCGAACAGCCTGGTGAGTTTCCGAAGTCTGACTTGGACAGGTCTGCCCTAGAACTCCTTGGAGCTGCGAACGCGGAAAGACGCGTCGTCCTTCGGCAACGTTACAGTAAGATAGAAAGAGAGAGCGAGAGTTTGAGAGAGAGAACGAGAGAGAGACCAGTAGCATGATCGGTCAAGGCCGCTACTTCCGCTCGCAGAGCCGTCGAGCACACCTGCTGACTCTGCTCTCTCTTTCTCTCACGATGCGTCTAAATTGTATAAATTATGCTGACACGGTGCACGTGCGAGATTTCGCCTCTTTTCTTGCGATTTATTCGCTCCCGAGATTTATGGCTCTCTCACCCCGGAAACTATACCCTCGCTATAAAATTCGGAAAAATAAATGAACTTTTTCCGACCCCGAAATTTGCTTCGGCGACAATCGCGATTCCGTGGCTGGATATTTAACCCTTGGCCGCTTTGACTCAGAGTCGCTATTAAAAATGTTGCTGCACCATTTTTTAAACTGTTGTTTGCATTATTAACTATGTAGTATGAGGTATCATATCAATTTCATATCCATGAAATGAAAAAATAGGCTGGAATTATTCTAGGTTGGAATAAATGTTTAATTTTTTAGTTAAAACAGCTCCGAGAGCAAAGCGTTAAAACACTAAACCTACCACGAGGGGTTGCATAACCCGTTTTATATTTTTCATTTTACAACTATGAAAAAACATGAAGTTGCCTACATGGAAATTGATTGGATAAATTTCTTTGTCCAAGCACGTGTTGCGTTAAAGAAATGCACAAAATCGAAATAAATAGAGACTTGTCATTTTCGTAAGCTAAAACATTTTTATCGAAATGAATATATTTTAGTCCAAGACACGTTTAGCGTTAATTGCGTAACGTCATTTTATTTGTATTTGAATATCTAAACAATATACGATGATCAGAAAAATCATTTTTCCGAAGTACTGGACATTAAAAGATTCTAGATTCTACGTTCATATTTGAATTGATCTAATCGTGCGGAAGAGATCTAAAGCTTGCTCCTTGCGAAACGGCTAGATCCGTCGGTTCGCGAATTTCCCTGTGCGCAGGTGGATCGAGCGTCTCGCGAGGATCAATTTATCTTCGTTGATCCTGCTGGGCGTTCGATTTCGTTCTAATTGGCAGCGGGCGACCACTTTTTTCCGGTGCGGTGCGCCGCGGAGTCCGATTAGCTTTATCGGCGGATGCGATAATTATTGCCGCGTCTCGTCACCTTAATTAACGCCCCTGGCAGAAAGAGAGAAAGAGAGGGAGATGGAGAGAGTGGAAGACGGGGGTCCGTCGGTTCTATCCGTCCCTAATGAATTTTTCGAGTGGACGCGGCAAGCCGAGTAGTGATTTATCTCATTAAGCTGGCCGCGACTTGCGCCACTCCGTCGATCGCCGCCAATAATTATGGCGGTGTCGTCTCGTTTTAATTAACGGCAACGTATCGCGTTCGAAGTGGCCCCCTCCTCCCAATATGATCCATCGCCATGCTCCAAGAACATGATTTTCCACGTTCATGTTTCAACGCACGCTAGTATATTTTATGCTGTGCAATTCCGCTCCGATCGTATTTAAAAAAGAACTGAAAACCGAAATGTTTCGTCTCGTACTTCGTTTAGCTTTGTTACTGTTTTCGATCCACGAGGAAAAAAGAATTGTTCCCGAAGGGCTTGTAACTTCCACGCGGAACCCTTGAATTTTTTTTCGGGAGCCGTTTGAATTCTGAATTTCCGTCAAAGTCAGAAAAAAAACATGCTCGTTGCAAAAGAATCGTTTGTACGGTTCGTTCGGCCGTACGGAAAAACGAAGCGGCGCGGCGCGTCGTTCCGCGGGCGAACGTAATGTATAATTAGCTTAACAGAACGTTAATTCTTTGAAAAAGTTTCCCGGCTAACCGGAGGCAACATTTTTTACGAGTCCCGCGAGCGCGTAGCCTCTATGCAACGCGGGGGTTGGCGGAGGTGGGGCTGGGGGGAAACAGGTGCAACGTGCTAAGCGTGTGTAACATTTAGAAAGGAAAAAAAAGATTCATGCTCCAGTTTTCTGGTCTCGACTCGACTCGGCACGGAACGGCTCGGGGGCTTCGGCTTTGCACGGTTTTCGGGCCGTGCGAAAGCGGCCGCGAAAAGCTCCGAACGGGAAATCTGAAAGGCGGGCCTCCTTACATATTCGCTCTGCGCCCTCCTCGATTCGCGGTTGAATAGCACACCGGTACGCCCTGTTCCCGCCACGATTCACCGCCGCGGAACCCATTGGACTTGAGCCTGAAACTATCCGCTATTTGCTCGGGAGCTACCGAAATCGCGAAACGTAATTCATTTGCGGACGTCGCTCGCGCTTTGTTCTCGACCAAATATTATTTGTCTCTTGTTCGTTCACCGCATCGATCTCGCACGGTTCACGCGCGCTGATCGGGCAAGAACTACGCGATCTAGGAAACAGCACGGACCCGAGGAATTTTCTTAGATCAAGACACGTTTCAGTTTTTAATCTCGTTCCTTTAGGGACTGCACACATTGGCCACGGATGGCACGGAAGGCCCCGGAAGAGATGCAACATGCCAAACCAGATTGACGAAGCAAGATGAAAAAAAGTAGGGGCAGTGGTACGCCACATCTTTCGTCCTGCTTCGTCAACCTAGTTTGGGATGTTGCATCTCTTCCGGGGCCTTCCGTGCCATTTGTGCCAGTACCCAATGTGCGCACCACCTTAACGGGAACGATCGCCCCGTTAAGAGTCAGTCGTTGCAGGGTCTAACAGGTCTGTTCGAATAAACTGCAGAGGCCAGGGCTCGTAAAACGCGTGGGGCCGTGAAAGTGACAGCGATCTTCATTAACAGGTTCCCGCATTCCCAGACGCAGCTAGTAGGGAGGAAGGGGGTGTCCACTCTGCGAATTCCTCAGGCCAGTAAACCTTGACAAAGAGGGCAGTTGCGGTCTGAGAATCCATCGCGGTCTGCGAGGTGGTTCGCGACACCGTGGTAGACGCGATCGTGTTTGTTTCTCGGTCTGGCGCAAGGCAGGGTGCAGCGGGTGTAATGCATCGGGTCGTTGCCAGGAGGCTGTATTTACCCGGTTCCCGGTCGATATTGGCGGCTGGACCCCCCCCCCCCTGGATCCCGGGTGTCGCACCGTCAGAATTACAGGACGAAGGCCACCGAGAAAGAACCGAGATAGACGCTCTCCTCCACGGAGAAGCGGCGAAACCTCCGAAAATCCCTCGGGGTGACAGCCAACTCTCTCTCTCTCTCTCTCTCTTTCTCTTCCTGTATCTCTTGAAGAGAGAGACAGAGAAAGAGAGAGAGGACTCGTCTCAGGAAAATCAAATGCCGCGAGACATTGAGACGCTTCTATTGGAAACTCTTTATTGGCCAGCCCCGCGGGCTAGTCTGGCCGACGAGGAACCAGACAGACACCTTCCGTAATTACTCGTCAAATCGATGGCCAACTCGACCAAGAATAGGCTCCCAGCTATTCTAACTGTACAGCGTGTCCCAAAAATGTTGTGTACTTCCCTCGCCTTCAGGTGGATTCCCGAGGTAATTCGAAGTAACTTTCTCCTACACGAAAATATTCTCCGCGGCCTTGTTGAGGAGTTATCAAAGAAAAACGCGGGCCAATCGGAGCGCGGCTACAGCGGACGGCGATCGACTCAGCCAATGCCAACGCGACGCTCAGCGGGGCCGGACGCCGAGCCCGCCTCCGTCCGCGGTGACTGCGCTCTGATTGGTCCGCATTTCTCGTTTGATAACTCGTGAACGGAGTTGCGTAGAACATTTTCGCAAAGAGAAAAGTTACTTCGAACTTCAGCCCTTTCAAACGAGTGCATTTTTTTTGGGACACTCTGTATCGAGCCACACCTCGTTCCCGATATCGTTTGCAGCGACGCATTGTTTATCACCTGGCGGAACACACGACAGGAAGAAACGAACTCTGCGGTTCGTCTAAGTTTGCGAACAATGTGTTTAACGCTCTCGGGATAATCTTTCGACTGTGTTCGGTTCGACGAAGAAAGTTCTAAATCGAGAAGGTAAGCGGCCGGTGCCTGTTGCAATATTCGAAACCCCGGGATCCCGGCTTAATAATTCCAAACGTGGAACGAGGCTCTAAAATTCTGATTCCGAGCGTAAACGAAACTCCGATACACGCGCGTACACCCGTAAAAGCGCTGCGCCGCGGAGAGTTTCATATCGTCCGTGCGCGCGTTTACAGAGTATAAAACAAAGTAGCCAAGTAGAGCCCAGTTTGTAATATGATGTTAACCCGCCCGGTGCAACGGGTCCGGTGACGTTGCTCGTAACTTTAAATACTCGGTCGTGAGGAAAAAAAGCTAGCTCCACGTTCTTGCTCTTCTTCTTTCTCTCCCTCCCCCCTCTCTCCACCTTTTCGTTTTTAATTTTTCATAGCGCGCTCCAAGTTCAAGCGGACGATTTCGTTTTCAATTCGAGCGCGTCGCCGTGGCCGCTCACGGGTGAAACGCCTTGAAATTATGGTCGCTTACTATACTACGCACGTGAGTTATTTGTATAGCGTGTAAATTTTAATTCTCCATTGAAGTTGCACGATTCTTAGATCGGATCCCACTCGTTGGCCTGTCAGGCCGCGGTCCTGTAAGTCCTCTTCCTCTGTTTCGTCGACCGTGGCGCGCACTGCGTTAGTCCTTTTGAATATCGAATGCCCTCCTCCCAGCGGTATTTCATCGATATCGAGGCTCCGCCGCGCCGCAGCCGTGCTCGCGCGCTCCTTTGTTTCTTTCTTTGTCGTCCGGCCAACAATCAGAATTCTCAGTCGACTGTGAAACACCGGTTTTTCTCCGCAGTCCGCAGCCATTTTGCTTTAGCCCTCCCTCTCTTTCTTCCTCTTTTATCCCCCTCTCTCTCGCTGTCTCTCGTTTCTCAACTTCTCTATGAAAGGCGACCGCGTGTTTCAATTTGCGCGCGGCTGCCGAGCCTTTCATGGAAACCCTAAGTTTTCGCCTCTTCACAAAGCTCTGCTTCCGGAATACTGTTTAACCCCTTCAGGACCACGCACACCGATCCCTCGAAACCTTCCAAGTTCTTTTAATCTATCTCCGGCTTCAACGCTGGGCTCACGGACCTGGATATTTATTAGCAAAGAAGCTTATCATTGAAACTGGCTATTTTCGATTATTTTATGAAAATAACGAGAACATATTCAGTCAGCACTTCAGCGGATTTTAGCATAATGTACTGGGTGGTCCTTTTAAGTAAGGCCACCTGAATATCTCATCAGGTTATTGTAGTGCGAGAAATATTTGTTACGTGCAATGTGCTTGGTGTCAATGGTCCAAATATCTGGCAAGGATACTCTTTTCCCAAGGTCATTTTTCTTCGGAGTTATCAAGGTCATCGGTGTTTCTTGACACTGCATTTTTGGTTTTATTCATATGTATTTTAACATGTATAACGACCTTCGAGTGACCTTGATCGCTGAAAATGATAGTGAACACTTCGGTAATAATAACCTCGAAAAAAAACACATTCGCAAAGATTTCACCTTGTGCTACCATATTGCATTAAAAATTGTAGTGTAAATATTGTATTAGATTTAGGTGGACCACCTTGTAAAGGGTGTCCCAAAATTAACGCAAGATTTGAATTTGCCGCCATTTTTGCAGTACATTGTTGGCAGCCCTGAAAACAACAATCTAAAGACTAAAAACTGCGTTTTCTATTTAATTCAAACCTTGCGTTAATTTTGGGACACCCTTTATATGTACCAAGGAATAAATGCATTTATTGCAGATTTAAATTTAGAACCCGTCATTTTCACAAATGCATAAGAAAACACATTGCTTTTCAGTCGCGCCTCGTTTGGTCGGCGACCTCGATTCCGATTCGAGGATCCGAACGAACGAACGAACAAACGGCGAGAACTGATCGAGCTTTCTCGAGGGTCACGTACGCGTCGCGACGGGCTTTTGTACACACACTTTTCCCCGAACGCGCGTTTTATTCGGTGAAGGAACAGCCGAGGGTTTTAACGAGGAATGTGACTTCACTGCCGAGGACGACGCACGTTCCTTTTGCCAGGGCGACGTGCCCCACCGGCAAAGCTGTCCGTCCACTTTGCACAGAGCCGGCAGAAAGGAGCCCCCTCTTAATTCGTTTGACAATCGCTTTAGCGAGCCGTTCGGATCCTGCGCTTGCACGCGAACTGCCTTTTCAACGAGGATTTGTTTACCGTCGCACCGTAGTTTATATACAGGGTGCGACCGAATAACATGTACCAGCGGGTAGGAGGTGATTCTACAAGTGAATATTAATCGAGAAAAAGGAAAAGCATTTTCCCGTATGACGCATGGTTTTCGGGAAAATCAAGTTTAAAGACTCGTCGGGATCGCCTGCTCTAGTGTATGCAGCAAGTAGAATAGGTCGGTCATGATCAGACGCGTCAGACGACTCTTATCGATAGTATTCGCTTATTTTTTTCTTACTTTTTTTATATAGAATCACCGGTTTATATAGAATTATATATATGGTATAGAATTAAAAAATGGTATAGAATTATATAGAATCCGGTTGTACATGTTATTCGGCCGCACCTTGTATATACAGGGTATTTCGCTTAAAACGGAAAGCCTAAATATCTAAATAATATAAATAACAAAAAAATGTGTGTGTCTATGAAAAAATTACCATTTATAAGAAACGGTTATTCCATCTGATTCATCTTTTGAAACCATTTAGATCATGTCAGAAATATTTTTTGTATTTTCAGAGGTAAAAGAAACATTTAGATGGCCTGTTTTAAGTGAAACACCCTGTATATTCGAAAAGCCTATGCGATAGAAAAGATGTAAAGCCACTTTCCAAAAAGCACGATACAATTTATCAATTCATCGGAAATTCACATAAAAATTACCAAATACAATGTTAACGTAGCTCTGACGGCTTGATAAAACCACCGAGCGGAGAAATAAATTTCTACTTGGTTCCTACCTGACTTGCAAAATCGCTGTATCAAAAATTGCTTGTCTACATTGTTAAACATGTTGGCGTCCAATTGATCGCTAAACATTTAAGTACGAGGTATTATTCTCGTAAAATTTAAAAATTATGTGGCGGCGACAAGCTGGCGCCTCGTCTCCGCCAAATGTTTAGTTTTTAAGAATAGGTATATTCGGATGAATGGGCCTGATTGTGTGCTGTGCGACAGCGTCGAGAGTTCGTCTGTAAGGTATGGTTGCGTGCTGTGCGATAGCGTCGGGTGACTGTTCAGATGATTGGGTCCAGCGTTAGGACTAGAGTGTTTGGTGTCGAGTGTCACGAGGGTGAGTGTTTAGCTGAATCGAAAAGCGAATGTTTAGTTTAGAGTGAATGCGAACTGTGTGAACGAGAAGGAAAGATTTTCGTGGGAATGGATTAGCGAGCGAACGTCTAGTTTTTAATTCTAGTCAACCCTTAAGTGGGCGCGCAGTAGCATTGAGTGCTCCGTTTGTAGTTTAATGTAGTATAATTTTTATTTCTGCTAGTTACGATTGGCACGCCCCCACATAACCTACGACTGTAGTGCCATCCCACTAGGGCCGATATGGTTTTCAGTTATCCTTAGGTACTTTAAAGTTATGGACGTGTTATTTATTTGACATAAAATTTGGGATATACGTAGTTTTAAAGGATGGTGCACAAAGTGCTCCGCGCGCCCAGTTATGTAACAAAAATAGGCGCGCCCACTTAAGGGTTAAGAATTCGAGGAGAGCAGTCGCGCGGGCTCCGCGGTTGTACCGGCTGACTCTCGCCAATAAAGTCTAGTTCTGATTTCAAGAACGGCAGCGTTTATGAAAGTACCTTCGCACCTTCCCGATCATAACACCCACCTCAATTATATGCAACGGGATTATTTAACATCTCAGGAAATGTTTAGTTTTCGAGTTGAAATATAGCTCCGACCGAGACGCAATATTTTATTTCGCGTAAAGATCCGCCGTCTAGTCATCGTCGATGAGGCTAACAATGGCGTTGAAGAGGCCTCGGACACGCCGGTATCCGTGCCCCGAAAAACGAGGAATTCTTATTAGAAGGTAGCCCGGTAACGAACCAATTACACGGGATCGATCGCCAGTCTTCAATTAATATTTGTTTCGTGCGTCGACAACGAAAGTGCGCGTTGCCTGGTAATATATCATCGAAAATAGTGAGAGAGAGCGAGAGAAAGAGAGAGAGAGAGAGAGAGAGGGAGGGAGATAGTTTTACCGTGGATGGTATAGCTAATTGGATATTTATTAGCACGATAAAGCAGCGGAAATTGTCGAGCGCCGGTAATGAGATTTACGTCACGGCGGCGTTCAAAAACGAAGCAGCTTAGACACACCGCCGAGCCGCGTCGCGTCGGGCCGCGGAAGAGCCGCGATTTATTTAATTGGATTCGCATCGCGCGTTATTTACAACGGTACAATTAATTCATTGTAATGTGGCCAGCGATGCCGGGGCGGCTTAATTAGCGGGTTCAGATGCGGCGGCGACACAGGCGACGAAACTTTTAATTAAAGACTGGCGAGAGCACGCGAGCAACCGGGCAAGCGCAACGGCGGCGAAACTGAAACAGATTCTCTTCGCTTCTTCTTCTTTTTATCTTTTTTGTTTACTCGCGACACAATACACCCGCGGGGCGATCTCCCCGAGCATAATTATCCGCGTAATGAACGAACGATGGGGTAATTAGAATCGGAGCCGAGCTGCGAACGGGTCGCGACGCCGCTCAATGTGATAGGAGGCACGAAAACCTGGCAAAAAGTAAAAAAAAAATGAAAATTCGAGAACGTGCGATTATTGATAATTTTAGAAACGGTATAAAGTACATGCTTTATTAGATTCTGCAACAATGAAAGATGCTGCAAGGTTGAGTTCACTGCCAGGAGAGTTTAATGTTGTGCACTCATAGTGAATTACTTTACAAATACGTGATGGAATTTATAAATCGAAGTAATGTGATTTAAACATGTATATGTAAGTAACAAATTATATATATACAGGGTGTCCCACGTACAACTTTTCACGATTTTTCAAGTACTTGCGATAATCTGACACAAAAAAATATGATCACTTTGCGATTGGCTATACATTGCAATGAAAAAATATTGTAAACTTTTTTCAATAATTTTTAAGGTGACCACCTTCATTTTTTGAAAATGGCACTTTGTATTTTTGACTTAACAGTCCCTTCAAGATCATCCGAAGGTCATGGAATTTGTTTTGATACGGACTATAATACTACTAAGTCAAAAATACAAAGTGCCATTTAAAAAAATGAAGGTGAAAATTATTTCAACTTGAAAATTATTGGAAAAAGTTTTTCCAATTTTCTTTTTTCATTGCAATGTATAGCCAATCGAAAACCGATCAACTGTTGTTGAAAATATTATTTTTGTGAGATTATCGCAAGTACTTGAAAAATCGTGAAAAGTGTTACGTGGGACACCCTGTATATAATAGTTAGGAAATATTATAATATGTATAGATACAGTAGAATTGTTTTTGTTCTTCTAAGAGAATTGTAAACTATTCGTATATTCTTAAAATTTTAGTTGTGTTCCCACTGCGATCCAGACAAACTCTTTTTTTTAAATGTCTAGAATTGACATCGATATTCCGAAAGAGAAAGTTGCAACGAAAAATTGAAACCCCACTGCAGCCAGGAGAGAACCGTGGACGCAATCGTTGAGAGCCACTGCGAACAGCAAGCCAGCCATTGTACAGGGTGTCTCACCCGATTTTGACATCTTGATTTTCTCGCTATTGTTACTCGTAGCAAAAAATGTTTCAGCGGAGACTTGAATGGTATGTTGAATGGTATCGTTGAACCATTCCTGTAAATAAACGCTAACGTCTTAGTACGATAGTAATGGTGTTTTAGAATTATTTAAATTGAAATATCTCCTGAACTACTAAGTTTTCGACATACTTAGGTTAGTACTTTTTTATAACGAATGTCCAGCTGCATCGATTGATGTATTAAAAAATACCTCATTTCATTTAAAAAAACAAAGTTGACCTTCATATGACCTTTACGTGTCCACTCACGAAAAAGCTAATAACATCAAAATATGCTCCACTCGATACCATTCAAGTCTCCGCTGAAACATTTTTTGCTACGAGTAACCATAGCGAGAAAATCAAGATGTCAAAATCGGGTGAGACACCTTGTATAATGATCAAAACAATTGCCTACAATCTGCAAAGACCGCGAAGCGTCGCCGAGTTGATATTAATGGAGAGTTGATGCATCGGAACGCGAGAAGGAAAATTTGAGCACGTCGGATCTCGCGGAGGATGAAAGATCGTCTCCGTGCGAGGCGGAGCGGATCGACGAGTTAACTCGTCGCTCAACAGGCGCGGGGAGATAAATCAGTCGAGTAATAAGTTTCACTTGACTTGAAAAACTCCTACGGAGAGAAAGTACTCTGGGAACTCGGATAAAAATCGAACGGGAGAATGGTGGGCGGAGCAAGAGAGAGAGAGAGAGAGAGGTGGAGGGATGAAGGTGGAAGGGAGGGGGGAAAAATGAAAAGAAAAGAGATCGCAGTTCCGATCGACACTTCCCCCCGAAGCCGATGCATTGAATCGGCCGGTTCGGGGGTAACGATGATTGATTAAATTCGAAGGAAACAGGTCGAACGAGACGGCTCCTTGCCCGCGGAGAGCTCCCCGTGAAATGTTTGCCAATAAAGGGCCAGAAGGTCGACGGGAAGGAGGAACGAACAAGAGGGCGTTTCCGTTATGGACTTTGACGTCGAAACGAGAGAAAGAGAGAGAGAGAGCGAGAGGGGCGGTGGGTGGGAGTTATGCATTGGCAAGAGGATATTGCCACGCTACCGTCGCGGTAACTATGTCAAAGTTGTCTCTGCGCGAGGCAGTTTGACGTCGTAATGATTGGCGGATCTTCGCTTCTTCCCATCGACATGCAAAATCTTGACTACCGCCGCGCCGGGGACTCATTTCCCGCGACCGGCTTCTTTACGGTATCTTCAGAACTCTCGAGTCTCGTTACAACATTCTCTTTCTTCTTTCTTCGGCTTAATCCTGTTCGACTTTCTTTGTGCTACCGTATCATTATCTGCCGCTTCAACTTCCTGCCGTATAGTCCTACTTCTCTTTCTCTCGTTCTCCATTTGCTCATTTATTCGGACTTTTCTTACCCGAGAAATTGTACGCTCGTTTCCGCGAGCATACCGATACGCCGTGAATCGCTGCTCGCACAAATCGCGTACAGTCTGCAGTCTAATCACCGGACTAGCGATCTTTATGTGTTTACGGAGAAATTGGTTGGGTGAAAGATGAAACAGTTGTAACGGCACACGGTTGGCGACCGTAATAACCATTAAAACTATCCCCTTGCAGATGTCAAGGAATACGTTGTAAAACCTTTCCTGACAGCGGCAAGGCCCGAAAAATGATTTTATTCTTTTACTATTTTCACGTGCATACTTTACAACAGGGGGTAGACCTTGAACCTATTGGAGCTCAACTCTGACTTGGCCAAAAGGAATAAGTTTTACCCCCATGCAACGCCTTTTTCCGTTGTCTAGTATAAATACTAGACATGACACTAGGGCCCGGCCAATCTTCTCTGATACCGTGTATACCGCATCGTCATATAGCAAATAAATGTACTAGTGCAAGAACTCTATCATTTATTTCACCTACGATACCTACACAGTAAACGTTTGAATGAAATTTAAGAATGCTGTTTTCAATGTAACCGGGATTAAAGAAATTTTCAAACATTTTTATTTTGTACAAAGATCCGCAATAATTGTCATTTATACGTTTGCAGTCTAATTATCGTTTGTATTTAGCTGAATTTCTTTCTGTGCATTTCCGGAAATTTTGAGGGATCGTCGCTTCGGCGAAATTGAGAAACGAACATGTCAAGTTTCGTTGGTTGAATCGAATGTGAAATCTGTCGAGCGCGTCGTTATTTCGCGGCGAAATACGGGTATGCAAGACGATCGACGGCAAAGATAGATGCGCGTGGAACGGGATCCAGCGTGCCTGTTGTCCTTTATAAATAGACGAAATTGCCCCGGGAAGGAACTTGCACGGCAGAAACGGTAAATGAATAATGCGATACGGTTCTCCGAAGAGCCGACCCTCCGTTTCCTCGCGCCCGGACCCTAGTTTGCGGCGAGATTCGACCCGGCAACCTACTGAAACACCGGCCCCTCACGAGAGAGTGCGGCTAGCCCGGATGAAACCACGGTTCCGCTCAAAAACCGACTGTTCGATACCCTTACCGTCCCTCTCCACTCGAACCCTTACGTACCGTTCCCCGCAATATTTTCGTCGAGTCCTTGAATGCATTTTTCGAACAGTTTCGAAAGAAGAAAAATTCTAAAAACTTGAACCAATTTTCCTCGCGATTCTTTTTGCCACGATCTCGTAGAACGAAGTCTCCCGGTCGTGATAAACCAAGGTAGGCTGCCGTACGATTTTTTTTCACGAAGTTACAGCAGTTCAAAGACTCGGAGATCCTCCATCAAATCTCGCAAATTTTTTAAAATTCTACGGAAATAAAAAAATTTTATTCGCGATTCTTCTTAACGCGATCTTGCAGAGGGAAACCTACGATTTCCAAAGATCCGAGATAGACCATCGTACGATTTTTCTTCACGAAGTTACAGCAGTTCAAAGACTCGGAGATCCCCCATCAAATCTCGCAAATTTAAAAAATTCTACGAAGATAAAAAAAATTTTATTCACGATTCTTCTTAACGCGATCTTGCGGATGAAAGCTTTCTCTTACCCAAAGATCCGAGGTGGAGTATCGTAAGATTTTTTTTCACGATTCTGCAACAGTTCAAAGCACTAACCAGCAAGAGGCTGAACACAATAAGACCAACATACACGTTGGTGCTGTTGGTGCAGCTTAATAAAGATCCTGAAGTTTCTCACTTGATCTTGAAGCATCTTCAGAGTAAAAGGAGCGTCTTTCCTCCGGGTGGTTAATTTTTAACTTAGCGCCCAGAAGCTTTCACGTGAACTCGCGGTTGGATGCTCGCCAAGGGACTGGCATATCCTCAAGCGCAGCTGCTATACACAGGGTGGCAATCTCCGCGGTCGCCATCAATTTCGGGGATAGATCGGTTCCCCGTCTTTCGATCGGACGGATGCGTCGCGTCGCGGCTCCGACTGCATCGGGTCGGAGATCTTATTTCAGATCAGCCGCAGAAAGAGGCAGAGAGGAGAGGAGAGAGAGAGAGAGCACCGGTATCGGTTACATTCGCTGGCTCTGATAGATTGCCCGGACCGCCTATCAGAAAAACGATGAGACAGTGCCTGGCGATACGTCGTCGTCTTTCACGCGAATGTAAATCTCCGGCGAATCTGATCCCGGAATCGGCCCGCGGCTGGTTTACGCGTCTCGCTCGTTTATCCTGTCGTCAGAAACTCGTTTAGAGCCTGGCTTTGATTTCTGCCCCAGAGCTTATTCCCACCCCGATGCGAAAGCGTCCGCTGTGTGTCGCGATGGCTGTCTCTTCGTTTCCCTTCGAGTAGTTTAATGCGTCGCGCAGCTGCCTTCGTTAAACTTTCCGACCGACAACTATGCGAAACATCGCGCGCGAATGCGCGACGGCTCGCCCCAAAACCTGCGGCAACTTTCCCGCTCTACAACTATTCTATTCCGACTTGGGAACAGTTCGGGGCTGGAACCGGATCAGGATAAAAATTGGAATTCCTTGCAGATTCGGTGTGCCTACGGGTTTCCAATGATCCCGTCCTGCCGGAAATGAAAATTTTAAAAAAATGTTTCGTGACAAATAATTCACATCGGTTACGAAAAATAGCTGAATTTTCACGAGAGTGCTATTGATCTTCTGTAAATTAATAAAATAACCAAAATTTCCTACGATGTTCGTTCTACTTTACAGTTTCAATGCACATTTTTATTCGTCAAGTGGGGATTAATCTGTTACGATTCGAGGACATAAAATCTACAATAACTTCGATATTTATCAACAAAATTATCGTATAGTATATGTGTGTGTGTGGGTTTCAAATCCATTTACCATTTCTCCCCCTCTTCCACTCTCAGTATCGCCTAATTTCAGCGGGACCTACTTTTTATTACAGTGGATTCCGAAACACCTAAAATTATTGTATAGTATAAATATTATAAATATTAGTATCATTGAAAAATGATTTTATAAAAATTTTAGTTGATAATTAATTTGCAAATGGTTTAAAATTATTTAATAAAATTTTAATATTATTGACGAGTAATATAAAGATTAGTACAGTATATTAGTATAGTTATTGGCAGAAGGGTTAAATTTAGAATTCGTTGCACCCACGCTTTAGTATTATGATGAGCTGACAAGAAAGTGTGGCAGTAGTGTCGTAGAGGGGGAAGGTAGAGTGGGGACACAGGTCTAGCCCTGGGCGCCATCTTGTCGTCTGAGCACAGTACAGTCATGAGACACCCACCATAATTCATGATGCCATAACCACGCAGAACCTGCTACCATATTTTCCGGAACGTTTCCGAAGAACGGTCCGGGTGTATTTTCGTTAATTTAGAGGATAACATTGTTCCGTGAATAGACGAACATGAAATTACCTCGTGGAACGGGCCCCGGGTATATCAAGTTTCGGTAAAATGATTAGTCGAGGCAAATATCGATAGGTATTCCGGGCGAAAGGCAATTTCACGGTGGCACAGAGCAGCGGCGCTGCGCGGCGGTGTTCGCCTCGTCGAGAAGGTATAACGCAGAAGGAATTATTATCGTTCGAATTGCAGCCACTTGCGCTGCCGGTTGCATTACCCGGGCGCGAGATTCTGCCGGATGTTTCCGGCAAGGTTCACGGGGAACAAAGTTGCCGGTGAAATTACCGAGTCCCCGTGGGCGATACGATGGTTTCAAACTGTCAGCGTGGAGAGGGAGGGAGAGTGAGGTTCGTCGCGAAACTGCTGCTTACGTTCCGTTCTATTCCGCACCCGCACCAGCACCCGTTCCGTTACGCTCGTCTCGAGCGCATTGTCGCCTAGGATTTCACGGGGCCGAGTTTTCCTACGGAATTTCACGATCCCCACTCCCCCACCCTTCTCGTTGTGTATTAATTACCTCCGACACTCGATCCCTTCCGTGCCCGTAATGTTCTATCGCGATCGCGAGCTGCCCCTTCGGGTTTCAACTTGACCTTTTGACATCTGGGTCAACGATAACCGGAGGTTCTCAAGTGTTGTACAGGATGTCATTATATGTCGTGGATTCGACGCCAAACTTGACCTTGAACGTGAAAAACAAGGTAAAAAGAAAAATTTTTTATTTAATCACTTAATGATTATGTGGGAAGGGTTAGTGTTCGAAATTAACTTTGCGATAGCTCGGTGTTCCTGAGATTTTATTTTTCAAGGTGTACTGTCTTGTTACAACTGCTGTCCGTCCTCTCCGAATTTCAAGCTCCAACTGACTAACTGACCGGTTACCATCAGGCCTTCGCACTTCAGGTACCTAGGGTCGCGAACGACCGCTGTCCGCGGTTTATGGTACCCGTATTTTGCTATTGAGATCGGGACTACTGGAGAAGAGACCCATGCAAAACTTTGAAATAAAACAGTCCTCTCAAAAATAGCTTTCCTAAGGCCCGTATACCATAAACCGTGTCCGGCAGTTCATACATTTATTCTTGTCGGGACTTCGAATTTTTGTCGAATGGTCCCTACAATTAAAATAATTATGCGATTGAGAAAAATTTTGGTTTTTCATTTGTAGCGGTACACGATTCGCAGCGCACGATGCTAAAGCTGACCGCCTGCAGATGTTAGGGTCTAGAGTAGTAAATCTACCCTAGGGTCCGCAGGATGGCAAATCATTTTGTGTAAATTGCTTTTCCGTGCGTAATAAATTTAATTACCCCGTCGTTAAACGCTGCCAGTCGTGTGCCGTCAGGGCCTGCTCTGCTCCAAAGTCCCTTTTCCGCACGTGGTGACCACCTTACCGGTAACCATAAATTAGACGTTAAGGATTTTTACCCCCGCCAAAATAAGAAGACAACGATTGGCAAGAGTTTGGAAAACTCCACCTCAAAAGGTAACGCCTTTTCGAAGAACACGACAAATAGGCAGGAGATCCGCGGGGCTCTGTCAGTTAGTCTGCCGATAAGTTTGCCTCGCATATTCCGGATTCCCGTATGTACTTTTAGAACGCGCAAAGCAAAGAAAAACCGATAACAGCAATAGTTATTTCTCTATTGTGGCAACCTTCCCCACACATTTTTACCTTGTTTTTCACAGTCAAGGTAAATTTTGCGGGGTGTCCCTTATTATTATTATTATTATTGACGGAACGAAGCCATCTTACATAAATGTTTAAATAATAGAAAAACGAATTTACGTACAACAACAAAGAAGGGATATGCACAAAAACTCATGGTACATAAGGTACGGTACTCTTAGATAATCCTACGTAATTTTTTATTTTTTTCAAAGTGTGTATAAACTCACGAAAAAAATCAATACGATTTGTACAGAGTCATTGTCGACTAAATCGGGGGTTTAGAATCGCGCTGGGGACACATAATATCGCGACACCCTGCGCACGAAACGCTTTCCGAACAAATTACTGTTCTCGATGGTCCCAATAAAAGCGTTTTCCGAAATATCTCGGTAAAAACCGGCTTAATAAAATCGCTGAACGTTAAAGTTCATCTAAATGCCTGGATAAAAATGCTTCTTGAAATTCCTCGGTCAAATTGCTCTCCAAAATTGTTGCGCAGCGAAATTCCCGAGCTGAACGGTCCGAGAACATTTTCGATCAACCGATTTCCGCGATAACATGTCCGACTGAAAAGTCTCTTCGGGGTTAGAGAGAATCACTTCTCAACATCCCAAAGGTTCTGTAATACTTTGAGGAAGTTTCTCGACGACTGCTGCTGCTGCGTCGTGCCGGATGGGCAGAGAGAGAGAGAGAGAGAGAGTGAGAGAGAGAGCCTTTTCGGTATCGGATGGTTATAGATTTATTAACCTGTCTGGAGCGTTGCGGATGTCCTCGATGCACCTTTGATCTGTTCCGCAGCTTTCAAGCTTAACGCGTTATACCGTGGCGCGGCGCGGCGCGCTGTAGGCATCAAAGCTGCCGGAAATTATTCAGGAAGCTGGGGCTTCTACGGGCTGGGAGAGACATCTTGTGCATGCTCGCGCGGTTTTCTTATTACCCTGTCCTTGTTACACACCGGTATGAATTCACGAGGCGAGCGGAGCAACGACGCGACGCCAGGACCGGGACTGGGGCATTACTTAACTGCTGTTAAGCCTAACCGGATACTAACGACGGTATTTTATAGGTTGCGTCCCCATGGTTTGACTTCGCCGAGTCTGATCCGCTTATAATTGCCTTGGGAAATATTTCCTCGATGCGCGTCGCGATATATTTCGAAAAAAACCTTTCGAAGAACCTAGCTGATTAAGATAGTTAAAACTGCCCCCAGAGGTTTTTTAATAGCTGATAAAAAAATTGATAGAAATTGGGTTTTTATTGAGTTTGACAATGATATCCCGCAACAAAAAATTTGAAAAATCGAGGACACTGCCTGTTATAGCGGTTTATCAAGGAACTAAACGGTAGAAATCTGCATTTTTCCGACGTTTCGGGGGTTTTCAGTTTTCCAAGTTTGCAACAAAATAATCCGAAGAAATTCTATAAAACGGGCCTCAGGACCCGAAGCGTGCCACATTTTTCTTCAGTATTTTAGAAATCATCAGTGAGCGGAAAATGAGCGGAAAAACGCGAAATTTCAGAGAGGGCTTAAATTTCACTCAGAGGGCTTTTTGAAAAACCTCTAAGGGCAGTTTTGACGATCTTAATCGGTTAGGCCGTTTTTCCATCAAACAGTGACGTCACTGTTAACATTTGCAACGTAGGCTTCCACCTCTTTAACAGTAAACCTACCGAGTTGGCATGTGTCGCCGTATAGAAACGACATTATAGTATCTCTGTGATTTTTATTGCAATATGTGCTTCGATGCAAAAATGTGTACAATCATTTCCCGCGGAAATAGTCAACGACCATTGCCTGGCTGAAAACACCGGTTCTCGTTCGATCACCGAAGTTAAAAAGCCGGGAAGTGGCCCTCTGGGTGCGTTTCACGTGTTGTTGGCAAAATAGGTGGTTCGGAACCCACCTTAATAAAAAGGTAGGTCCCGCTTGAAATTAGGCGATAGTTGAGGATTGATAAAGGGAGAGGTGGTGGAATGGATTTGAAACCCCGAGGGGACCAAATATCATTACATACATTTCCCGCGGAAATATCATTATAATTTCAATAATTGTACGATAAAAAACCAGAAACCGGTCATTTGACCGGCGATGGTTTAGCAAATTAATTGAACAATATCGATTCTGCCAAATTTTGAGAGAACTGCGGCGCTCCAAGCTCTGCGGAAATTTTTGGAAAAATTCGCTTCCATCGATTCCGTGCATCCGGATCCCGATTTGGGATGGCGCGATGCGGATCCGCGCGGGATCGATGCTCGAGGACGGTTTCGCAGAGGATGTCGTTCGATAATACGGTGTCCTCGAAGTGGATGTATTCGACGAGACAGAGATGGGAGCGCGGGCCAATATGTTTATCGGCTATGAAAGCCTCTGGCTGCCGGATAAAAATCTCGTTGTCGACGTCGGACCTGCGACGGTGACGCTACGCGACGCGACGAGACGCGTTGGGATATAGCAAGCAATAACTCCGGGACACCTCGAAAATCGAAACAACTCTGACTCCGTTGGTGTCCGATCGATCGTAAACCGGCTCTCCCCGAGGCCCGCCTTATCGAGGACAATGGCGGACAACTGGGAGAAATTATCGGCAGCTTCGAGTCGGCGGTCCTTCTCGAAAAAAGGACGAGCGCTTTTATCCACCGCCGCGCTGAATGGACCAAATTTCTATCGGTCGGTAACGATAATGCTTTGTATACAATCGCTAGTTACCGTTGTAACCTCGATTCTGCTCTGACCGACGATTTTTAGGCAGTTTTCTAAAAATTTTAACGATTTTCGCGTGTGAAATTCCACGGTAGCGGATAACGCTCGCTAATACTCGATAATATTCGTCGTTCTTGGGGAAAGAAGAACTCTGCGCTGAAGAGTATTGTTGACTTGTTGCAGCGCTCGAGAGCCCTCGGCGTTGGCCCTCTTCAAGGCCGGGAGAGTATGCTTTCGGGGCGTAGATACGAGCTTCAGATTTTGTTGCGGGATAAAGCTTTTAGCGAGGACGGCATGGACCGGACCGGGACACGCGAATGTCTCTTGCTAATTGGCATGCTCCCCGGAGACAGCGAAAGAGCATACAACGCGCAAACGGATAGGATTTCGGTCGACCGGGTCCTCTGCTCGACCTCCCGCGACCCCTCGAGCTTCTCTAACGCTGGGACACTTAGTATCATGCTCTTTCGTACTGATGCTGAGTCAAGAAAAATAACACAGCGGAAAGTTTCGAGGATGAAAGACGAGCGCGATACAGAACTATGTTTACATCGTTCCGACAGTACTCGAAGTATCCAGTTGCACTTCGGGACAACTTTCTCTCTTGCTCCCTCTCTATCTCTTTCTCTCTCCTCTTGAGAAGAGAAGAGACACGTGTTCCGAACAGGGAAGGCGAGTTAATTGCGTGGGAATCCGTCGGCGATGGTGTGACGGATAGCCGCGCCGCCAAGGATAAGTAACGCGTTCGCGGAGAGCTTTCGCGACGCGAAATTGCGCGCGGAACGATCAGCGCGGCTTTTGACACAGTTGGGGGGAACAACTGCAGCTCGATTGCCTTCTCGCCACGGTCCGAATCGACGGTGGAACGCGTCACGCAAATCGCCGTACAGGACCATACAGAAATAGTGGGTCACTCGCTGAGAACGTTAACGAGTGACGCGAATAAACGGACTCGGTGAACACTAATATCTCTTATGTTAATGAAGATTCGAAAGTTCGCTAAAGAGTTAAAGAGAATTATTTAGAAAAAATTAATTTTCTATACTCCTGAACAGCGGATCCTTATGAGAAATCAAAATTTTCTAAATTGCAACAAACCGGAGTGAAATACAAATTTATTTTCTTTTTTAACACTTAACGGATCGGCATGGTTATTCAATTTATATACAGGGTGAATTCAATAAAGCAGGACACCTAAATATCTCCGTTACTTTTCGTTGTACAAAAAAACTTCGTAGGACAAAGTTACACTGTTTCAAGGGCCACATATAACGGTGTAAGGGAAAAAATATTTCAAGGTAATTTTTATGAGATTTCAAGGTTATCGATGTTTTTTTAAATGGATTGATATATTTTCGTTAACGTAATGTTGTAGTTGACAAAATAACGAATTCATGCATGTAACACAATATGACCTTCAAATGACCTTCAACCCAGAAAAATGGTATAAATAAAATTCAACGTGTAAGATTCATTTGATGTATTCCTGTTGAAATCTCATAAAATGACCTTGAAATTTTTTTTCCCTTGCACCGTTATATGTGGCCCTTCAAACAGTGTATTGAGGTGTCCTGCTTTATCGAATTTACCCTGTATAATTACTATAATTAAGGGAGACAGATAAAAAAGACAACCTGTCCGTTAGGTGTTAACATGTTTAACAGGTTGAAAATAATATAACAATATTTTAGAATTCTTCTAATATTTTTACTGTTTTAAATTACGCCCTACTCCCCTCTCTGCCATAAATGCATTTCCGGCTGTCCAGTTGTTACAATGAGAGGAAATTTAGATAAATTGTTCATACGTTTATGGTGTATCGCGTACGATGTATCGAGTATCGCGTATCATATATCGCGTATGATGTATCGTGTATCGCGTATCGTGTATCGTGTATGCGATACGCGATACAATTGTTCTTCCGGCGTATTTTCGGTGCCCGGCGAGCTTAGTGTCGACAAAAGATTATGGTTTCTGAATCATCCGGCCACCCGGCGCGACATTCGAACGCTTTGACAATCGGTATCCGGCGGACCATTCTCGCAATCCTTCTCCTCAAGGTGTGGATTCAGCACTGAAAGCAGTGGCCATCGCATTTCTTGCATCCTGTACCAGCAGCAGAGAGAGCAAGAGACAGAGTTTGTGTGCGCGAGAGCGCGCGCGCGCGAGAGAGAGAGAGAGAGAGAGAAGTCTATCGTCGACCCTTCCGTGGGGAACGGTGGTCGAATGGGATCGCGTCGCTCGAATTGGGTCATAGGATCCCGAAGAGGGAAGAGGCGGCTCGCCTCGAGGGCCGTCCAGGAATATCGCGATGCCAATCCCTGGACCTACACGGATAACGGTTTTACACCGATAAGCTTCTCGTTTCCTCATCCATCGTAGGCCCTTCTGTCCTGTACGTACACGAACGGGCCGACCGAGCATCTAACTCGCGAGCATGTGCACCGTTGCGTGGGCGTGAACGCAAACCATAGCGTCGCGTCGCGCGAGATCGATCCTCTGCTGAAACATTCTGGCACACTGCGGTCCCAAATCGGGACTCATCTCCTACGAATCGACGCGCCGAATCCTTCGCAAACACAATGACCTGTCGAGAAAACACGATGTATATAGAATTACTTCGTGAATTTCTCACGTTACAATAGACATAGGTATGTGCATACATACATAGGCACCAGGTAATTACATTTATATCAGCAATAGTCTTTGTTTCATCACGTGTTTCGAAATAAATGACTGAACACTTTTTTACTGCCCCTTGACCTGGGTCCGGTGACGAAGGCCAAGGGGATGCGCATAGTGCCTGCTGCAGGCAGTTACAAATGCCAAGAAAAAATGCTAGAAACCGAACAGTCTTCGTAGTTACATTACTCCATTAAACAGTTAACCCATTTGCATCGTAAGGAAATATGAAAAGTAGGTCTATATCACGAAATTTTTTTTATTTTCTTTTTTTATTACTTTTCCTCAACAAGGTTGAGCGTATGCATATGGCTCCGGTGATGGTCACCAGGAAAATTGAGCACATTGGATCCAAGAAGTATTTCAACACTTAATGCCCGATTCTCAAAAAATTGACAATATTTAAACAGTAATACTTTCGTAAAAAATGACCACACGATCATAAAATTTGACTCATTTTAAAGCTGAAAGCCTCTACTTTCAAAATCCATCGTTCATTTTACTCCAAGATCTTTTTTCATGACGTAGCGAGCGAGAAACTGAAGACGTGTTTCGTATTGAAAATGTTATACATTCAAACATCTGTGAAGACTTGGAAAAATTTTTCTTGTGACTGAAACCAACATAGATTTCAAGACTGAAGCTTCCTTTTTACAACGACACCTTAAAAATTGATGTACGATTTTTTTTCACTGTTTTATGCGACAAAAATGAGGAACTTGGTGTAATTTTTACTAGTGTAAAGTTGACGGCACAGCTCTCATTCGAAGCTGGATGAAACGGCTAAAAAAAATCGTACATCAATTTTTAAGGTGCCGTTGTAAAGAGGAAGCTTCAATCTTGAAATCTATGTTGGTTTCAGTCACAAGAAAAAATTTTCAAAGTCTTCACAGACTATTGAATGCGTAACATTTTCTGTCAAATAAAAATGTGATCCCTTCTACACGGTTCGACGTGTATACTGGTCATTGCTCGATTTCAATTGCGCGCTCAGTGCCGGGGGATTTTCAAAACTAAATTCCGCAGTGTTAAGAGGTTGAATTTAGCAAAGGATCGCGGACATTTAAGCCGATCGTTGAAAATGTTCCGGGCGTTAAACGCTTCGATATGCATAGGACGCGTCGAACTTTCGGGATCTCGTTCGTGCCTCGGAATTTTCGGCAGGGAGGATTCGTGTCGCGCGACAGTATCGATCGATCGACTTCGAGGTGGGTGAAGAAAGTAGGCGGGAGCGGGGGCGGAGAGGTTGGATAAAAGCGATCGGAAGGGAATCAAACTCGAGTAACCACAAATTACAGGTGGCAAGTAAAGAACGACGACGGATCCGGTCGACGACGTCGAAAGGCTCGTCGAGAGGCCGGGAACGAATGGGAGGGACGAACCGTGATAGAGAGAAACAGAGAGAGAGAGCGTCGCTCCCGTCTCTCGCAAAGCTAAAACGGATAAAAAGGAGCTACCCGGGAGAAAGAGTGGCTCGTTCTCGAGCCGACGCCCTTACACGCTTCATCAATCTTCGCTTCTCGCGGCGGCTAGAACGAGAGAGAGAGGGAGAAGAAGGACTAACGACCTCGCGACCGCGAGATAAACGAACTAGCTGCCGGGGTAATCTCGGTATTCCAGCGAACCCCATGGTTATTGTCGCGGAAACGGCGGGAGGGGTGAAAGAAAGAAGCCAACTGCTGGGCCCGAGGAGTCGGCCTGTCCCGATGTTGATCGATCATTTCTGGGGATACCATGCATGCGGTCAGGCTTTGGAGGCACTTTCCAGGTTTATGCATATTCCGGCAAACGGACAGCGCGAACGGCCTTTGTGGAGATGCCAGATACAGAACCGGGATAACCAAACGGGACGAAAGATTCGCGTGTGCCGCTGGTTAATTGTCTCGCGGAGCCCAAATTCACGCTAAGCCTGCTAAAATCGAATTGTTTAGTCGATCGATTGAAATGTTGTAGCTTATGGCGCTGAAACGGTAGCATGGTGTGCACACACATGCAATTTACACCCCGAAAACGTAAAAATTGGGCCATTTAGCGAATATCGCGCCCTAGATTTATCTTTTATCTAGCGATTGTGACTACTAAGAAGTCTTGACTTTGCATTAGTGAGGCATGATCACTACCCCCATCAATAACCCGAAGATACATTTGGTCCTTACTTAAAAGGACCACTATGTATGCGAATTAAATGAAATTTAACATGACCAGACATGCTGTTTACTATTAAATTAATATTATCATCTACGTAAGCCAAAACCGGGAATTTTCGTATGAATTCGATGTACACCGATGCTGAACACGTGTTCGTTAGACGTATTATCCGTAACATTCGCTGGTTAATATTAAACAATGTTCTACATATAATCTACGCGTACAAACGTTCCGCTGTAAAATCCGTATTCCAATCCTAACGAACGTACACGTCGATACGCACAGATGGAACATCGAATTGGTTCGGAACGTTGTTCCCGTGGCGGCGCATAAGTCCTTCGCGATTCGTCTCTCCCAGTCCCGAATTGTTTTTCTAAAACCAGCCTCTCTCGGCGCGCAAACGAAGAAGGTAATTACGCGAACCAGAAGGATTAAACGAGAGACAGCTTCCGGTACACGATCAACAGAATACCCGATAGCGTCGCGGTTAATTCTCCGGGACTACGGTGAGAACTTCTTGAATAATACGTCGGGAAATTATCACGGCTAATTACCGTGTCGGATCCATCAAACGTCCGCTTAATAATTGCAAAGTAATCACGCCGCGCGGTCGGACGACCGGGGGGGCCACGAAAACTGGCGCGAACGGGGATGAAAGATTCACCGGGACGAATTTCGCGCTCGGCAAATTGCTAACTGTATTATTACCGATCCTCGGAACCGATCGATCTCGTTCAATTAGTCTCGCGCGAGTATCTGCGTTTCGACAATGCGGTGCAATATTTTCCTTGAACTCGAACGGAAGCTTTCGCCGTCCAGCGCCAATAGGCAACACCAGCCATAGAACAAAGCTAAATACAATGTTATTATAAACTAAATAAAGTTATTGCTTATAAATATGGATTAATAAATCCTTTAAATCGCATCATAACTAAATCTAATACTTTATATCGTAATATTGACTTTTTTAATGGTTCGTTATTATCATTTAAGAAAAAGTTGCGTGCGATTATATGATTATAGGTAATATAATGTATTCCTGTTACTTTCAGCATGTCCATTCCTATGAAACTTTACGCTAACTTTCTTTATTCTTTTTTTTTTTTTCTTGTTTTTGTATTTTTCTTTTTATGCTTATTTACTATTGTAAACACTTGTATAAAAGGACTTCGGTTCGTAAATAATAATAATAATAATAATAATAAATATGAGGTGAGTGTTATGATCGGGAAGGTGCGAAGGTACTTTCATAAACGCTACCGTTCTTGAAATCAGAACTAGACTTTATTGGCGAGAGTCAGCCGGTACAACCGCGGAGCCCGCGCGACTGCTCTCCTCGAATTCTTAACCCTTAAGTGGGCGCGCCTATTTTTGTTACATAACTGGGCGCGCGGAGCACTTTGTGCACCATCCTTTAAAACTACGTATATCACAAATTTTATGTCAAATAAATAACACGTCCATAACTTTAAAGTACCTAAGGATAACTGAAAACCATATCGGCCCTAGTGGGATGACACTACAGTCGTAGGTTATGTTGGGGCGTGCCAATCGTAACTAGCAGAAATAAAAATTATACTACATTAAACTACAAACGAAGCACTCAGTGCTACTGCGCGCCCACTTAAGGGTTGACTAGAACTAAAAACTAGACGTTCGCTCGTTGATCCATTGCCACGAAAGTCTTTCTTTCTCGTTCACACAGTTCGCATTCACTCTAAACTAAACATTCGCTTTTCGATTCAGCTAAACACTCACCCTCGTGACACTCGACACCAAACACTCTAGTCCTAACGCTGGACCCAATCATCTAAACAGTCACCCGACGCTATCGCACAGCACACAATCAGGGCCATTCATTCGAATAAACCTATTCTTAAAAACTAAACATTTGGCGGAGACGAGGCGCCAGCTTGTCGTCACCACAAATATGTATATTATTTGAATGAATCTTACTACATTCCGAATAAATCGTGAAGGTCGCGCCGTTTAACGATGACGTCAGAACGAAGCTGTTTGGCTTTGTTCTATAGGTGGTGTTGCAATAGGAAGCTTCGTGAAACAGTTTTCTAAACAGCGATTTTCACAGCGTTTCGGAGCGGCGATGGTTGCGAGAACATCGGAGTGGGTTGCGCCTCGGCCAGCGATTTTCGCCGTTCCTGATTACGCTTATTCAGCCGCGTGACGGATGCGAAATTTACTTGGGCGCTGCGGGCTAGGCGATCGCGATCGCGGACGTGCCGCGCACACCCACGCGTAGTCACGTGTAATCAGACCGGGCTCGGAATTTATTATTGTACGTGCGCCACATGCAGCCGACTTCTATCTCTCTCGCTCTCGCCCTCTGTGTCGGCAACCTCTGACTGATATCTGGAAGGGCGTAGCCGATTTATCACCGATTTATCACCGATTTATCGCCGATACACGAACACCAGCGATACTTTGCCTTACCACGTAGGCCGCCGCCGCCGCCGCCTCCTTGGTTATACACTCTCGAGATTCGATTACCCGGAACGCGAAGTGCTTCCACGGAGCCCGTCCATTGTCGTGTTAGCCTATGTAACGCGAACCAACCGACCGACCCCTCCGACGCGCGCCTTCCTCACCCTCCAAACACTCTCTTTATCCGAATTCGATTACTGGGCCCGCGCGTTCTGAATACCTCCGCCACCGATATCGGCCGCGGACGTTCTCGCCCGGGAAAATGGGATATTTTATATGCCGTCATCGGGACCGATAGCCGTGGGAGAACGACGACGTAACGCAATCTAGGGTACGGACCGTCGGACGATGGGTCGACGGCCAACGCCGACGGAGGAGGATTAGCGGGTCCTTTCGGCGGCTTTCGCGTAATTGCGCGGTCGGGGACCGCGTTTACGCCGACCGGACAGCGCGACGGAGTTGTCTCGAACGATTTGGTAATATTTTTTTTACGCGTTCTGACAGGGTCCTGGGAAATCCGGTGCGTGGAGTACGTTGCGAGTATTGGGAGTGTAGATCGGGATTTTTTAATTCTTCGAGTTGATTAATATGGCGGCGCCGGAGCTGCGTATCGATGCCCTTGACGCTGTTTTATATGTTTCATTCTACAATTGTTGAAATCACGAACAATCGATTCGATAAATTTTCACGGCCAGGCACACGCTGAAATAAAAATTGCACAAATAAATAGAACCTTGTCGTTTCCATAAGGCGCTGGAACGGTAGCATGGTGTGCACACACACCACCAGGTCAACCGTATACGTACATGGGGATTGCAAGGATCCGAGAGGCCGCAAATCATGGGAGCGTTTCGTCCTAGGCCCGCTAGAGGACTCATAGGTAAGGCTATCTAGCGGGCCCTGCCTTATGCTAAGATCACAGTGGATCCGACTTCGTCCGACGTCCGACATTTCAAATGTGTGGGTAGGCCCGTCTGTGAGACCCTTCTGGTTTCCGATATCGGGCCACTAGCACCAACACATGCCTGGAAACGCTCGTGCGTGTGCGCCGAAATCGGACGTCGGACGAAGTCGGGCCCACTGTGATCTTAGCCTTAGACGCTGGGATACTACAAGGCGGTTGAGGACGGTATACATATATAGGAATCGGGGATGGACCAAGTGCATACTAGCGGGAAACGTTGACCGTTTTGTCCCTCTGTTGGCGGGTGTAGGAGGCAGCCGCCACAGAGGAATAAATTCATTCGCGAACACTCCGGGAAGAATAATCTTGAGAGAAAGACAACATTAGCGAAGAATTCACCTTGCGATAAAATTTATTCAAAAACGTTCGTTCTCGCGAATAAAGGAGATATTTCGGTGGCCATGTTTCGATGAACCACCCTGTACGTGGAGTAATAATAATGATCACGGGGTTTCTAGGTCACCCCGATCATAATATTTGAGGGATATAAAATTTTAAGGAGTTGGGGAAATTCTAGTCGAAAGGATTACACGTCGAAGAAGCTAGATGCCAAGGGAAACGGCCGGAAGTTGGATACACGTTGCCTGAAACGTCGCCGTCGCGAAAGGGCTGAATCGTTAACGGTGCTGCTCGTCTGATATTCGCGTCGAGTCCAATTAAACGGCGACAGAGTCTGTCGGACAGGTGTGCGCGTGCAATTCTCGGGACGTTTAGCGCCGCGGGATCGAAGTACACAGCAGTTCGGTACGGAACGCCTAAGATTCGTTATTCGTAGCGCGCTCCGTCGTATTCCTTAGTCAATTTCGCCGGCTGTCACACTTAAGTTCCCGAAGCCGAAAGGATAACAGAAGTTGCCCTCATATCTCTTAATTCGATTCAACGTACGAGCTCCCGGGCTCGTGACTACGTGGCGAGGATACGTAGAAAGTTCACCCTCTCTCACCCTCTCTACCTCACAGTCCCTTCTCTCTCTCTCTCCCGCGCGCTTCTTCGTGGCCCATCGTTGATGTGCCGTCCCACGAGTCCCGGAGGATTCTGAACTTTTACTCGGTCGCAAAGTAACAAACACCGTAGCCGGCGGCCGTTTTGCTTCCGCGCTCACCGAGAATGACGCTGACGGTTCGACCACTATTCTTTATATTTTTCTCTTTTTTTTGCTGCCGAAACGTCCACCGAAATATTAGATGAGAGGATCGAAGGAAAAGTTTCAGAATACCGTACCGATACGTTGGAAGTAAATTGATTAAAGGCGGGGAAAAAATCAACCCTTATCCGGAAGACGCGGGAGACATATGTTTACACGCTATAGCGAGAGCTTACGTCTAGCGGGCGAGGATCAATGAAAAAAAATGCGGATTTTAGAAAACAAGTAACATCTTCACAACTAAGGATTAAGAAATAAAACAATTTTGCATCTTTTCTTTTTTAGTGCGTATGCGTATACGTAGAGCTGGATTTTTTTCTTACGACGAAGAGTACTAACACTTAACGTACGTCCTGCATAAAATGCATTAATACCGTTCCTGTCGACAGAGCGTTAACACATTACGTTCCGTGCGCGCAGATTCGTTTCACTGAATTTCACGGAAATCCCGTGAGCACATATTTCTGCGTTCTGTTAAATTTGAGCTGAAAGTCATTTTTGCCTAAGTCATGTTTTATAATTAAAGTTGAACAATCGCGTCACATCTAAAATCTCTTAGAAATAAAAGAAGATTTCTTAGAAAAGTAACGCGTCAATTGTGTACTCCATTAATTCGAAGAATCCATCGAACAACCTTTTTTCCCGAAGAGGTAAATCAGCAAGGATGTAAAGAAAATTGATGAAAGGAAAAAATGTGGTAGCAGTGCGAGAAATAAGACAAATAAATTTGTTTGCGGAGAAGAGGAAGTTCTACGTCTTTCTGCTGGTAGATCAGGCTGCGAAGAACGATCTGGCACCGCGGGGGTGTGCACCGGGCCGGGCTGGGTCATTTATTTCCTTCTGGAACAGAGGCTGTTGTGTAGGAACTGGCGGGCGGGAGGAACCCTTTTCTGTTTAATCCTCCGAGTAGCCTTCTTCCTTGTCGATTAATCAGCCTTGAGCAGTCGCGATAGCACACCCGACGGACTCTCCCGACGAATCCCGTATCTCGCGAGGGAATCGCCGGAAGTGTCTCAGACTGTCGGCGTGATTTCCTCTATCGCCGGACGATCCACCTTCGGAGAGAGCTGCACGATCAACTGCTAAATCGGGTCGCTGCGACGTGACGCCCACGAAAAATTCCCGACAGATTCGCCCTCGAAAGTCCTCCTCGATGCTGGGGCGAAAGCAATTTCCGCTCGGTTTTACATCGTCGATTAATCTCTCTGGGGACCTGACGAGAGAGAGAGAGAGATAGAGGCCCTTTTAGAACTCCACTCGATCCGTCCCGCGAAGTTCGCGAAGCGAGTGAACGGCCGGGGCATCAGTTCGGAAAGAGTTCTCGGCGCGGAAACGGCGAACTTTCTACCGCGAATTTGTTTATCGAGTTCTGTTTCGAGCCTTCTACGAACTTGCCGAACAAACATCGCGGGACCCGGGCTTATTTCAAAGGGTGGAGTCTCTGCTTCGGCACGGTTGTTTCTGAAGGAGATGGGAGGACTCGGAGACGGGTATCGGTTCGCGACTGGTTCCACGAGTTTTGTTACGAGAGGCTTGTGTTTTCGAGCGGCAGAACGACGCTCGAGAAAAAAATCGCGGCACGATCTAATTAGGCGAATTTCGATGAACGAGGTCTTTCGCCATGCTTGCTCGGGCTTCCGTAAACAATCGCGAGGTCCTCGCGGCTGCCTCGAACGATCCGGCAGGCTGCGCTCGACCTCTAATGCATCCTGCTAATGCGCAGACGGGCGAAACACCGGTTGCCGGGCTTTAAGCCGGGATCCGAATTAATTCGCTCGCAAAATGCATCGGTACTTTGTCTCGGGTGAGCATCCTATTATCGCAATTAGCCGGCACAAAGGATCCGCTGGAATCGGCTATCAACTGATAAGCGTTCACGATTGTGTTCGGCCACTTCGAGCAGCAAACGGCGAGCCGAGCCAGGTTCCCGACACGATGCTTCCGGCGGCGCCAGATGAAAACAACGCGGCGAAGATGGAGCTCCGGCCCGTTTGGAAGACGAAGAGGATGCAAATTCCGCGGAGGCTCTTCTTCTAGGGAATTTTTCGTCTAGGGACCGCGGTGTTTAGGGGGGCCGGGCGAAGCGGGGCTGTGTGGAGCGAGGGGGCGAGCTGGATCAATAGTTGCCGCCTCACTCAATTTGCCCTCGCCTTCCCTTCGACCGAATTTGTGAGAGTTCGCTCGGCCATGTTCATTAACTTCGGATACCTCGTGCCCTTGTCCTCGACTCTTTTCGGGAAACAGACGCCCACGACCTTCGAACTCCGCGGGACCCACGGTGGTCCAGGAGCCCGGTTTTCTTGGCTGAAACTATTGTAGCGTTATTTCAAGGTTTAATGTTACATTATTACAGATCATTGGATTCGTCTCGATACCAGTTAAAATACTATGAAGTAAAATATATATTGTAGCATGTACAAAATCGAGAAAAGACAAAACGCGCAGCTACAAGTTTCGCAAAGCTTCCAGAAGAAAGTTAAATTTCATTTAATTCGCATACATGGTGGTCCTTTTAAGTAAGGACCAAATATCTCTTCGGGTTATTACGGTGCAAGAAATATTTACCATTCATCATTGTATATTTTTATACATTCAGTCATTATATATTACATATACATAACAATATCAAGGATATTTTTTCCCCAAGCTCATTTTTTTCCGAGTTATCAAGATCAAGTGTTTCTTGACACACAACCACATTTTTCTTTTATTGTACCGTGTAACCGATTGAAGTTTGGCGGCGGCTAGAATGAGTGAGAGAGAAGAGGAAAAGGAATGGGAGCGTTTCGTCCTAGGCCCGCTAGAGGACTCATCGGTAAGGTTATCTACATTATTACATTATTACAGGTCATTGGATTCGTCTCGATACCAGTTAAAATACTATGAAGTAAAATATATATTGTAGCATGTACAAAATCGAGAAAAGACAAAACGCGGAGCTACAAGTTTCGCGAAGCTTCCAGAAGAAAGTTGGTAGACGGCCACGGGGAGAACGACGCGAGGGGGAGCGCGCGAAAAGACGAATTGCGCTTAACAACTCGGTTGTTGATTTCGCGCCCGCCGATAGCAACGAATGTATATAAATTGCGGGTTCACAGAGGCCACGGTCCTTTTTGCTATTCCGAGAGAGAGGACGAGGTAAGATCACGGCCGCTCTTGGTTAGCATATTTGGCCCCGGCAGGAGAGTACGGCGATAATACCTGGACGCCTGCCGGGAGGTTGGGAGAGTACGGGAGACTGTTCCTGGCCGTTCGTTCGACATGGAGAGTACGGCGATAATACCTGGACGCCTGTCGAACGAAAGAGGACAGAGCACCTCCTGGACGCCCAGGACTCGGCAGGAGAGTACGGCGACAATACCTGGACGCCTGCCGAGAGTACGGGAGAGTACGGGAGTTTGTTCCCGGCCGCTCGTTCGACATGGAGAGTACGTCGAACGAGAGAGGACAGGATAACTCCTGGACGCCCGAATTACGGTACAGGAGAGTACGGGAGAATATTCCTGAACACCCGTTCGGTATGGAGAGTACGGCGACAATACCTGGACGCCATCCGAACAGAAGTGTAGAGAGTATCTCCTGGACGCCTGTGTGTGCCACAAGCTAGAGTAAACATGCGATTCTGAAAAACCTTGTATGCGTCCTTTATTATAACGTTCAAACGTAAAATTATATCCCTTGTACCATCGATCCCTGTATCCATAACCTAATCCCGAGTAAACCTTGTCTGTCCAGCAAATCCCTGACGAATTATAACATAATGGCTACAATATGTTAATGTTTCAGAAATTGAGGTGATTCTTCATTTTTTTTTTTAAATTTCTTATGTTCAAATTTGTAGAAAAGTGAGTACTAACCAACTTTCGTTCGAAAAATCGTGTTAGCAGTGCTCACAGTGCATAGTATGGGTGAAAAAAGTAGCCAAGATTCGATTCTGCGTCAGAATTATATGAAATCTGGTAATGAGGACTTTTTGGTGTCTCCAATTGCGAATCTGACATTAAAAATTAAACATTCGAAATGGCGGATCCGATATGGCAACTAATACCTAATCATTTTTGCCAGATTCGCATACGATACAAAGCTATTTATTTTCAAATGTAATTAATTCATACAAAAAAGAGGTTTCTAAGCTAAATCGTAAAAATATACGTTAATTTTAATTATTTTGTACAAATATTACGTGCCTTACCTTAGGTAAACAGCCATAGATTATAAACTATTACAAAAGTATGTGCCTCATGTAACCGCACTGATAAATAATAACTGTAGAAATTATATGATTCTATTAACTGTAATACGAGGTGGGGCAATAACTATGTCAACCTTGAATATCTACGTTATTTATAATAAAATGAAAAAATGTTGTACACGAAACTTGCACGGTACAGGGGGGGACATATTGTGATAGAAACATTTTTCGTGTGATTGGAGGCATAGAGGTGATTTCAAGGTGATCTTGATTTTTTTAAATAGAATGTCCTATTTTTTGTACCATAAATCGATAGAATGTGAAATTCTGAGTATAGAAATGTTGACCTTCATACGCCCTAAACCTAATAGTTAATGAGATATTAAAAGTAGTTTGATACGTGTAAAGTCGTGTTGAAAGTTCAATGTCACCGAGTGATTCGCGAAAACTACTGCTAATATCTCATTAGCTATTAGGTTTAGGACGTATGAAGGTCAACACTTTTATACTCAGAATTTGATACTCTATTGATCCATGGTATAAAATGTAGGACATTCTATCAAAAAAAAAGGAGGTGACCTTGAAATCTCCTCTATGCCTCCGACCACACAAAAAAATGTTTGTATCATAATATGTCCCCCTCTGTACCGTGCAGGTTTCGTGTACAACATTTTTTCATTTTATTATAAATAACGGAGATATTCAAGGTGGACATAGTTATTGTCCCACCCTGTATAAACTGTAAACCATGGGTGCGTGGATCTCCGTTCAAGGATTCGATTGGTCGAATGAGCACACGGCCAACCGTTCCGTCCTCGTTAAAATCTGGATTTAGTTAAATAAACAGTCAATCCGATTTCCGGCGTCGCGACGCATCAGCTAGCCGAGGGGAACGACGACGCTACATAGGCAAACGACTACGACGACGACGGCGACGACGTCGACTTCTTCGTCGCGAGTCTGTCAGAACGCATAACTACCAACTGGAATAATTTTGTTTCTTCTAGCGCAACCGAGACGCCTCGAGTTTCACGGACGCTTTTCTCGACTTGTCACTAAAGTCTCGAGGCACGCTGACAAGCGGTGTCAACGCCTCTATTCTTTTTCTTTTATGCCGCCGACGACCGTGTCGGATTCGCGATCTCTCAAACAGAATTTGACAAATGTCCTTCCACCTCCGGACGAAATATGATTTTTTATGGCGGTGATTTGAATTTTTCACGAGATAATCTCCTGACTCGTCGGGAGGTGCATTCCCTTTTACGAAATTTTGCTCGCGAAACGATTACGAAATTATTCTGCTACATTTCTAGGATTACGGACGTTGATACAGTATATTTGACCGAATCGCATATTCTTAGATTACCATAGAAACTGTGTCCATTGAATTTGGTAAAAATTCGAAATATATTAGTTTCGTGTTTGTTACTGGGAAGACGTTTGATCCAGCGGGGAATAGTATCTTCCTATTTTAATTTGTTTCTAAACGAAGCCTATAAATGGTAATTCATTTTTCGTACAGCGTAAGAGTTTTTCATACAGTATAAGAGTCAATAATAAATAGACTGGATCTTTATGCAAAACAAAAATTTCCTGTATAAATTGCAAGAGTCAGGTGTCACATAGAAGGGTCTTTTTTCTGATTATTCTAAGGAGTTGAAAATCATGCGTTGACATACCTAAATTTTTAAAATTGTTCCTTCGTTTTAAAACGCACATGACCAATTTTGTCGTGGATGCATAAAATCCGCAGTCTAATAATGAACGGCGGTATATTCTTGTTTCGGTTCTCTTAAAATACGATAATGAAACTAGTGGGCACGAAGATTCGCAGTAATGTTCATTATAGGGCGCCGCGACCGGGAAACGCAGTCACTATTTTTGATCGAGTAATTACGTTGCCCGGAAGCCAAATGGGAGATCATCGAAACGCTTCAATCGGATTCACCTTAATATCCGGTTAATAATGTTCAATATCTGTAATGAAACCATATTACTGTTATATCCGGGCACTAATGGGTTAAAAGCTCCATAACTGAAAACCCGATTATCTACTTCACATTGTCAGCGAGCATGGCGGAAACGTGATCTTCGTCTCCATTTCCCTTCAACTTCATTCTCTAATCTCTCTCTCTTTCTCTTTCTCTCTCTCTCTCTCTCTCTCTCTCTCTCTCTCTCTGTTTCTCTGGTACCCGTATCAATAACTATGAATTATCCAATCTACCTTAATACTACGAAAATGGAACAAAAACGTGCGTTATAAGGTGAAATGGCCTAAAAGTGATGCCTAAATCTGGACAATTGAATTTTTATCATAAAACCAATAATCAAGAGATTAAATAATGATCTTATTCTGAGGTCTTAGCTACAAGTAGGTGTGAAGATCATTTGATTAAGAAATTTAAAAACAAATTCAACAGTTTATCTGAAAACAGTATACAAAACTACAATTAAAATATTAATCTAAACAATCGGATTTTGGGATTTTAAATTACATTACAAAATCGGAATTTAAAAAAAATGAAAAAATTATGTTCGTTTACTTGTAGAATTAGAGGTAGCAAACGATACCGTCCAGGCTTAGGGCATTTCACACACGTGTTAGATTCAGCGTGAAAAACGACGTTGCTAAAACCTGCTCCACCGGATATATCGCTAAAGTCCGAGAAACCGGATCAATTGTGAGTAGATTATAAAAGTTAAACAAGATCGACGGATCGAGGCGGGTTGGACGATGCGGCTCGTCGTAAATGTGCGGTCGACAAAAGTAGGGGTTGCGGAGAGGTGTGTGGGTGGGGGGTGGGTGGGGGTTCGCTCTCGCGCTGGCGCTCATTCCCAATCGTTCTGTTTACAAAAACCGACGGTTCAATTCGGTAATTGAAATTCGGCCGCCGATACTCGGGCGAAATCGAATAGTTAATCAGCGAGAGCTGGCCGGCGCGTTCTCGACGGCCAATCGGAAAAAAGGGGGTGGAGCGAGAGAGAGGGAAGACCGGCCGATGGCCATCGACGCGCCAGCGGGCGGGGGGATCGAAAAAACCGGACCCCGGCTATTTAATGGTGTCTAATAAATTCGAACCCACCCCTCATCCACCCCTCCGCCCCTCCAATCCGCCCCTCCCACGCGATCCGCTCGCGTTCGCGTGTATCCCATTAACCTGATCGCATTTGATATGGCCGTGCAATCTTTTGACGAGATTTAACGGCGGCTGTGTACCCACGCAGCTGGGACCGGCTCGGTGATTCTGTAAATATTGATTCCAGAGCGCAACTTGCCCCGATCCGCGCCGCCGTAATTCCTGCGAGAGTCAACGTAATGCGGATTCCAGCCTATGCGATATTTTTTTTTTCTCTTCTCTCTCTCCGCCTCTCTATCTCGCTCCACCGAAGCCCCGAAAATCCTTCGTTGCCCTCGAGTGACCTTGAATCACCTTCACAATTGAAATGTTTAAAAAAAAATCAATCCATTCTAATATTGCCGGTCGCAGGGTCTCGGGAAACGTGACATTGAGACGACCTTGACCCGCACAAACGCGCATCCCCTCCCAACTACGACAACTAGAATTTTCCGTAATTACTGTGTTTTATTGATAAACGTCTCAAGTGTCTGGCCTATAATTGTCTCAAAACTATCCCCCACTACAGCGGGGTATACCCCGTGAGGGGCCCTGAAGCTTGAGAGGCTGTGGTCGCCGAGAAGTGTAACATAATACGGGTCGGGTATATCGGTGTGAGACCGAGAGACCACTACTAATCCAATGGCGGAACATGGTTGGTCAAAGTTCCATAAAAAATAATGAGAAATAAAGCAGTTTTGTTATTAGATTAGTTATGTTTACGCTGTTCGGCGACCGAGGCCCTCGGGCTTCGTTGACCTTTTCTATGTTCGGCAGAAGTCAAAGAATAGTACACCTGGCGGATAATTGTCCCTGGCCGGACCGGTGCTTCGGACAATTATCGATAAAACACTGTACTCCCGTGAGAAATCATTTCTCGATGACAGACTGCGTACTCGAATCGTTCGTAAATAATCAGCAGGGCGCCCGGATTAATTCATACCGGGGAATAAATCGGCGTCGTGTTACCCGTTGAAATATGCACGGAACAAGGGCTGCGGGTGGGGGGGATGAATATCGCTCGGATTTATGCGAAGGCGGGCAGCTGTACAGCGAAATAAAAGGGACGAGAGTCAGTGGTGGTATCCTCTGCAGGCTAGACCCAGCGGGAAGGTCGGAGTCGGGAGGGTGGGGGGTAGGTGGATGGAGAACCGTGGTTCGAAACCAGGTGTCCGTGGCTCGGGGCAATTTTTTTTTTTTTTGGTCTGTCCCTTTGAGTGACATTTGCATTTTACGGGGGCGAGCAGTCGAACGGGCCGCCGCGAAACTTGAGGTCCAGCGGTCTGTGAAATCTCGGAATTTCCTGGAACGACGGACTAGGTGGACGTTCACGGCAGTAACGATGTCGATGTCGACGTCGACGTCGACGTCCACGTCGGACCGTAAAACGGACCGAGGAGATATCGGGGGCCGGTCACGAGAGAGCACGATGCACCGAATGCACACCGAACGACCGAACGCCCGGGGTATTTAACGCAGTCGCTTCGAATTTCGAGCCGCCCTTATCTACCCCCGAGCTACCCTCTAGCCGCCGCCACCATCGTCGCCGCCGATACTTCGCGCCGCGAGTATGCTAATGTCCACGTTAGCGGGAATGTATAACGCCCGTTCATTGGCCCGGCGAATTTACGCCGTTTTCGAGTTACGACGCCGCCAGTCTTTCGTTACAACGCGGTTACGATACGAGGGAAACGCAACTTCGCCGCCTCGTTCCGTTTAATTGTCAGAAGACCGTTTATATTTCCTTGGGACTGCCAGTTAAATGTTAATAAAATGTTGCTCCGAAAATGTACTTCCTTGAATTGGCCGATTCCTGAGCCGATTCGAAGTAACTTTTCCCTTTGCGAGAATCTTCTCCGCCGCTGCGTTAAGAAGTTATTAACGAAAAACCATCGACCAATCGGAGCGCGGTCACGCCGAGCGAGGCGTTGCCGTTGGCCGAGCCGCGCTCCGGTTGGTCCGTGGTTTCTCGTCGATAACTCGTCAACCAAGCCACGCAGAAGATTTTCGCAAAGGGAAAAGTTGCTTCGAATGAGCTCAGGAATCAGCCCTCTCAAGGACGCGCAACATTCTCGGAACACTCTGTGCACGAACGTACAATTCTATGATTTCAATTTTTCAAACTGCAGATACGAAAATGCCGGGAACACGGCGAGATGAAAAGTTCCACGGGAAAATAACGGAAAACAAAGCGTAGCGACACGTATTTTTCAATCCGCGACGAATGTTAACGAGAAAACTCGCGAGAATCACGTGAAGGAGCGAAAGTTCCTTTGCCCTCCGTGACACGGGGCCGACAAGCGGCGGTGATATTGTCGCTGCATGTTCGATTGACTCGGTTAATTGCGGATTAAAGTGGCCGTCGGAACCGTGTGACGCGAGTTCGAAAGCTGCGTACACGGGATTAAACGAGAGCGTTGAACCTCCGCAGAATTACGCTTACGTGTTGATCGTAGGGGCCGGCAGCTGAAACTAGTTTCCCCACCGCGTTGTTCGTGCCTGTGCGCGAATGAAAAAGTTTTCGTAACAACAGCAGCGGGCAGGGTCGAGTCGCGATAACGAGCGAAATCTTGAACCGAAACAACCCGGAAACGAACCGCGGCACGCGATCGCGTTCTTGAAACCGCACAGCTCCGTACCGATTTTTCGAAAACTCGATCCCTCAACGAAAACCGATCCGATTCGAGGTTGACCCTTTCGCCGCGCCGAAGCTCGCGAACATCTGTTGCGGCCGGTATCGAGAACACGTCTCTCGGTTTCCGCTCGAATTAGAACGCCGTGATTCCATTGATATTCAGATTTTATTTATGGATATACAACGAATAAGTTTAATAAACTTGCATACCTATATTTATTGAACCACTAATTTTCGCCGAGCCTCAGACTTGTTGTAGAGTTGTACTACTGATTTCTGCAAAAATTCACGTTGGTCTACCTTGTCATTGAGTTACACCACTGATTTGGAATCGCAGAAATAGCGAAAGTTATACAGGGTGTCCCAAAAATCCTACAGCTCCCGGAAATGGAAGGTTCCTGGGGTGATTTGAAGCAACGTTTTCCTTTGCAAAAATGTCCGTCGGGGCTTCGTTTAGGAGTTATTAACGAAAAAACACTGACCAATCAGAGCGCGCTCTAGACGCGTGTTGGCAAAGATGCTACGGTGCGCCAGGTGGATCCCCTCGCTGGAGCGTTCGCGGTCCGCCGCGAAGAAGACGTGAACAAGTGGACCAGTGACTCACATTTCCAAGCAGCAAATGGATTTACGGCTAAATAAGTGAGTTTTTACAATGCATAATTTAAAATTTCTACTCCTTCACTTGTTCACTTCTTCGCGGCGGACCACTAATGCTCCGGCGAGGGGATCCGCCTGGCGCGCCGGACCATCTTTGCCAACACGCATCTAGATCGCGCTCTGATTGGTCAGTGTTTTTCGTTAATACTCCTAAACGAAGCCCCGGCGGACATTTTTGCAAAGGAAAATGTTGCTTCAAATCACCCCAGGAACCTCCCATTTTCGGGAGCTGTAGGAATTTTGAGAAACTCTGTATAAGCGAAAATTTTGTTCGGATGTCCGACTTGTCGTTGAGTTGTACTACTGAATGTCAGAAAAATATACGGCCGTATCACTTAACATTGAGTTGTACTACTGAATTTTCTTGTCACGTCCTTTGATATTATATTCTCCTAATACAAAATTAAATTTTCGAGAAATTGTCGGTCTACTGCTTCGTTATTGAGCTGTACTACTGAATATCCGAAAAATATTCGGCCGTATCACTTAACATTGAGTTGTACTACTGAATTTTCTTGTCACGTCCTTTGATATTATATTCTCCTAATACAAAATTAAATTTTCGAGAAATTGTCGGTCTACTGCTTCGTTATTGAGCTGTACTACTGAATGTCCGAAAAATATTCGGTCGGATCACTTAACATTGAGTTGTACTACTGAATTTTCCTGTCACCTTCGATATCATATTCTCCTAATACAAAATTAAATTTTCGAGAAATTGTCGGCCGTCTGGCTTGCCATTGAGTCGTACTGCTGATTTGTCGAGAAATTGTCGACCGTCTGGCTTGTCGTTAAGATCTACTGCTGAATTGTCGAGAAATTGCTAGCCGTTCGGCTCGGACAAATATAAATCTTCATTTTCAGTCTGCTTGGAAAAATTTTTTCCCCGCTAAAAATAGCCTGCACCACGGAGACGGAAAAATTCATCGGAATCAAAGGAAGCGGAGGAAATACGAACTCCGCGTTTAAACGAACCATGGTCGAGAAGTTTATCCACCTGTCCAGCAGCAGCTCGGTAATGATGCTCGGTGCTTGCAGGGGCGGCAGAGAGGATCGCGGGGGAAGAAGACAATCAACGGCACAGAATTAATCAAACGACAATAAGCAATTATCAAAGTAATTCGAAGAGTTGGAGAATAACGGAATAATGGAGGCGGACACGGTGCCGGGGACGCGAACCGAGCCGTGGGGAAAGAGGACAGAGGGAAAAGAAAGCGACGGAGAAACTTCGTAATTTAAGTTTCTGAAAAAGTACGTTTCCCCCGGTCCTGCTCGGGGCTCCCGGACTCGTTTAATCTGTTTTCGCTCGGAGCTCGCTTTTGTCAACGAAATCATTTTTCTTGGGGCGCGCAACGATCGACGCCACGCCGCGATGCGATGGGATGCGCTGCGATGCGATGCGATGGTCCCCGCGAAATCCGTGGCGAGCTTGTGGATCAAATTAAGCCGGATTACGGCCGGCGCAAAATTGACTCGGCGCTCGTTAAGCCGGCGTCACTCGTTACGCGGAATTCCGGGGAAAACGAGAACGCCGGGCGATTGAAAGTCGCGGGCTCGCGAGACGACTCGCAATTCCTCTCTCTCTCTCTCTCTTTATTTTTCGATTTCTATCTTCTCTCTTTCGCACTCCGCTTTTTAAACATTAGGCTCATTTTTCTTGAAAAACTATTTTTAGCTAGGCACAGTAATGAATCGATTTAAGAAAAACTCTAGGCCCCGTGCCGTTTCTTAGATCGCGCAGTTCTATTTTTCGACCGCGCCGATATACTGACCACTCGAAACGTTCCTTGGTTTTTGTTGAAGATTTGGTTGAACAATAAATCTGAGAATGGCTCGCGATCGAAAGTCCAGTGATTTCTCTTCCCCTTTATAGTTTTCCTGTTCCCGTACTCGAGAAAGATCGTGGCTGCGAGGTTAAGTCTCGTCCCATCCCCTCCGTCGAGCTGCCGCTTCATTTTTCCCCCGTCGGCGATTTATTTCGGAAATTACTCTAACGAATCACGGCCCCCTGGGGGTTGTGTGGAGGAGGGGTGGGGGGGAGTGGAGCGAAATTGATGGAGCCACCTGAAAAATCGAGGTTTATTCGAGATTGATGCCGGGAATCTATTCATACCGGGCCCCGGTTTAATCTTCGAGTTGCGGGGATGCTTATGGCCGAGCGATCATCGTGCACGTTAGCGATAACGGTTAATAGTTTGGGATTCGGCTAGACAGGAGAGAGTTTTTCTTGTTGAACGTGTTGGGAGATCATTAGCTTTGTCGGTTGGTTCCTTCCGGAGTGGAAGCGGCGACTTTGAGAAATGACAAGGGAAAACGAGTTCTTGATCGCGGTGGTCCGGGACGGCGTCATTTGTCTTTGTAATATGCGAATTTTGCCCGGGAGATTGCATTTTTCGGATTCTGGCGAGACGTCGAGTCTCTGATGCTTTTCTATTCCCTTTCTTCTCTTTTTGGACGAATGTAGTCACATCGAAATAATGTCGAATAAATTTTTATTCAAAACGACGTATTCTCGCGAATTAATTCGCGACCGTTTTAAATTTCATCTACACGTTTCCGACTGACAATGAGCAAAATTCATCGGCAGACGAGTAATTAGGAACACGGCTGCTTATCAACGTTAATCATTTCGCGAGCGAGACAGTCCAATACCGTTTCATTTACGCTACATCTAAAGGCACACCTGAAACAGAGGGACACGCTCTATCCTCTATTTTTCGTATTAATTTATGGAAATGGAATTGGTGGCGTACGTTCTCGGTGCATACGTACACGACAAGCTAGTTAACGAGATCGCACAGAGGAACAGGGAAAAGGATATTCGATCACATCTTTGACGCTGTTGCAGCCAATTCTCGAAGGCACAATTAGACGAGCGACAACGCGACCTGCGAAGGTAGACAAGATTATTACTACGTCGACAAGAACTAATTTTTATTTATATCTTTATAACGAGGAATCTTTCAGTCAACGATATTTTTCCTCGCAGACGGTAATTGATATTTTTCACAGAAAAAGAGAACTTCTCTCTCACACAGCCAAGTGTCGAACAGTCCTCAGACACTCAATTAAAATATTGTCAAAAAGTCGACGACATTTTTCACCTGGTCAACGACCATTGCCTCGCTGAAAATACCGGTTCTCGTTCGATCACCGAAGTTAAACGGCGTAGGGCGGGGGACGCACTAGGATGGGTGACCGCTGGGTGCGTTTCACGTGTTGTTGGCAAAATAGGTGGTTCGGAACCCACCTTAATAAAAAGTAGGTCCCGCTTGAAATTAGGAGATGAGGATTGGTAAAGGGAGAGGTGGTGGAATGGATTTGAAACCCTGAGAGGACCAAATATCATTACATACATTTTTCACCGAGGTGAAAGGAAATTCTGCAGAAGCTCATACTAAATATTCCCGAAGAGGATGCCTGGGTATAAAACAGTTCGCAGACACTCGGTATCGCGAGAGTACGGCAGCGTTGCAAAAACCGCGGGCGCGTCGATTCTCTCGGCGAGGAGCGCCGATAAAATGGCTTCCGCGGGAAGGGAGTATCGCATTCGATTCACTTTTAGGTGATTGCAAAAAATTAGATTGGTCGGGAAGCTTCGACCGAGACATTTAAAAGAGCCAGAGAAATAGAGAGAGAGAGAGAGAGGCAGAGATCGAAGGTGGTTCTGCGGCGGATCAGACGGCGACGATCGGCTGCTGTGCCGCGCGATAATCAGCCGGCGATCGTCGAGATAACCGCGGAGACCGGTTACCATCGCCGATAGAAACAGAGATCCCGAGTGGAAGCTAATCAAGAAATTGGCGAAAAGCGCCTCGGCATTAAAAGTCGGCGAGGCGCGGCTCTGCCTAGCTACTTGAGTCCGTCAACCGCAACACGCTCTCTCCGCATTCATTGGAAATCGATAGCGCAACACGGTTATGAAGTGCACACCTATCCCGGACCTGGAACTTACCTGTTCGAACTTTTGAAGAATCAGGGGAATCAAATCGAAATAAGAAATAGTTGAAATTTACTATACAGGGTGGTCCGTTTAAATAAGAACACCTAAATATCTCTTCAGGTTATTGTGATGCAAAAATTATTTGTTACGTAATGTGCATGGTGTGAATGGACCAAATATTTGGCACGAATATTTTTTTTTCGGAGTTGTCAAGGTCATCGATGTTTTTTGGTATATAACTACATTTTTTTTTTATTCCATCGTGTAACTGATGGAAAAATACATTCAGATATGTATAATAACATGACCTTGAAATGACCTTGATCCTCGAAAATTAAAGTTACAAGGAACAACTGCCTTTACGCTGGCAAAAAGTGTTAGAAAATGATGGAAATTATTTTGTTAATTATATATATATCCTTTATTTGGTTCGCTTTAGGGTTACAAATCCTTTGTTCTTACACTATTCTTAAATCGCCGCTTTTACAAACAACCTTATCTTTACCTTATAAACTAACTTATGAATAACTCAACCTATAATAGAGAGAGAGAGAGAGAGAGAGAGAGAGAGAGAAACATATATACAAAATATTTTGTTAATTAGTATTTAAAATTTTTTAAATAAGTAAATGTAAAAAAGAATTTTGATTACTTTTCCGGGCCCCCTAATATGATTTTGATTTTTTATTTATTTTATTCTCCTATATGAATATGATTTTTTATGGATATGAAATTGATATAATACAATACTTGAATGTACGGTAATTGTTCAGATACCGACGTGTTTGATAATGTCAACGATATTGCAAACAATGGTACAGCAATTTTTAGCGGTGATTCCGAGTCTATGTAGTTTCTTATGACTTGCATAGAAATTCGAAGTCCGTACGTTATTTACTATTCTCAGCTTAAAATATTGAAAAACTGAAAATGACATACGACCATTGACTTGGTATATTACTATTTGACTGCGGATCTTTATGCAAAAGAAAAATTGTCTGAGTCGATTGCAACGCATAGAAACTAAATAGAATGTTATCTCTTCCGTTAATCATTTTAATAGATGAGAGATCGTATATTGACATCTTCATTTTTCAAAATTTCTATCTGTCGATTTCTAATTTCGATCTACTCAATTTTCCTAGAAATCCATGAAGATCCGCAATGTCTAATTATTATTGACCTGTACTGGCGCTTATAGTTTTCAATAGGCTGTTCCTTACGTTCCAGCTGAGTCTGGGAAAAATTGCAGTTCGATTGCTCGAACGTTAATTAAAGGTCGACGCAAACAATATTCCGTCACGAACGGTGAAATTAGATTTGCGTGGGTATCGAGAGAGGGAGAGAGAGAGAGGGGGGGGGGGGAGATGAGATTCGAAACGTCGTCGCAAGAAACAGCATCGAGAAACGCTACTGGCAAGTATACAGGGTGGTCCACCTAAATATGTCCACCTAAATAACAAATGTAACTTTTTGTCAAGGTTATTTTTTCCCGGAGTGTTCACTTTAATTATCGAAGATCGAGGTTATTTCAAGGTCGTGTTATTATACATATCTGAATGTATTTTTCGATTGGTGACACGATGCAATGAAAACAAAAATGTAGTGTTAATGAAAAAAAACACCGATGATCTTGGTAACTCCGAAAAAAATAGCCTTGGGGAAAAAAACATCCTCGCCAGAAATTTGGTCCATTGACAGCACATTGCACGTATTTCTTGCATCACGCGATAACCGGAATTTAGGTGGCTCCCACTTAAAAGGACCACTCTGTATAGTACAGTTTTAAATGAATGCCGGTAGCAGAGGAGAAAATTAACAGAAATCGTGTCGGCGTGCTCGAACAATGAATGGACGAAGAAATCGCTTGAAATGGTATTCGGGAGAGCTAAAAAGGGGAAATCAAGGGAGCGAAAGCGACGAGGAAAGAAACGGTCGCGTTGCGCGACAGGTAGATCAGGTCGAAGAAAAATAGATCGTGAGAAAGGGGGAGCGTGAGGTGGGGGGAGGGGGGTGCAAAGGTTCGAAATAAATGGAAGCCATCGCTTTCCATCGAAACGGCCACTTTTGCCAGGGGCGGAGAGAGGGGGCGGGGCGACGGGGACGGGGAACATTGTTCATTAACTTTCCGGCCATCGATTAATCCGGCGACGACGAGGGTGCGCTAAAGTTCCGTTCGCCGAAATGAATTGGCCTGGTGAAAGAGGTCGCGTTCGTGAAAAGGATACGCGCGCGATCGGAGATTTCTTTGAGCGCGATCTCGTCGGAAAATCGGCGTTCCGCGGCGTCTACCGGAACCTATCGGTCAGTGTGTCGACATAAAAATTTCCACGGCGGCCGTTGCTTGTTCACCGAGGGAAAAGAAATGAGCGGTGTTCGGGCCCAACGCGTTTCCCGCGATTCCCCGCCACTTCATCCGAGGAACCCGTAAATACCCTCGCGCACCGGCACGGGGCAGTTGAGAACGAAATTCGAAAAGGACACAACAAAACGTCTTTATACTATCAGGACAGACACGTTCCGTATCCGATCAGACAAATATTCTTCAATGCATTTAGGTACAACTGTTTATACTATCCGTATCGGAACGGCACCGGCACGTATCGGCACCGGTCTGACCGTCCAACATTCTCGCAAAGAATACTTTAGCGGTTGGTGCCGGTGCGAATAGTAGTATGCATGCGTTCTGACTCTGTTCAGACTAGGCTGAAAATCATGAGTCAAATGTTTGTAGATCCTAAGATTAAAACTTGGACTTTTGCATTTTCTCGCCAAAATCTATAGGTTTACATGAGAAAAAGGCAAAAATTTCTGTTTACGCAAGGTACAGTGCAGCCTAAGATAATACTCGGAAAAAAGATGGCTGATGTAAGGGTTGAATTAAAACCAGTATTGACGGTGAAGCCGTCAAAATCCTTCGAGATTCGTTCATAGGTCACTAAAGACTACAAGATATTAAAATTTGAACAAAATCCGAGACAGTTCGACGAACGGATTGGTGCCGATACGGACACGGAACGTGTCTTTGCGGATAGTAGAAATACTACTTTCCTAGTCGGAACGGTGCCGATACGGATACGGAACGTGTCTTTGCGGATAGTATAAATACTACTGTCTGAAACGGAACGGTGCCGATACGGATACGGAACGTGTCTGTGCTGATAGTATAAATGGACCTTTATACTCGCGGCCCAGTCGCGATCACCCCGAACGCGCGCATTTTATGCAAATGCATCCGCGCCCTAGCGCTGTGTAAATAGTGTAAATATTCGGTGTTAATAAAGTGTTTGTTCGTGTAACTGTTCGCGTCCTTGTTTCCTGTTATTCGTCCCATCGCCTTCCAACCAGCAACCGGCGTTCCGTAAGAGACGGAACAAGCGGTTTTTAAAAATAAAAAAAATTCTAACCTAGCACGAGGAATATCCGTACCGTTCAACCGGCGACCGCGGAGGTTAGAAAAATCGTGCGAGAATCCCGGAATGAAACTCGCCCGGCTGAAAATCGACCGGGCGAATCGGAAAAACGAAACGGGCCGCGGCGGTTTCGGCCGACAAACGGTTCACGGCCGATTTCTGCCGAAATCAAACATCCGTCCGAATTACGCGGGCATCGCGTCGGATGGAATCGCGGAAGGCGCAAATAAATGCGATTCGATCGTTTGGGGGTGGGCGAATGTAGGAGGGGATGAGAGAGAGAAAGAGAGGGCCGGCTGGCTGTGAAAAGCGTGAAACGAAAGGGGCGGTGGTGACACGCGCAGGTGTGTGGGTGTCGGAGGTGAGGGATGAAGGGAACCGACGTAACCGCAGGTGGAAATTGTTCGTTTTTGCTCTCGGACCGGCCGGATTTATATTTCAGCGAGCGGCGAATTTGTCCGCGCGGACAATTATTACCGGTACTCCCTCTCTCTCGGTCGGTCTTCCGAAAATGTATTCATTTTTCAAATCGACCGGAAAATCGTTTCCGGCCGCGAGCCGAATAAGTAATTACTTTGAGCTCAGCTCGCCGGAGAAAAGTTTCCACCTATACTCTCCTCGTTCTCTTTTTCCGAGGATCGGGTAAACTCGCTGAAAGATGAACAGTTGATTCATCGCTCCCACAGGCGCGGAAGCGGCGGCTGAAATTAAGAAACACGCCGGGAAACACCCGCTGCTGGTATCGTCTCGCGGATTGCGAAGTTTTCCCGGCAACGGCCTAAACTGGCGAGCGAAACGCCCAAGTACCTTGCAATCTTGTACGAGTTTGGAATTGATACGCGCGACGTAACATTTGTAAAAATACGCAAGCCACGATGAAAGACAAACGCGTCGGATAGAGCGAACGAAATTGGCTTTGCGATACCTTTGCAAGATCAATTCGAAAGGAGAAAAATTTCCGTTGAGCCGGCGAATGAACGTCCGCGGGAACTGTGCGAGGGTTGCTCGTCGGACCTCGGGAGAATTTAATTTAGGCATAAAAGAAACGTCCGTTGTATCGAGTTGATCGCAGGGGATGAACGGGCAGGGAGAGGACAGAACTGCCGTCGCGTAATTCAGAGCGATAACACAGAAGGCAGAATCCTCTCTTCCCCTCTCTCGCTCTCGTTCTTTCAGTCCCGCGACACTCCACCAGGCTCGACATTATAAATTTATCAGTAATTATTCGTTCCGGGACATTTATTTGCGGTTCCGTCCGCGCCGGATAATTTATACAACTTTATTTCCAAACTTGATATTTATATAAATTAATTAATTAAACCGCGCGTCACGAGCAGATTCGACGACGAAACGTTGCGTGCAATTGAAACGTTGACGATATACTCGGTCACCGTGTTCGTTCTGTAATTTTTTCCGTGCACGGGCACTTGAAAAATTGAAATTACTGGCTCGACGAAAAATTTCAATTCCGTCGGAATACTTCGGCGAAAGGCGGATTCCGGTGGTTCCGGGCTTCTCCGCGTCGAGCGGCGCCCGGTCCGGCCACGGTCTCTGTGGATGTAATCCATTTTGCAACGATTTGCGGCTCTTTGTCGCGTGACGCATTCCGCGGCGCCCGGGAGCCGGTGGGCTGCGGAAAATATCGGGACGAGCGGTCCCCTCGCGGGCCGAACGAGCTCGTTGATGGCCTCAAACGATTAATCGTCCTCCGGAAAGCTAATGAACGACATATACGTCGCCGGCCAAAAGTGGTTGCACCCAATCATGCGGCTGGTTGCCCGCTCGACCGAGCCGTCGATCACCCGTGTGTGTTTTCATTATATTTTATCGGGCGCAATTCTTCTTTCGCCGTAGTGGTACTCGATTCAACTGTCTCTCTCTCTCTCTCTTTCTCCCTCTCCTCCGCTTCTCTCTTTCTCACACTTTCTATCTCTCGTCCTGTTAGAGGCTGCGATCCGTTCGATCGCAGCTGGATTTCGCCGGGCGCTCGATCACCGAGGGATCCAGCCGGGGAACACCAGGGTCCGCTTATGACTGGTAACGCTATCGTTTTCGTGCCGACGAATCGTTTCCCTCGGCGTGATTATTCCCGCTCGCGACCAAAAGGAATTTCATTGGGACGATCATCGACGCTGTTATCGATCCGCGTGATCGAGGGCCGGCGGAATGGAACCTGTCCAGATTCGTGCGCGAGCTTGTCCGAGCAGGGCGAGTGTCTTTCGATGGAACCGGCGAATTAGAGTGCTTTGGGTGGGTTAATGGATGATTTCTTTTTTTTTTATTTAAGCAGTTCAAATCTCTGCTGATCTATCTATGATGAGATAAAGCTCAGTATTAGGGGATGATCTTTTTTTCAGCATTTCAAATCCCAACTGAGATCTATTTCTGCTGAGATAAAGCACACTATTAGGGGATGATTTTTTGTTATTTAAGCATCTCATATCTCTGCTGAGATAAAGCACAGTATTAGCGGATGATTTATTTTTTATTTAAGCACTTCAAATCTCTGCCGAGATAGAGTACAGTATTACAGGATGATTTTTTTATTTTATTTAAGCATTTCAAATCTCTGCCCAGATAGAGTACAGTATTAGGGGATGATTTTTTTTTTATTTAAGCATTTCAAATCTCAACTGAGATCTATTTCTGCTGAGATAAAGCACAGTATTAGGGGATGATTTTTTGTTATTTAAGCATCTAAAATCTCTGCTGAGATAAAGCACAGTATTAGAGGATGATTTATTTTTTATTTAAGCACTTCAAATCTCTGCCGAGACAGAGTACAGTATTAGGGGATGATTATTTTTTTATTTAAGTATTTCAAATCTCTGCCGAGATAGAGTACAGTATTAGGGGATCATTTTTTTTTTATTTAAGCATTTCAAATCTCAACTGAGATCTATTTCTGCTGAGATAAAGCACAGTATTAGCGGATGATTTATTTTTTATTTAAGCACTTCAAATCTCTGCCGAGATAGAGTACAGTATTAGGGGATGATATTTTTTATTTAAGTATTTCAAATCTCAACTGAGATCTATCTCTGCTACAATAGTGCACAGTATTACGGGATGATTTTATTTTTATTTGAGCATTTAAAATCTCTGCCGAGATAGAGTACAGTGTTAGGGGATGATTTTTTTTTATTTAAGCACATCAAATCTCAACTGAGATCTATCTCTGCTAAGATAAAGTACAGTATTAGGGGATGATTTGGGAATCAATTGGATATCTCGGAGATTTTTTATCGGAAATATTTAACCTTAGAAAGGCGTCCCCCAAGAATGGCTCTATCATTGTTGAAGATATTTTTCTAAATTTATGTAATTTAATTATTATTATATTTTGAAACTTACTTGCAGTATAATGGTAAAATTTTTTTCACAAAGACTCGCGGGCCAACAATAACCGTTTGCTTCGCCCCGGTGAGCTGAAACACGGCAGAAGGAATAATTATACCCGAGTTAATGCTTCAACGTCAGAGAAGGATTGAAAGGGAGGATCCTCGAATATCGAGTGTTTCGGATCGATCCGGACCGTGTTTCACAATGTCCGGTCGCCGGTCTGGTTTTTCTCGTTTCTGCCAGTTAAATTCCAGCCGGAGTGCGCAGCAGGTCAGCATTGGTTTATTTACAGACGGTGTGCGTGGGTGGAGGGTGTCCGTTTACATTAAAAAAGAGGAAGTCGTGGACGGTGGTTGTGGTCGCGCGGGAACAATACTGCGGTCCGCCTGGGAAAAATAAAATGAAAGGCGTAGGAAGCGAAGAAAGAAAGAAAGAAAGAAAGCAAGGAAGGAAGAAAGGCAGAGAAACGCGCGGCGGGCACATCAGTTACACTCGGATCGGTTCTTATTACAGTAGACCCGTGCTCCTTGAAACCGGTCCCCGTACCTGATACGCCGCTTTTCTCTTCCGGTTCGTTAAGCGGCCGCGTAAAACAAAAATACGACGCACAACGTTGTTTCAAACTAGCTTTTATGCAGTCACCCCCTCCGCCCGCTTCATTTTTATCTCAGCATTCTCGGAATTAAATGCGACTATAAAATCCGACTTCCGATCGATCCCCTGTCTATTCGGAAGCTCAACAGAAAATTTAAAAGTTTTGTAATAATTTCACTAACCTGAAATTGATGTTTCGAAATTCTCCGAATAGTTTCGCTTAGATTTTAATAGTTTTTCTTAGATCGTACAGTTCCGGTATTCTTAGATTTACCGTATCGCCAAAATTGCTCGTAAAAACACTGTAAAGGCATTAAAAGAATTGAATACTTAATTAAAATGATTAACCCATCTGCATCATTAGCGTATATAAACGCTCAACTTTGTTGGTCACTATCATTATTCGTCAGCTAAAAAAATAGAAATGGTGATGAAGACGTTCTTTTCATATTTCCTTACGATGCAAATGGCCGAAAAAGCGAAGTTAGTATTTTGCACGAAAATGCACACGTCCAACTTAACAGTTTGATGTCGCTGTTGCGTTTGAAATTCTCTCTGGAATTTATTCTCTCGCGATTTACCCTTTTGTTTATGAGATTTCGCTCGGAGTACAACTCGTTTGAGGGGAAACAGGCGACTGCGTGATCACGCGAAACGATCGCGGAGAAGGTGTAAACAGCGCGAGCACCAGACTGGTCCAGTCATCGAGCGGGGCGTATTACATCAGAAAATGTTTTCAGGAGCCGTGTCCGGGGCCGAGAGAGAGCTTTCGAATAATAATTCAAAGGGAATTGCTCTCTTGGTCGCGGGGAGGATTTTCGAGCTCGTTGACCTTCTGTCTGCTCGGAAATATAGCCGGATACGTTCGTTTATTCTCCAGACAAAAATCAATGATCCAGCAAAAGCGGGGGGGAACAGGAACGACCAGTCGGAGAAAGCGAGAAGCGAGAGAGGGGGATTTTCAGTTTACAGCGACCGTGTCACGAATTTACGATCCCATGCTTTCGACACGTGTAATGAATAGATATGTTCAAATTAGGCGAGCGACCGAGCAGGGGGGCGGGACGCGAAAATAATTCGCGTTAAATTGGTACGGGAATTCCAAAGAGAGAGAGAGAGAGAGCGCGTGCGCGGTTAATCAGACAAATTGGCCAAAATACGTCGCGTCACGAATTTATCTCGAGCGACGAAGAAATTCACGTCGCCCCGCCGGAAGCTCATCGGAATTTTCGACGTTCGACCGCCGGAGTGCTTTTAAAGCGCGATTTATTATAGTCATTAAGACGGGAAATAAATTTCTGTTTAGCTCTCGTTACCTGCAATTGACGCGCTCGATTTTTATGTTTCTATAATGTACGCCGACGTTGTCGCGATCCTGAAACGTCTTCGCTCTGATCATCAACGATTTGCTTTCTATGGTCTCACGCAATTAAAGGAAACAATAACTTTGGTTCTGCGGAAAAATCTGCGGTCAACTCCGGAATTATGATCGCTGGTTCTCTCGAAATGCTTGCTTTGCAACAAATAATGAAAATTAAACAGGATAGAATTGAATATAATAATATTTCGATACGTAAATCACTAAAGATTCACAAAAGCTCGATGTTATAGATATAATTACATGTAAATTAAATTATATAAAAAGTTATAATGAATTATAAAAATGATAAAAATGATTATAAAGTTCGTTGCTACAGATATAATTATATGTAAATTCAATTTATCCCGGTATAGGATTCACTTCTGTCCAGGTATTTGCTTAGATTGGATTTAATATGTCCAGTTATAGAATTATTCTTGTTACCACAATTTAAATATTAATAGAAACAATGCTTTTGGGATTTTAAATTACTTTACAAAATCTGAATATTCCGTTGAAACTCTTAAAAAACTGTGTTTATCCAAACTGGTAAAATTAAAAAATGCTGTCCAGACCCAGAGCATTTCAGGTTACACGAAAAATACGAAACAGGTGGGGAGGGGGGATGGAATTCAAACGAGGTTGGTAATTTCGTGTCGGTATTATGACTGTCACCGGACGACTGCCGGAAATCGGCGATTCCGCGGGGGAATAAACGGCCTCCGCGTTAATCGTTTCGACGCGTTTCCAAACGGTGAACACCGGTCACGCACGATATTTCCCGAAATGCAGACGAAAAATAAAATGGGACACGTGTTGTGACCCGCTTCGACAAGTGTACCACCGCGAGCGTCACGGCTCCGCGGTTTTTATTGGTCACGCGGAAATTGTGAACTGTGATTTTCTTCGGAATTGCATGCGAACCAGCCTTTTCCCGTGATTAAACATTCCAACGATTTATTTGAATACGTTCACGTCGATCGTGCGGGGTGTCTGCGTGAAATTTTCGTACACGGTGAACTAATTCTTTTGACATCAAAAAAAAAATAAATTTTACAAAAAGTAGTGTTCGAGAGGGGAGGTAGTCTGTTTACCATTGTTTCGAGATTATTTATGCGAAGCCGGTGACCGGATCGTGAATTATTCCGGCGACGAGGCCTTTCGCTCGCGGAAAACTGGGACCGGGGCTCGGGAGCAGGCGTCGCGACGCCGAGCTTCCGGGGATGAAATAAAGCCGGACACAAACGGTAATTTGGAAGTTGCCGCTTGTTAAAACCTCATGCCGGAAATTTTCCTCCGAATTCCGAAAGCTCTCTCTCTCTCTCCCAGTCCCTCTCCGCCGCAGCATTACCTTGTGATTTCCTGTTGTTGGCGAAACAATGGGGGCCGATACGAGGGCGCCTGGAGAACCGTGTTCCCCGGAGGAATTTAAAGGCTCCCGCGCGGGGAATTGTAAGGTTTCAATCGGATGTCGGGGAACAATGCCCTCGGGCCCGGTCTCCACGTCCGCGGAATATTCCGGCGTGCGGGTTCTTCGCGGACAGTTTATTTTGTACATTCGATTTCGGGACACAATGAACGAGCAACTGCTGGCCGACGTCAGCGGCCAACTCGCGAAATCCGTTCGAGTCGCGATTTTCACGATCGATGCTCGCGTTCGTCTATCATATTCTTGACAAAATTTTCGCCGGCCCGAATCTTACGCGTTTGTTTTCAACGCTGAACACTCGCCGCAGCTGTAAAAATTGCTTGCAGGCTTCGCCTAGTGAAAACGACATCGTAAAAATTTTATTTTTCTGCTATTTTTCTCATAATATGTTTTGACATCTTTATAACTTCAATAATCGTAAAATGAAAAATCAGAGACCGGTGATTCGACCGGCGACGTTTAACGTTAATATTTCAATTTTTTTCTGTACAGAGAAATGGTCGTCGTTCTCTTTTCCGTTCGCATATTACAATGTTTATACGAGTTACACCTTCCGAGTTGCCAGGAACCAAGAAACATAGCAAATAAAGTGCCCCGGACGGGCGAAACAGTGATTGTTGGGTCGCGACGTGCACGGAGCATCGTTTTGATCCGCGGATAAGGGAATTGTTCCGTTCGAGCTCGCGTGCTCGCGTTCGAGCGGCCAGGGAGTTCCGTTTTTATCGATACACAGGAAGAAAACGCGCACCGCGGAGATCGACTAGCATTTTGTATGCGGCTGCATATGGATTTACCGAATTATCACCGCTCAAAGCAACCGGCTATGTCGCGGGCGAAATTGTTTGCCCGTTGAAATTCTCTTTCTCTCTCTTTTTCTCTCTTTCCCTCGCTCTCTATGGGCCGTGGATAATGGCACACGAGATCGCATCCATTATTTAAGTCCGCGATCGCACGGGCTTCGCGAGCTTCAGCGAATTTCTCGTTTGCGTTCCTTCTTTCTCGCTTACTAATACTTCAAACGTTCTTTTTTCTGCGTCATTTTCGGCGAGAGCCCTTTATCCAAATTCTTGGATATTTCGTTGAATATGAATGAACTACGAATAAACAATATGAATAAACTCATTGAATAAATTGCGATTTCATTAAATATTGTCTAGAATGGTTGTTCTTTATTTTTCGTTTTATGTTTGTTCGGTCGATTAATTCTTTTCCCGGAATTTCTTGTTCGATCGCGCGTATCTTCGTGGGATGAATTTTCGAGTACTTTTTGCCCGATCAGTCGCCGAACATTTTCGGAGTCGAACGCGTCGAATTCCGATGGTCTTTCACGTCGGGGACAACGTAATTTCGCGTTCCGTTTCACGGTATTCCAGATTTGCCTCGTTCTGTGTTTCCACGAGCAACGGATGCGCGTCAAAGTTGCCGTTCGAAAGGGCGCGTATAATATTAAACGTAATACAATCAGTCGTGTTTGGCATTTTACACGATGAGAACCATGCATTTAACATATGGTCTCCAAAGCAAACGGTCGAGCCGTTTTCTGTTCCTGCGCGACGCAGAATATTTCCATTTGTTTCCGCTTTTGTCGTAAAACGTAGTTCTTCGTGAACATGTACAAATTGATAAATTGTGGACAGAACACTTTTATACAGGCAGCGTAAACAGTGTTTGGACACTCTTAAAAAGGCGATCACTCTTTTACGATTGTACCAAACGACCTGATTTTTTGTGAGCAATTAGAAGCATTGGTTTACTGAACGACGTGAAAAAAATTACGTTAAAAAATTTGTCGAAAAAGTTGCGATTGGTAGGAATTACACGAAATGTTTGAAGCAGTTTCTATTCATTACAAGACAGATAGCTGATGTAATAAAATGACCCCATCTGACTTGCACATTTTTTACCAATAAAACAAGCATAGCAGCACTCTCTCCGAAAAGCAGTTACTCCTCTTCTGATTTTTAGTTCTTCGTGAACATGTACAAATTTATAAATCGTGGACAGAACATTTTTATACAGGCAGCGTAAACAGTGTTTGGACGCTCTTAAAAAAGCGATCACTCTTTTACGATTGTACCAAACGACCTGATTTTTTGTGAGCAATTAGAAGCATTGGTTTACTGAACGACGTGAAAAAATTACGTTAAAAAATTTGTCGAAAAAGTTGCGATTGGTAGAAATTACACGAAATGTTTGAAGCAGTTTCTATTCATTACAAGACAGATAGCTGATGTAATAAAATGACCCCAGCTGTCTTGCACATTTTTTACCAATAAAACAAGCATAGCAGCACTCTCTCCGAAAAGCCGTTACTCCTCTTCTGATTTTTAGTGCTTTATATATCCTAAGTCCGCATCTGGCAGATTTGGCCAGAGTCGAGCCATCTTCAATTCTTTTTACTCATGCATTGTTCGAGTCAAGGCGCTTTTCGGATTTATTGCATGCTATGCCTCTCACTTGGGCCATGTGGATTTTCCGCGCCGGTCACTCGTAGGTAAAAATTGTACCTACGAGTGAACGTTGTTTAGGGGCGGTCACTTGCCCTTTTTTGATTGCATGTTTTTTTCTAACCAATTAGCTGAGACGACCGCTTCCCTCACTAGTTTCGAAAAGATGTCAATCAACAAATCCGCATGGCTCACCGTTTAAGTCACGCCCATCTTCCAAAAGCCATTTCTCTCATTTTTTTACCTTCATCGTCAGTCTTCCGAGAACGCTTAGAGTAAAAACACCAGTCTTGTCTAAACATCATCTATTGTCATTTCCGTACATTCACAACTGTTGAAATAAATTCGGAGTTTATATATTAATTTCTGTCGTTAAACTATTTAAAACATCCTTACCACTTAACTTAGGAGTAAGGAATCGTGTCGGATCGCGTTAGTCAAAGAAATTTGATTTTGAGGATTTACGACCCTCAGAGACGTCACTCCGGTCTACGATGTCTTAACGCGGTACGAGCGGACATGAAAGAATAATAAACTTTTTAAAACCTTTTTATTCGGCCCGGTAATGAAAATTTAGAATGCGCGTTTTGTAGATCTGTGTTAGTTGTACGCAAGCTGGAAATAACGACACGCATCGAAAGATGTACGAGTCTGTGAATTCTGACCAAAAATCGTGAAAAACTACGATTTTCACCGCTTTCTACGTTCGACGACATTTTTTGCAACGGGATCACTAACGCATATTTCAAGTTTACACTACGGGCCCAAATAAAAAGGTTTTAAAGAGTGCCTTTTTTATTAACTCGTGTAATTCCTAGCAATTTTTCGCAAAAATATTTTTGCCCATCATGAACCAATGCTTCGAATTGCTCACCGAAAATCAGGTCGTTTTCTACAATTGTAAAAGAGTTATCGGCGTTTAAAGAGTGTCCAAAACTCCTTACGCCGCGGCGCGCCGACTGTATGTTCACGTAAATGTAAATTACGAACGGAATGCTGATTTACAAGCACAATCCCGCATCGTTTCCCTAAAACGAACCCGCGCGAACGCGATTCTCCGATCGTTTCTCTGAAATGCAAATTTGCAAACAGAACAGACATTACCGCCGCTACCTCTCTCGTGCACGTACACGTATTTTTGGCAATGAAACGCGACGTAGCCAAGCATTATGATAATCCGTAGTCGCGTCAAAGTTTCCGCGGAGCCAGTTACAGCGAAGCCTTTCGAGAAGTGGCTCGCGGGAAACACAAGCTTCGCCGAGGCGTGAAGACGTCCAAGTTCGAAGCTGAATCTGAATCTGAAGCTGAGGCTAAAGCGGAAGCCAACCACAGTACCGGCACGCCGAGGTTCTCTGGGACGAAACACAATCGGCGCTTCTCTCGCTCGGATCGGCGTTTTCGCGTAATTTCAGTGCGAATGACGACGACGCGACGCGACGCGACGCTGGACGGCAACGCGTTTGCAGCGCCGTGTTGTTTCACCGGACGAAATTATAGCGAGCGCCGCCGTAAATCAACGGGGCGACCGCGCGCGGCTGCGGCGATTTATCTCCGAAACGGAGGAATCAGGCCGAAAGCTGGACTTCGGTTTAATTCCGAATTATAATACACCTGCGCCACGCGAGCTGGATTTTCCGGACACCCGGAAGATGTCTGGGAAAGAGCTGTGCTGTTAAAAATTACTAAACCCTTCGGAGTTTCGAAATTCTGCTCGCGAAAAAATACTTGATCGATGCTCAACGCACTCGGAGATGCTCTATATTTATTACCAGGCAAAATAAAAATTGTTTTGCAAAGGTTAACGTTGAGGGCTTAAATTCTTTCTTAACCCGGCTATGCTTTAAAAAAAAGGCACTTAATAAGTTTTTCTGGGTCCATTTGGAACCATATCTATTTATTTAATGTTTAGCTATAAAATGTTTTTATATTTTTTATTTATCTGTTGTTATTAACGTAAATTACATTCGTAAACGTAAATTATATACGTAATTAAATTAACTTATTCGGAGTCTCTTATACAATCAATGCAAAGCGAGGCTCTGTGCTCTTTACACATGAATTTTGAATAGTTGGTACAATATACATCGTATTTGTGATCTTTTTTATTGGTCTCACTGCAAAAAGTACACCGTCCTCTCACCCTTTTTTATGGTTGTGCAATATCTTCAGTTTTTGTTCGTCGCTTGTTATGGTCACGAATGTGGTGACCATAATAAAAACACGTATGGACCCCAAATGGACCCCTAACGCCATACGTGTAACAATTTCTATTACAAGTATTTCAAAAAGGATTTTAAATATTTTTTTTTAAGTGGAAGAAGGATTTTAATAAATTATTCTCCGCCAAGAAATTTCAGACTCGTCGGCCATTCCGTTTGGAAGTTACAAGCGTGCAAAGAATGCTTCGGGTCGAAATGGACCCAATAAGCGTAGCCGGGTTAAAAAGGCAAGGGGGAAGTTTCTTTTTATATTTTTATTGCGTCGAAGTAGGTATCTAAATAATAAAACTTTCCCCTATGCAATTTAAAGCAATGTAAAGAATGCGCAATCGTGTGAACAACAGTCTTTTGGCGATCAAGATAGAAGAAAAATGATCTTACTTTTACCTTGTATGAAGAATGTTTTCTTCAAATTCTAAGGTTATCAAAAGATGAGGATAATTAACAATTTCATTTGTGCAAATTTATTCAGAGCAAAATATTAATTTTTACATACTTTAATCCCATTGGGAAAATATTCCACAGTGAAACGTACACCCCACATTAACGAGTACTAATAATATTTACCCTAATTGGCTACCGTAATACTTATAATATTCACTCTAAATGTATAATGATCCGCGGTCCATTTACAACGTATAATTTTCCAAAAAAATAATTCGCCCGAAACGGTCGAAAAAAAGCGAGATACAGCGTGTTCTCGCGAAATGGAAGTCGCAGTATCTCGACCATAAGCTCCGAAGGTGGGAAAGAGCGTATCGCAGGCATATCAAACATTAACCGTAGCGTGTCTAGGGGCTGGTGGAAGGGGTGCGGGCGTTCTTGGTTGGTCTTGGGGGTGCCTTTCAAGACCGCCTCAATACCGTCTGGCAGTGTCGTGGGCTCTCTCGCGTTGTTCCCCAGAAACTCTCGGTTTCAAGCCTCGGTCCCGGTCCATAGAGCGTTTTCACCGGTGGTAAAATTCGTGGCGTTCGATCGCCGTCGAAAAACACAAAGGGCGTAGCCGCGTAATTAACGTCGTCTACGCCGTCGTCTACACCGTCGTCTACACCGTCGTCTACACCGTCGTCTACACCGTCGTCGTCGTCGTCACGAAGCAAACACGGACCCTGGCAGTTTGAAAGCGACGACGACGCCTACGAACCAAAGGAGAGATAGTGTCCTTTCAAGAATAGCCAGCGGCGAGCTGGGGAATTTCCCTCGCTTCTCCCTCGACGTGTTTTCATCGGTAATTGAACGGAGGAAACTTGCAGAACCGGCTCGTTTTCCCGAAGAATCGTAGAATCCGGCTGCCCCCTCCTCCTCCCACCTCCCTCCGCCCCGTCGGGAAGCTCGTTAAAATTTCCTTGCTTATTTAACCTGGCTGGACGATGCCCGGTCTCCTCATCCTTTGGCTTCTTTTTCGGACTTCGTTATCTTTCGCTTCCCCGACGCCCTCCTCTTCGTATAACGAGGCACGCTGATCAATTCCTCCCACCTGGCAGATATGATTTTCTCGAATTCATACCGACGCTGCTCACCTGTGAAACTCGTATCCATTCCTCGAATGTCACGTACAACACGTCGAAGACTAGCATTCTTCAATGTAATGAAGGACGGTAAGAAATCGAAAAAGGGCCTTTAACTAAGAAATCGAAAAAGGGGCCCTTGACCGACGCGAATACGCGCGAGGGATCGAACACAAAGAAATAATTAAGAACAGTATCTGAACGTTTCGCAAAAAAATAATTAAAGACAGTATCTGAACGTTTCGCAAAGAAATAATTAAAGACGGTATCCGAACGTTCCACAGGGAAATAATTAAAAACAGTATCCGAACGTTTCACAGAGAAATCATTAAGAACAGTATCTGAACGTTTCACAGAGAAATAATCAAAAACAATATCTGAACGTTTCACAAAGAAATAATTGAAGACTATCTGAACATTTCACAAAGCAATAATTAAGAACAGTATCCGAGCATTTCACAGAGAAATAATTAAGAACAGTATCCGAACGTTTCGCAAAGAAATAATTAAGAACAGCGTCGTCGATAAATTAGTGACCGTCTCGTCTGTTGTCGACGTATCACGAATGCACTGCGCGTATCGCAATGAAATAATTAAAAACAGTATCGTTGTTGAATTAGTGACCGCCTCGCCTAATGCAGTGTCGCGAAGCCCTGTACCGAGGCATTGCCGCACTTCTCAGCCAGAGGATCGCCTAACGCCGTTCACTTCTGCGTCGGGAAACGCGGCCCGAGGCGTCCCGTGAAGTAGCTGCGCCGAACTTGGCCGGGCTTCCTCTGTAGTCTTGAATTCTCGAGGATCGTCGGACCGGAGAGAGCGAGAGAGTGAAAGAGAGTGAGAGAGAGAGAGAGAGAGAGAGAGGGGGACAGGCTAATCAATCCGCCTAATAAACTGATTAAGCTAACCGGGGCTGATCGAATTAAAATCGCTGCGCACCGCGCAACGCCCTGGGAATTAATACGACGCGGCGACAGAAGAGAGGAGAGACGAGCTACCGCTATCTCTCCGCGGAGTTTCGAAAATTATAATACAACAGCCGAGCGCCGGGGACTCGGAACACGATTAATCGCCGCGGTTCCCCGGGCGAACGCGGAATAAAACTCGTTACACGAGGAGCCCTCGGACTCGACGCGGCGCGGCGTTTCTTACGCGAATTAAAAATACAAACGCTCGGCGCGCCGGGAACTTTCCGTTTCGAACTATTCCCTCGGATTTTTCTCAACTTTCCATCCCGGACTCTCCCCTTTTCCCCCGGAATATACAGACTCGATTGTTAAAGAAAGAAACGCGTCCTCGAAGCTCGCCGAAAATTTTCGTTTTCGCATCGAAATTTTACGCGGATAATTCGCATTCAGTCGATCTCGTCAATTTTATATGCTGACATTCTATGATCGGCGATTTTAGCGAGTCTCCTGAATATTCAAACTCGATTCTTAAAGGAAGAAACGCGTCCCCGAAGATCTCTGAATATTTCCGTTTTCGCATTGAAATTTTGTGAGGATAATTCACATTTTATAAGGTGGCTTTCAGAGAATTTCAGAACATCGATGGAATTTTCCACAGACTCAGATGATTAGAAACAATTTTATTCTCCTTTCTTGTGATTGCTATAAAACAAATTGTTGCGCGAATTTAGTTAAGACAAGAGTAATGTTGACTCCTTTGGTTGACACGTTCAGGCATAGTTCCGCGAATCTCTGGGTCGGTCAGAGCTCACTTTCGGCGGTAATTGAATATCCATATTCATCGCAAGAAATTCCATGGGACGGCGGTTTAAACAGCTCCTCTCCAGATTGAACTTGCAATTCGGGACGCGACTGGAGGTTCCTTTCTCTCTCTCTCTCTCTATCTCTCTCTCCGACCTTATCCTATTGCTGTTCTCATTAATACTGCGCCGGGAATGCAGCAGCGCTATCTGATTCGCGAGGCAAGTACAAATTGCAGGCCGACTCGATAACCACTGTTATTCAATGCTACGGATCGCTTCGGAAAGTAACATTGAAATCTGTTGGCTGTTCGGACCGTATCGGCGGTGATCATCGGGTTAATAGAATCCTAGAGAACTGTGCTCGACCATTAACTAGTGCGGTTCACTTTGACCCAGGTTTTCGTCAGCATTATCTCAACGCGACTGTTCCAAGCACCAGCTTTATACCGACGATTTATAGCTGACTTGTAATGAAACCGATTTTTATGGGAAATAAAAATGTTCTGAATTCTTTGCTAGAATATAGGAGTCGCTTTACTTTCTCGTTTTTAATCGTTTTACTCGAGTGAAACGAGAATGATTATTAAATGTTGTAATTATGGTTGACATATGCTGTATCCTTAAAATTAGGTCTATACCATTTCTCAAGTTCTATATATTTAGAGTAATTTTAATAGTACATTTATATATTTAGAATAATTTTAATAGTAAATTGATAAATTCAGAAAAATTGTAATAGTAAATTGATATATTTAGAAAAATTTTAATAGTAAATTGATATATGTAGAATAATTTTAATAGTAAATTGATATATTTAGAACACTTTTAATAGTAAATTGATATATTTAGAATAATTTTAATAGTAAATTATGTGGTAAATAAGGTAGTCAGTACATACTGAATCCTAAAATTGGGTAAATATAATTTTTCAAGTTAAATTAGAATAATTTTAATAGTAAACTGATTCTAAATCTAAGAGGCTTTAAAATATAAATTAATTTTAATGTTATCCTTTCAATTTTCATTCGATTCGGTAAATCGCTTTGATTCGGTGGACTTTTTTAGGCCTCCCTGTGGGAGCTGAAAGTGTCCAAAACTTGGAACAACTAGGCTCATTCTCAAAAGCCTCGATGCTTAATTTCCTGTTTTACTTGTTTCCCCAAAGAACATTTCGATCCGAGCGATATTTTCCCAAGCGTTCCCTAATAAATCGCGTCTTTCGGCGCCAGCGCGACGCTAATCGTGAATGCCTGAATAAAAAGGGAAAAAATTGGAACGACACGGCACGGTGACGAGTGCATTAGATAGAGTGGCGCAAAGCCTCGACGACTCGCGGCCCGGCTAACCTACTGTTTTTCGAGATTTAAGGCCGCCACTGCGCGGCGTCATGCAGTCATTACCGTTCAGCCTTTTAGATGTCCTTTCGGAAAAATTATTCCAACCCGCCATCCGACTAATTAAAATTCTCCTGCGCGACGACCGTTGGCCCGTCACAGCCAACGCCGTATAATAGCGGACCATCAGACACTGGGAGCTACGGGCACGCCGCCGCGCCGCGTATCAGCGTTGCCTTTCGACCCCTGATGAAGCTAACGGCAATGTTGGCGAAATGTTGGAATAATTTTTCCGCCCAGGCGCGCACACACACACACATACAAGCAGCTTGCCACCGAATGGCTCGTTGATAATCACTGCTCCGGCGAGTGCTTATGCGAGTTCATGCTCTTTTTTCCGCATGTCCGTTTGCGACAACGGATATTAAATGGACGGTTCGAGTGCGAACAGTCTGGCGAGTATTTTTTTCCGAAAAAAATTATAACGCTCTCACCGGATTCTTTTGTTCACTGAATAATTACTGTCGTGGCGGATGTTCGAACAGAGGCGGGCGAATGTTTATTCCATCAAATTGTTTTCAACGTGCACGTCAAAAGCTCCCTTGAAGAGTTGAAGCACGCGAATAAAAAAAAAAAAACAAAACACCGCAATTCTACACACCGTCGCAGCGTTCGAAAAATCGAAGGGAGCAATTTAAAAATATTTCCCGCGGCAACTCCCGACGTTAATTAAAATAACAAACACCGCGCAAACCTTCCCGTAGATCGTATCGCCCCTCCTCCCCACCGCAGAGGGAAAATATTCTCCGAGTTCCGCCCACGCTATTTTCATTTTTCCGCGTCGATCCGCCAAGCCGCTGGACCGGAAGTGGTACCAACCGCCTTCTCGCCGGGAGCAAATAAGACGCGGGAGCGACTCGGTGAAAATCGAGGGCGTATGGTTCACCGTCGCGCGTCGGTGGCTGCGCGGCGCGGCGTTTAATAAAAGAAACCGTTCCGGCGGCGGGTATCAGACGTGCGAAACAATTGCGGGTCCGGGTCAGGTCGATTCCTGGTAATAAGCGTAACTACGAACGGCGCTCGAATTGAAATACTAAAGACGCTCGAAGAGAGAGAGAGAGAGAGAGAGAAGCGAGAAAAAGCGCAGAACGAAAGAGAGAGAAAACACCGACAAATGAAACGTTGCAGCCCGAGGAGAGAGAGAGGGGGGGTCAGGGACGCGGGAAAAAGTTTGCGGAACGGAGTTTAACTATTCCGACCCGTGTCCGGGACCCGGGGCACCGAATTACCACGATTCCCGGGGTCCACCGGCGACACACGCAACCGTCGCTCCGATATTCATATCGAGAAGTTCCGTAATTAAATGTAGTTTCGCGTGGCCGGTTCGTTTACCGCGGTTTTTATGAATGGGGGCTTCGTTAGCAAATCGACGCCGCCTCCGATTCAATGCCCGGGATCTGTTTAACCGTGGATGCCGTGACGCGTCTAACAGCCGCGCCGTTGATTTGCCGCAAGTGATTTCTGGAAAATTGAAAGCCCCGTCGCGCGAGCTTCTCTGCCGAAAAAAATATTTCCCAAACGAAGATTCGATCACAATTTCTTCCGTGAATTAGCAAACGTTGGAGGTTGCTCGGATTTCGCGGAGACAAAATAGAAATTGTAGAAAATTTTTCGATCGAGAAACGTAGAAATTTTTCGGCTCAACAAAATTCATCGACAGCGACGACAACGGCGACGGTTTATGACCGGGCCGGAGGAATCGATGTAACAGCGTAAGCATCCTCGCAATAATGCAATCAAAATCTCGAACAGCGGCCCTGTAATCACTATGCAAATGGTTGTATCGCGGACCACGCTGGAAACGCTTCACGTCGAATAACTTATCTTGAATAATCATGAATAATTTAAAAGGGAAAAGTTGCTCGGCAGTTACATCTTGATGCTGCCGATGGAAGAGAGAGAGAGAGAGGGGGAGGGAGGAGAGTGAGTACCGGTGGTTGTCTATCAATCTAGCCCTGTCGATCGATCGGGAGCGAAGTACCCTTTATCGTTTAAAACACCTCCGTTCTGGCCATAGAATTGCAAATTTTCCGAAAGAACGTCGGAATAAAAGAAGCCAGCTGCCCCGAAGCCCGCTGCACCCCGCGTCCTACCACGTTCCGCGTGCAAGTAATATTGCATGCCCGAAAGAAACAAAAGCCCTGCTACTCTTATTTTATACACGCCACGCACCCCTAAGCGCGACAAGAAGCTTCATAAATGTTTTACCGGGCGCATCGACTTTTCAAAGCCTCCCGGGAACTCATCTCCTCGGTTGCTTACTTCGTTCGCTCATTTTAGAAGACGCGAGAATTCATTTTCCGCCTCGTCGTCGTCGTCGTCGTCGTCGTCGTTGTCGTCTTTTCTGAAATAACCGACACTTGTACCGTGGGAATAATTTTTTCGAATAACAACAGTAAACGGATCGTCGACGTATTTTCTACACGCTGGACGAGAGGGTTCGTAATTCTTTTATAGAAGATTCTGTATGCGTCGAATAATTAGACGAAATATTTATATTTTATCCAAAAAAAATATTCGTAATAATATAAACATAAATAACTGAAAAAAATATTACGAAATATTTATAGAAAATAAAACTGGGAATCGCACGATGCGGTTAATTGGTCTCGTTACATTAAATATAAAAAACAAAAAGAAATATTACAAAATATTTTCTTTATTCGAATAGGCCGCGATTCATACGCGCGTAGACCAAAGAGAGGAAGTAGAGACCAGTAGAGACGACATAAGAAACACGTGTGATGGAACTTTTTGCAATACGAATAGATAGGATAAATAAAGGATAGATAGAGAAAAAACTTTAATTGTCGTTTCTCTTATTACAGGTAAGGTTGTAAATATTGTACATAGTTGTAATCTAATTAATAAAACTTGAATACTCTTATTACAGAGCAACAAAATTGAGTTTTGATTTTCTGAAAATCCTCATTAATAATAAATAGGATTATTGTCTTATATATATAAAAAACTAAAAAAATATTACAAAATATTTATAGAAAATAAAGCTGGGGATCGCGCGATGCAGTTAATTCGTCGTTACAGTTCCAGAGGGTTTATCCTCGCAATACGACTAATTAGTCTCCGTACTAATTCTGTCAGAAAATTCCGAATTGTTAGCCGAGTAATTTTGTGTCGCCTGGTAAATTCTGCGCGCCGCCAGGTTTCGTAGCACGGAGCCTGGGGGGGCGGGACGGTCCGATCACTTTCTGATCCCCGGTCATAATCTTGCAATTCAGCGACACGAAATTCGGCGACCGGGTCCGGCCACCTCGTGGAAGTAGGTCAATTGGAGTTGGCCCATTATGGTGGCGAGGACCGTACCGCACGTAAGAACCGGTGAACCCAAGCAAATTGGCACTCTAAGTACAAACGGTCAATCACGAAGGCAGTTATTAACTCGTAATTTTCGCCCTCGCTCGGATTCACCGGGACAATCCGGCCCACAGTTTCTGCTCCCTGCTGTGCGAAACCCTCCCATCAGACGCCACAACATCCACAATCTTATTTCCCGATTGCCCGAAGCCTGCGCTACCACCCGATCCCTAATTGCTCGAATTTTATACGATTCACCGGAGACAATGCCGCCGCATTGACCGACAGGGAAATTCACGGAGCACTATCCGTTTCATTAAAAATTCTGCTTCTTCGCTTACACACAATAATTTCACGTGTCCGATTGTGAGGCGATATCTTCTTGCGCGAAATTCATGTATGATTATAGATTGACCGTTTCCACTCGTTCAAGTCGACTTTACTTTGAAGCACAAGTCTGACTACGGCCGCACAGTGGGGCTTGGCGGCGATCAAAGATCTGTAACTTTGTAAAAAGGCTATAATGTAATGTTTAACACTAAACCTACCACGACCGGTTCTAGGATTTTTATTTTTCAATTATTGAGATTGTAAAGGTGCTTTCATAAGAAATTATGCAATAAATATCGTAATTGGAGCACATATTACAATAACAACCGAGCAAAGTGTAGATAAATTAAATCTCGTCATTTTTATAAAGCAACGCGTGCCCGTTTATGTTTATAAACATCATAATATATAATATTAAAATGTTTAACATTAAACCTACCACGACTGGTCAAATGACCGGTTCTAGAACTTTTATTTTACAATTATTGAGATTGTAAAGGTGCTTTCATAAAAAATTATGCATTAAATATCGTAATTGGAGTACATATTACAATAACAACCGAGCAAAGTCTAGATAAATTAAACCTCGTCATTTTTATAAAGCAACGCGTGCCCGTTTATGTTTATAAACATCATAATATATAATATTATAATGTTTAACAATAAACCTACCACGACTGGTCAAATGACCGGTTCTAGAACTTTTATTTTACAATTATTGAGATTGTAAAGGTGCTTTCATAAGAAATTATGCAATAAATATCGTAATTGGAGCACATATTACAATAACAACCGAGCAAAGTCTAGATAAATTAAATCTCGTCATTTTTATAAAGCAACGCGTGCCCGTTACTTTTATAGCTCGGTACGTTCAGCGTTAACTTCTCAAAAATTCAATAAAGCGCATAAAGCAGAGGCAAAGTTACAGATTTTCGATCTCGCCCTACTGTGCGGCCGTCGTTGGTAATCTACTCGTCCGATCATAAACGGTCTCGTTTCACTTTCGGATTATAGCCCCATCCCGGTTTTATTATTTCGATATACCGCAGCCGTTTAAATATCTTTAATACGTCGCTTCCAGCTGAGTTAAAGGTAGAACCGTGCTTTATGATCTATCCTAACCTACTTCGTCTTGTTCCCCACCCTAATCCTGTTCATTCGTCTACCTTATAACTCATGCACATTAGTCCTGTTCTCACTTAACCCGTTACATCCGCCCTCTGTATTCATTCGCGTGGCTCTCTTCCTACTAATCTTAATCTTACTCTTAGCCTATTAAACTCCTCCCACCTGGCCTAATCCGTTCCCCTAATCCCTCCTTATCTTCCTATACATCTCGTTTCGAACAGTATTGCGCGACGATACAATAGGTCGAAAAGCCTTGCGCTTCGGCTCTCTCTCTCTTCCCTAATTTATTGGTCCTGTTCTTCCAGCTAGGGCTTTTTCCCTCCTGGAAATTCCATCGAATTCGGTCGAAGCTGAATATAATAACACTGGAATATTAAATAATACAAGTGCGTATATTTTTTTACAGGAGAATTAAGCAAACAGGAATTTCATGGAATTCTACCTCTCTGTAGATTGGCTCGGGCGAATTCAAAATAATGCCGGCCAACGTTCCGGGTTTATTAAATTTCGCATTTTATAATTATCGGAGGACGTGTGTTCACCGATTCGGCATTCTGATAATGCTGGGACGACTCGAAATGAATTGAGAGTGTAATCGAAATGAATCTGAGAGTAACTTGAAGTTCAAAATGATTGTGTAGCGGTACAGAATTCGCAGCGTTAAACAATAAAAATAAACGCCTGCAGATGTTAGGGTCTAGAGTGGTAAAACCTACCCTGGTCCATCTGCAGGATGGTAAATAATTTTACTGATTACTTGCAGGGGCGTAGGAAATTTAACTACCCCGTCATAAACGCTGCCAGTCGTGTTCTATTAGGGTCTGTCCCAAAAAGTTCTTTTGTTTCCCGCACATGACGACCACCTTGCCGGTAGGCATATAAAATAGATGACCGGGATTTCCATCCCCGCCAAAATAAGGCGGTAGCGAGGAAATGGGAAACTCCTCCTTCGTTCTTGGGAAAGGTCACGCCTTTTCGAAGACCGTATAAATAGGCAGGAAATCCGCGGTGCAAAAAACAGTTACTGCGTTACAGAGTACTTAGTCGCATAGCTACCTGAACCTCCCGTCGCGAGACGCTAGATTGTCAATCACGATACCGTGTTATACGTGAATAAAGTATATCTTTTCTGAAATTAAAGTCTCTTTCATTAGTAACCATCAACAGTTACAATTGTTTAAAATAATTTCTTAGCGACAGGTTCATTTTTCAATTTTTTAGGTAAAATACTGTTTGTTATACTTATTGAACTATTTATTGAAAAACCGAGGTGCGAAGGTTTTATTACTTATACCTGTGAAATGGTGAGAGCTCGAAGTTTTCGTTCAGTAATCGTGTTGTGAGGAACTGTGTGAAAGCGAAAAGTGAAAACTACATAATTAAAAAACGGTTTATTTAATTTGAATTCTGTAAAATGGATGCTGTTCCTGGAAGTAAGTAGAATGTCTCTGACTACTAGTATACTTGAAATAGTTGATGGTTAGGTTGTATAATTATAAATGTTATTAGAAGACAGGAACAGAAAAGTTTTAAGGACAAATTTTAAACATGTAGAGTAAAAGTTGTGTACAAAACAATATGAAGTTATAATTTTTTGTTGGAACTTGTAGTTGACACTGTCATCTTTCAGTATTTGCAAAAATTGGCTGCCCAAAAGTGCCACACAATGTTTTGTAAGACCATTTTGTAAATGCAGAATGAAGCATCGTCATGCGTGTTTTCTCGGGCAGTGTAGACGATATTTAGAAACTCTTCAAATAAATATTGTATGGTTTTGCATCAGTTTATTATTAATTTCAATATACTATTAAGGCACACAAATAATATCTGTCCAATGCCTGGGTTTGGTAATACGAACGATGGGAATACAGCCCGTCGTTTTTTTGAAAATCATAAGATATCGGCATTAATTACTGGTGTCGACGAGCGTTTAATTATAAGGTTTTATGCCATTCTCCAAGCTATTTCAAGCGGTCACGAAATTAATTTATTTGAATTTAAAAATGATACCGTTAAAACAGCTAAACTGTTCGTAAGTTTATATTCATAGTACTACATGCCAACTTCAGTTCATAAAATTTTAATTCATGGTTCACAGATAATAAGTTCGGCATTATTACCTATTGGACAAATGTCTGAAGAAGCTCAAGAGCATACGAATAAATATATAAAAAGATATCGCCAAAATTTTTCTCGCAAATGTTCTCGTGAAAAAACGATGAAAGATGTATTCTTGCGGCTCTTGGTATCATCCGACCCATACATTTCACATTTAGGAAAACGCCAAGAGAAAAAAATTAAAAAATTGACACCAGACGCATTGAAACTTATCTTTCTAGCGAGAAACACTCGAAAAAATGAAGATATTGAAGATGATGGTAATTATTACAGTTCATCTGATTCGACATAGATTTTTATTTTTTACTGTATCATATTTATTTCTTTTTAGCGTATCTTTCTCGCATTACTGTAAACATTTTTTAGAGGAAAATACAACTTGTTGCTATACATGTTCGCCATATTGGATTCCCTACTTTTTTTTTTATACTTTTAAGTTCAGTTCAATTTTTGTTCAATTTCGTCCAGATTGAAGTGACTTCCAAGGTTTTGACCACGATTTCGCCGTTTGAATACACTGTGCGACGGTTTCGCTACGACTGATGGAAGGTATACCGCGTGCCCTACGCGTTGCCCTGTGAAACAAATAAAGGCGATCGCGCCACGTGCCCCATCTAAAGTTCGGTGTCGCTAAACGCATGCAACGGCGATGCTGCGCCCGCGTTGCTTACAACAAATACTAAATAAATACACAAACAAAATTCTCTTGATATTGAATAGGAAATCGACCACGATGCTCTCGCAATTTCCAAATATTCGAAATATCGAAATAATTCCCGATAAAGAGAACGTCGCTAGTCCCGCTATTAAAAATACCGAGCGGCTCGAATTTGACCACGGATCGGCCAGAGTAATTAGCCGGTGTGCCCAGGAACTCGGGAGTGAGTGTCATAAAGCTTAGCCCGTTACTGTTCAACATAAGCTCCGTAGCTTAGAAGCCCTTCCTCATTCTAGCTTCGTTAGCGAGCCGCGCAGAAACGCTGACTAATGGCACGGTATGAATGGTTTACACAGAAACCGCGGTGTAATACTAATTATTACAGTACGCGTAAGTTGTTGTTCCACGGGAACACGGAATCCAACAATGCCCGGGAAAATATACACGTATATGTATTCGTATACGAACAAGAAGAACTTGAAACATTAATTTCCGTAAGGTAGAAGCAGCTCTGGACCGAGCTTAAACTCCCGATTAAATTCGACTTGCTGCAGTCCACCATCGGAAACAACGGGAAACCAAAATCCGCGACACGAACTCGCTGCCAAATGTTGAGAAACCAGATGATTTTATCTTCTTCCGCTTCTTTCCTGGATATTCTTGGAACGAATTTTGGGCGAATTCATTCCCTTTGCTACGGGAACGACGGGGAAGAAACCAATTTGCATTTTTAAATCAATTTACGTTCCTTTACAAATGCTTTACATTTTTTTTCAAATATCCGCTGTGCTTGCGTTTGGGCTCTCAGTTTCGTATAGAGTAAATATAATAAGTAGATTGCGGATGTTTATGCGGTTTTTAATTTTTGCAGTCAAATTTTAAGAAAGCGGAATTAAATAGAATCTTATTTTGGTAGTAGCCTTCGTAGATCCGAAATAAATAAAAATCGTATTAGATTCTGCGGAGTATCACGTTCTAGCATTTTCTGAAAATTCTCAGAAGCCATAATAAGAAAATGATACCATAGTAATAATAAGAAAATGTATCTTCATTCGATCCTTGTTTCTCACAACCGAGGCATAGCCTAACTCTTTTGTAGACAGTTATCCTTCGAGAGTGATTTTTAAGATTTTTCTTGTCGAACAATCTGTACATACAAAAAAAAAACACAAACGAAAGAACGGGTTCCCTTGGATGGCGAGGCTTCGCAAACGCGTGGAGAAAGTGCTCGTAGGAAGAGAGCAGAAAAGAAACGCAGGAAAATTAGGAGAAATTACGCGGATAAAATGGGCGGACAAGAATTGGTGGAACGGAGGAAAGAGAAAAAAATGGTTTTCGAGAAGATTCGTGGAGAGGGGGCCGAGGGGTTTTCGGCGATCAAAGACAGACTGTTGTTTATAGGGTTCCCGGGGGGGAGTTGGGGCGGTTGAAAAATGTAGGGGAGCCGGTCTCTCATTGACTTTACGATGCCCGGGTCCTCTGAATCTGCGCCGGGGCACCGATAAAAGCAGCTGGGGTAAACACCGACCGGAAGGAACCGGGAGAGAATCGAGGAAACGCGATTCGATACGCTCGCTCTGCCGGTGCCGAGCACTTTCTTAAATTAGTTACAACAAGGCCGAGCTCCTTCTCTTTCTTTATTACGAGGCCGTGTCCGCTCGATTCGCTCGGAACCATTCCCGGAAGACATCTATTGAGGTTCCATTTTCGAACAGCAGCCGCCACCTCCGCCGCCGACGCCGACGCCGTCGCCGCCGCCCTCGCGAGCGAACGTTCTCGAAACTAGCCCTAAACTTCGCCCAGAAACCGTCGTTGTCGACCTTCATGTGCACGCGGATTTATCGCCGAGCCGCGATTCCTTGCTTTTCACGACCGCCCCTCGCTCCGTCGCGTTTCCCTCTGTTCCGTTACCTCGCGCGATTTTCGCTGGACCGTTTATCGCAGGACCTGCTCCGACAGCCTTCGCTGTACGCTGGTCAACTGGGTCAGCCCTGACCCGTATCAATTTTTTTATTACTCGCTCTAAAATCGTGTGAGAAGAACAGGGGATAGAGATTTTCCTATTACGAGCGAACCATCGTCGTCTTATATCGAATCAAACTGTAACCCACCTTCTCATTTTTCTCCACTCTCAAATTCTCCTCCCATTCGTCTATCGAAATATCAGCAACCCGTTCCATTAATTTCCACGAAAGCGGAAAATTTTCGAAGGCCCTAGGCAGCAAGATGGAGGGCTGGGAGAACACACACAGTGCTGTATCAAAATTTTTCTTCGCCCTGAAACCGTAATCGAAGAAAAGGGGATTGAGATTTTCCTATTACGAGTGAACCATCGTCTTATATCGAATGAAAACTGTAATCCACCCTCTCAATTTTCTCCACTCTCAAATTCTCCTCCCATCGGTCTATCGAAATATCAGCAAACCGTTTCATTAATTTCCACGAAAGCGGAAAATTTTCGAGGGCCCTAGGCAGCAAGATGGTGAGCTGGGAGAACACACACAGTACTGTATCAAAATTTTTCTCCTCCCTGAAACCGTAATCAAAGAAAAGGGGATTTTCCTATTACGAGTGAACCATCGTCTTATATCGAATGAAAACTGTAACCCTCCTCCCAAAATGGTCCTCTCATTTTCGTCACTCGCAAATTCTCCTCCCACCGGTCTATCGAAACGTGAAAAATTCCGGATCACCTCGTCAATTCCCGTTCCATTAATTCCGTAGCCGCGGGGGGCGGAAAATTTTCGGAGGCAGCGCGCTTGACGGAGCGATGGGAAAAAACACACGGTGTGCCAGACGACGGGGAAAAATTTCGTCGGAAACGGAACCGTTCGGTAGCACGGTAGACAAACACGCCGCTAAAGAGCAGGCCCCGGCTATGCCGGTTACATACCAGCAGGCGATTCCGCTTTGAACGGACACACGGTCCGCGTGTCAAAAGCTCTAAGTACACCCTCCACACCCTCTGCGAGCCCCGGGATGTGCGGTGCGGTACGGTGCGGTGCGGTGCGATGCGGTGCGTTTCGCGTTTGCCGTTCGTGGATCACCCGGCAAGAGGAGATTAATTGTAGACAGGAACCACGTTTCGCCGTGTTCCGTTCGCGTCTGCAGGAATTCAATCGCGCGAGCCTGATTCCCGGGCTATCGTTGCCGGACCGCAGCACTTTTATCTCCTGGAGCACACGGGCCACCGCGTCGGTACGCCCTCGCCTCTTCTCCCCAATTATGCTCGCCTTAATGAAAATCCTGCGGTGTATTTAATTGCCCCGGACAACTCACGTGGAATTCGTACGGATTTTTTTGGCTTCGCGTTCGTATCGTTCCCGCTTCGTTCGAATTCATAAAGCCATGAAAAATACTCTCCGTAGATTTTCATTAATGGACCGGAGGGGTTGCTGATAGTTAGGATCTCGATGGCAGACTTAAGAACATTTAGGTCACGGTGGATCCCCGAGATCTGCTCTCGACGAAGGGCCTCTCTAGAATCCACTTCGGCAATGAATCAAGAATGCCTAATCTCTCCGGAAAATCCATCGTAAGGGTTAAGAAAGCTCTCGGAGATCAAACACACACCCCGAAAACCAATTAATTTTCCACCCCCTCCGGTTCATCGAGGTGAACTCGAAACGGATGGTCGGTCGTATTTGCAAATACTAGCCGGGTACGAGAGTTATTATCGTTGTTTATCGCCGTCAGTTTCGATCAGCGTCGTTCTCGTATCTATTTACAAAAGTCACCGGGGGCGTTTACGATCGGCGGCGTGACGCGCGCCGCCCGTGATTGTCTTTTTTTTTTGTCGCGACTCGAAGCGACAGTGCGAAATGTACGCAAACACGCGAGGGCGCGCGTCACCGACAATCGATAGAATTGCATGTACCTAGGCTGAACACCGCGTTACGTAGTTCGCATCCGATCGCATTAGACATGACGAAGTAGCGTGACATCTGTCGATGAAGCTTTCATAAACAGTACATACCGAGCTACATGCTGCACACGTTGTTGCATGAAAAAGCTGCTTGTGCTGCTGCTGCTGCTGCTGTTGGTGCTATCGTGTGCCAGATTCGCGAAACGTTTGTGCTCGAATGTAGATAGTCGTCGTGCCAGGATATCGTAAAATCCGGAGTACTTGAACAATTCAGAGCTTCGATATCCGTACAACCGACCGGGTCGGAAAGAGATTATATTATTAATTGATCGCGGAAATTATCAGGCTACAAGGCGTAGGGATCCAGGTTGCATTAATTGTTCCTTGAAATTTCTGAATGATAATCACAGTCGAATAATGGGGGACATCCAGACCTGTCAGTTCCTCGCTGCGATCGCGCGTTTCAATACTCCGATCGTATGAAATTTATTTAGGGTTAAACTTCACGTTGGGTGAACAGAAATTTTTGCCTTTCTCCTACGCGATCCTGTAGATTCTAGCGGGAAAATGCCAAAAATCCAAGTTTTAACCCGCGGCGATCAGTGGTTGGAAAGTTATGAGTGTTTAAAGTTGTGCGATCTTCTGCGTTTTCGACAGGTAAGGGCGCCGCCATGTTGGCATGCGGTGCCAACCATGTTGGCTTGCGCTGCCGCTAGGTGGCAGCACAAGCATTTGGTAATGTCGGCAGCGTAGAGCGCCGATCTTTGGGAGGAAACATGTTTGGAACGAAAGGAGCGAGTACGCTTGCAATGTTCGGCATTTCATCTGACCCAGACCTGTCAAAAACACTGAAAATCGTTCAACTTTAAACACTCAACTTTTCAACCACTGATGTCCGCGGGTTGAAACTTGGATTTTTGGCATTTTTTCGATAAAATCTACAGGGCTATATAAGCAAAAGGCAAAAATTACTGTCCACCCAAAGTAAAGAGCAGTCTTATTTAATATAATACTGTAGAAAAGGCCAATCAGCAGTGAAGAAACGTTCTACTCGAGCGAAGGAGCGCTTGGCACACTGGTGGGCCTGCTTTGACGCTCGGTTCCCCCTCGAATGACTCCCTGACGTCAGAGGACAGAGTCCCAAGACCGTCGAGCAGAGCCGAAGTGGGGGATGCGTTCGCGCAGCTTTGGCAGCGAACTCGCGGCGGCGGGGAGCGAGCCGCGTCGCGGGTGGAGGGGGAAGGGGGAAGAAACGACGCGACGAGGAAACGCGTATTACCGTCGCCGTATTGCCAGCGAAAATGAACGAGCTCCGGGAGAACCGAGAAGCAACACCGCGTGGCGCGTCGCGTCGTGTCGCGCGGTAGCTCAATGCGACCGGCTACAGACTGTACGTGCCTAATGGACCAACGAGGGAACAGTCTCGCGCGATTTCTTCCCGTATCCCGGCATGTTTTTCACCACGGAACCGGGCTACGCGGATCACGCGCTCTCCCACGGGACACATCCCGTGATTCCTTCAACTAGAAAAAGGAAACGGAAGAAGCCGGGACCTCGCGCTGCGAGCGACGCGATCTTTGGGAATTTCTCTCGACGAAACTGGCGGAGGAATCGATTCGAAATTTTGCGGGTACGTTCGTCGATCTCTGTCGAGTACGAGGAAATTTTCTTACGTGGAGAAATGTCGATTTTTTTCCTGATTTTCTCCGACTCGTGGCGTCTCACGAATTCCTGCGGGAAAATAGTCTTGCGTTTTTTCAGCCATGATAATGAAAAAAGTTTTCAGATTCCGCGTGGAGACTTTTCCCGGCGTATCGAATCATGGTAGAATAGGGGACAGTGTTTCGAAGAGACCGAGAACCGTAAAAAAATGCGGCAGTAAAACCTCGACTCCTTGTCGAAGAGCACTCATAAATAGAGGGGCAAGTAAATACAACGTTTCAAAGTTTATTTCGCGACAGAGCACCGAGAGGTTGTAATAAAACAGCTTCTTCGGAAGATCGGGAAATGACCCACTATTCTTTTTATCTCCGGCCGCCTCGCCCCGGTCCTCGAGGATTCCAAGGGCTAACGTTAGTTCGAGAGTCCCAATCGAGTTAACGATTCGTTCTGGGAGATCGAGAAGAGTTGTTCCCGTCGAATGTTCGCCGTTTTACATCGGTACAGAAAAGACCGCTCGTAAACGGCTGCGCGCTATACCCGTTTTTTGGAAAGTTTCTCGGTACCTCGGCGGCGAACACCGCGAGAACAATAAAAGCAAATACTCTTTGGGACTTCTTTCTCCCAAAAAATTACGGCCCTCAGCTCCTGGTGGGTCGTATAAGATCTGGAAAACCGATCGGATGAATCGCTCTGTATTCTCGAGTTTTGCGTCCGACGAATTCTAGATTTTATCGCGAATTTCGCACTGTGTGTGCGCAAACTTTTATCCTGGTACTTGGCGGTCTTTTCCACGGAACAAATTCTGAGAAATACTCGACTGTATTCTCTTTTTTCTTTTTTGAAAAATGAAAAATATCAGAGCCGCCCGCTGGTTAATACCGACGAACGCGCGTCGGAGAGCTGGTCAGTGATCATCATAAAACGAAATGACTACGGCGATCGCAGAAAAGGGCTCTCTCTCTCTCTCTCTCGATGGAGGCTTCATCTCCAATCTTCCCCAAGACTGAACTCTGAATCGATTAAGAGAATCCTCTTGGCCGTTGGTCCCGGGAGGGAACGAGCCCATCCGTTTCCTTTTAGCCTCGTTTTCCCGGGGGTTCGTCTCTTTCCCTAAAAAGGGCGGCAGGAATATTTCGAAAGACACGCCACCGCGCCGGCAGAGAAATCCGGTAAGTTACGGTTCGCCGGGTTTAACACGCCGGAGACAGGCGGATCCACAAAGGGAGAGAGAGAGAGAGAGAGCTCGCGTGACCACGATGTTGATCCAGGAACAACGTTTCCGCCTCTATCTCGGAAACGGCCTACGATCCTCCGCAATGCCGCCAGGACATCGAGGATTCCCGTGGCCAGGGACTCGCCTCCGAGCGAACCCAGACCGATAGCCGTCGACTTTTCAATCCGTCGACACGTGACCGCACTGTATTCCACCCTGCGAACCCTCTGAACGCTTGATGGCGGTTCCGGGAACCTCGCGGGCCTCTACTTGCATCCGTCCATCAGCATTAGGACACCCAACGACGCGGTAATCCTTAGACTAGCGCACAACGGTCCAGGAGCCCGGTTTTCTTCGCGGAAATTCAATTTTTCGGCTCTCGAACAGAATTTCTCTTTCGAATAACTCTTCGAAGCTTCGAAATTCGAAATATTAGATCTTTTAGATAACGTCCCGAGCAGAAATAGCGTTGGAAGTGCGAAACTGTGAAATCAGAGTTACGATTAGTTTAACCCGCCTACGCTTTACAAAAAAAGGCACTTAATAAGTTGTTTTGGTTCCATTTGGGCCCATATCTATTTATTTAATGTTTAGGTATAAAATGTTTTTAAATTTTTTATTTATCTGTTGTTATTAACGTAAATTACATACTAATTAAAAATTACATTCGTAAACGTAAATTACATACGTAATTAAATTAACTTATTCGGAGTCTCTTGTACAATAAATGCAAAGCGAGGCTCTATGCTCTTTACAAATGAATTTTGAACAGTTGCAAAAAGTACACCGTCCTCTGACCCTTTTTTATGGTAGTGCAATATCTTCAATTCTTGTTCGTCGCTAGTTATGGTCACGAATGTGGTGACCATAATAAAAACACGTACGGCGTATATCCAAATAGACCCCTAAACGCCATATGTGTAACAATTTCTATTACAAGTATTTCAAAAAGGATTTTAAATATTTTTTTTAAGTGGAAGAAAGATTTTAATAAATTATTCTCCGCCAAGAAATTTCAGACTCGTCGGCCATTTCGTTTGGAAGTTACAAGCGTGCAAAGAAGCTTCGGGTCCAAATGGACCCAATAAGCGTAGCCGGGTTAATTATTCCTTCGACAATGCTAAAATGAAAATTTCTGCTATGTTTTCGTGTGCGCGAGCAGGTCTATTTCAGTTATTTAGTGGTTATATAATTGAATAATTAAATAATAAAACAAATAACAAAATAAAATATTAAATAAAATGGTTTCAATCAATATGCGAATAATATAAAGTTAAGTGAAACGTAAACTTCAGGTAGAGTTTTTAAAAAATTTTTAACAATACTTTCAGACTTGATTTGTTTGAAATCTTAGACCTCCAACATGTACACGTGTAAATTTTAGCTGCAATTCCCTGCAGTTTCTGATTCTACGTGTAATTTAACCAGCAGACGTCTGGACGCTCATGTTTGATTCTTGTACGAGGAGGTAGCTTGGACCATGAAGGATTTATTTCACGAGCAAACTTTTGCTCGAGGCAATGATTCCAAGCATAATTTATTTCTGTCGAAAGCATGTCGAAACGATGATTTGCACCCGTAAAGGATCGATTTGACGAGGAAACTTTTGTTCCAGACTATAAGCTCGATGCGCAACGAATTTATTTCTCGGAAGAACGTTCATACGGATAGTTGTAAATTTCGATGGAATTAGATCGTATTGTTCCTCCTGAGAAAATTGAGTTCTCCGGTTCGACTCTTTCCGAAACTCCCCGGCCGAGCCAACCGAAGACAACTAATAATATCGAACGAATAAGCGCGGATCATCGTGCGCGTAATTTCGTCTCGTTGGAAAAGGTCATCGGGATTAGTCGACACAGCGGACGGAATTGTTTCCCGGCCGCGCTATGGTTGTTTATTTCAATACGTCCGTAACAGGAAACAGTACACGCAACCAATCACGGCGGAATAAAATTGAATCTGGTTAAAAGACCCGACGCAAACAGAGCACGCGGAACTCCGGAGAAAAACACGCAAAATGGTAGAACACGAGAGAAGAGAGAAGAGAGAGAGCACAATGCGGCGCGACACGATCAGCGTAGAACAGGAAAAACACGATAATTCAAACAATACGGAACTTTGTTATATTAATCGTACCGTTCCGAAATACTATGTATCGTTGGCGAGATCCGTTCGAGTTAGTTGCTTGTTTCCGCTAGGTTTTGCGATTAATTCCCCCTTGACCTGCGCTCCGAAATTTGATAAACCTGCTGCTGCGAGCGGGTCGCCACGTTTTCGAGAGAATTATCAAACGCGAGACCAGTCGGTTAGCTCGCCGTCTACAGTGGTTTTTGGCCATCGGAACGTTCACGCGAACACACGCTTCTATGGGAATAACAACCGTACGAATAAAATTAAACCCGTTTAAAATTCACGGTGCCGTGTGTCCGTGTAAGTACTGTCTATCTCGGTAAATCGGCGCAATATTCCTGATGAATATTTTTACCGGCAACGAGTGCTCATTGTTGCATAAAATCGCCATTCGCGGGGCCTTGAAAGGCATAAACGTCAAGACATAAATGTTGTTGTCCGGGCAAAATGGTCGGCAGGCAATTCCGCGTCCGAAACAGAGCCGAGTTTTATCAGCTCGTTGTAAATCCGTTGCCTTCCTGTTTCTCGGCGCGGTTGTCGCATTATTTGCCAGTACGGATAGTCGCGTAAACATCCGTAGCTGGTCCTTTTAAATCGTCCGGGAGAGGGGCGGGGGCGGGGGATGGATGGGGAGAATGTAAATAGTTGAAATTTCGGCGGCTCGGAGCGGCGCGACGCGGCGTCCGGGATGCACAGCCGGAGAATCTGCTTCGTAAACAATAGCTGGGGAATTGTATCGATGCTCTAGCAACGGCAACGCCGGCACATACCGGCCGCAAAATAAAGGTGATATATCCGCTGAACCGCGATCAAAATTGCATCCTAAAATATGCATCGCGAACACGCGTTTCCAAATAATAGCGCCGCCATGATCCGACAATGGCGCCGGTGACGGTGTTAATATTTGAAATTGCCGCGCCGCGTCGCCGAGCCCCTCGCGCGACCACGGGTCCCATGAATCCGCAAGTCGATCCAGTTACGGTGTAAAACCGCTCGGTATTGTCCCAGCGTCACGTACACCGTGCACACTGTTTACCGACGTTTTTTTTGTTATTTTTTTTTCTCGTTCCAGGTCGAATATTTGACCTTGGTTCGTTAACGACGGAACGCTTTCCGCTTCGAGCGTTGTTTTGCGTTCGGTTTTTTTTATTTTCGCAGATTTTTTTTTCGCGAGGAGAATTAACAAGGTCAGTAGTGGTTGATGGTACGAAAACACGCTCTGTTTCTATTTAATTAACAATCGAACTGTGTTAAGAGTAAGGTCAGGTGGGCGTGACTTCTTTGCTCTGGATGTGGGCGTGGCTTGGCTGCTCTCGCGTGATAACCTATGCCCGTGACCAACCTACAGTGATTCCGGAAGATTTGTTTAAATTTTTTGGGGAGATGGAAAGGCGGAAGCAAGCGATGATGTATAGATGTACATAAGTGTAGATTGATAGAAAAATAAAGAAACCCTCCTCGCCAAGCAGAGGGAGAGAAAGGGGCGGTGAGAGAGCGGCCGAAGAAGAGGTAAAAGGACAGTTGAGAAGAAGACGAAGGATCTGAGGAAAACGAGAGACGACGACGACGACGACGAGAGAAAGGGGCGAGTTCGTCACGCGCGCAGAGGAATCCAACGGTTGAGTTGGCGTTCGTCGAAAACAATGCTGGTTGAAGGGGGATTCGCAGGCAGCGAACGAAAAGAGTCAGCGAAGCAGCTCGGCGAGAGCGATCGCGAGGACAGAGGGATCTCTCAGGGTTGACCCAGTTGAGCGGGCTCGTTCATGCAGAGAAGGTCGAGCATCATAAGAAGTTGAAAGATTCCGCTCCGGGAACTTGGCTGGGAACAATGATAAAAAGGAACGGCCTCGAGTAAGCATAAGGACACGTCGGTAGCCGTGCCGTTATTTCCCACGAGCTCCTTTTTCTTCAGCTTCGGAGCCACGCTTCGAGCTGCGAGCTGCTGCGAGCCGTTTGCTCTTCAGCTTGGCCACCGCGCGCCGACAGTATCGCGGAAACTACCTCGAAAACGCTTTGTGAAAGTTTTCTCGGTAGCGCGAGCGCGAGTACGCGCGGCCCGCTTAATACTTTCTCTCTCTCTCACTCGCCCACCACCTGCCACGCCTTCCCGAACCACCTCCCGCCCCCCTCCACGACCCCAGACCGCTCCTTTTCCTCTTTTCACGATCGTTTCCACCTTTTAACCTCGTCGCTTAATTCGCGCGATCGCGGTTTTCTCTCTTTCCGTAGCCCCCCTCCCTTTTCAACGAGCATCCCTCGATCCTCTTCTCTTCTTCTCTCTTTTTACCATCGACGCGCGCTCGTTTCACGTCCGAGTCCTCAGCAACGCGGCCCGTTCTTCCTCAGGAATCCTCGAACGCCATCTAGACACAGGCTTTTCTTGCCTCTCTCTGAGGGGAGTTTTGTTTCTTCGAATCGCTGCAAACGTTCCTCACAGTGCGCGCGACCCTCTCCCGTAATTGTCCCTTTGCCGGGCCGCGCAGAGACCGCCGAGCCGCGCCGATTTCTTTCAACTGCGCGGGCAATCTTTCTTTCAGCAGTCATTCGCCCGTCAGATTCACTGTTTCAGGGTTCTTCTCTAATTTGAGCAGCAGGCATTCGTTTGTTTCCTTTGTGTACAGAGAAACTTCTCGACTCTAGGATCGCGCTGCGCGAGGATTTCTCTGTGGAGAGCAACGCGGCCACGCCCACCGTGGTCTCTTTACAACGGCGGAGGAAGGGGGCGTGATTGATGATGAATTTTTTAGATTCTGATGGGATTTGGAGATGCTTCTTCCAAATATATAGATGGATTGTTCTATGGGATGTAGCTCTAGCTCCGCCTAAATCAAGGATAGCGAAGCCACGCCCCCACTCCGGACATTACACACCCAGTGGGAGGATAGATATTTCACTGTCAGGTCTCTATCAGGACTTCAAGGGGTGTGTCCTCTTCCAGATCGTTCTATGTATATCAGCTATAGGAATTGACGTATGGGTCACTGTGTTCTGGCTCCGCCTACATTTCGAGCAACTAAGCCACACCCAGTTCATGCACTCTAAACTGAGCCAAATAATGTTTCCCTCCGTTTGTTCATATAATTCGTCAATCCCCAGGCATTATCAGCAACAATTTCGAATCCGCCGTTAACGACTGTTCATAAACGTCTCTCGGACAGTGCCCGGACGTTCTTAATCGAGAGCATGGCGTGATCCAGAGATCCGATAATTGCCGGACGGCAGTTATCCTTGCTGGTGTATCCGGCAGCGGCGTAAATCAGACCGTGATCCATGCGTTGCACGCCTGAAAAACATATTGCGGGGCCACGCGTTTATCGCGGAAACGTCAGCCGACAGTATTACATTTTCAAAAGTTATAACACGCCGCCGCTATTTATCGTCGGCCGCGAGGCCGCCGCGACTCGCGGCGCTACTCGCACGCCGCCCTCCTCTATTTTTTCATCGGACTTTACACCTTCCCTTCGGCCGGATTTTCAGTTCGGAACACAGGTTTGTCGGCTAACAAATTTTCCATATTTACGCAGCAATTGCCGGTTTTAAATTTTTCAAAATCTCTCGACTAGCCGGAAATTAAATTCTCGTTGGAATTGTTCGCGGTTGTTTGTCGGACGTTCGACGACGGAAAGACGCCTTGACGGTGGCAGCAGCCGTGCCTCGCCGACCGTCCCCGAGTCTCTTTCATATCAAATATTTGGTCCGGATATAGCGTAGAGAGGGTGGCGATGCCAGTGGCGGAGAAGCCGTTCTCCCGTGTACTTTCCAGATTTTCCTCGGCGGACCATGATAAAGAGGCTAGGCTCCGGCCGTGTAACGCTGAACACTCACCGGCCACGTATTCCCATTGGCTTCTCCTCCGCTTCCGTCCGCCAGGGCCACTCGACAAACACTCCGCGAGAATTCTCGAAACGCCCCCCCCCAACCCCCCGCGCGCAACCCCTTACAACCTCTTACAACCCTGTTCGCGCTTTTACGCGCCGCGGATTCCTCGGCCTGGCCAACGCCAGAGCTGTCCTCATATTTCTGGGGAATTTCCGGCCTCCGAGGAGACCCCGGTTTCCATCAGACCTTTGCCCTTCCCGAACCCCTAATCACTTCAACAACATCGTTATTACTAGGCTGCGGATCTTTAAGAAAAATTAAAAATTTTCTGTTTAAATTGCGGGAATCATGAGTCAACTAGAAGGATCTTTCTTTCTTTTTATTATTCTAAGGAGAATTGCACATGACCAATTTTATCATAAATGCATAAAGATATAGTTATTACTTAGTCATTTGACCGCCGACGACTGACGAACATTTTTTTCAAGGAGAATATTCCTAAAGGGTGTCTCAAAATGACCTGACATTTCAATTTATTCATAAAACGTATTATTTATTTGAAAAGTACGTTTTTATCTTAAAACGGTGCACAATTTAAAATGTCAGGTTATTTTTCGACACCTTTCGCTACTTTCAAAAATCATATTCAAAATATTCTGGCTATATTAATGACTGGCTGACAAACGGCCGTGTCGGGAATGGATTAACGGGTAAATCGCGCGGCGGTCCGTGACGTGAGCGTCTTCGAGTATATCCCGGCCGCGTCGCGACGCCCCCGACGCCTGTCGTTGAGCATTCGTTGGAAAATTCGCGGGGCTGGTAATGCCGGCATTCTGATCGAGTGGCTCGATAAATCGTTCCAGGATCGGAGGGAAGAGAACGGCAGCGGCGGCGGCTATGACGAGGAGTCTAAGTGGTCTTGTTTCCCTGCCGGCGGGTATCACGGAGCACGGGGATAGACAATGATAAGGAAGAATGGGCTTGGGTAAGCGCGAGGACACACCGGGACCGTAAATTCCCTCGGCGAATCGTTTGCTTCCACTATCTTGTCTCTCTGTTTCTTCTCTGGCCGCCGCGCCGGTAAATCGTTTTCCTTTATTCCTTCTGCTCCTCTATATTCTTCTCTCTCTCTCTCTCTTTCTCTCTCTCTCCCACTCTCTCTCTCCCCGTCTCTCTTTTTCCTTGTCCAGCGCTCGCTGTGTCACCAGCGTAAACTATAGCGTTCGCGACCTCTTTCGAGTCGATGCGCGTTTAATTGCCGCCGATACACCAGCCACTCGTCATACGCGCCGATCGATCGACTGCGGATGTTTACGCGAATCTACAAGTCCCGTCCGGCCGAACCCGGAATTGCCACGCGGCAACAGAAACTGCCCGTTCCTCTTTTCAGAATGCGAATCCTAGAGAATATAACCGGATAATTTAATTAACACCGGAACCATTAAACTTGCCACAATTTGAATTGTTGGATCGCGGATCTTTATGCAAAACTTTTTGGTTTTGGGCAGCGCGAGTTAACTCTTTGCAGTTGGAGCTATTTTTACTCGAAAGTTAAATATTTTTTTCAATTTAAAATAATTCCATTATTGTATGTGATGTGTTTTCACTTTACAGGTTAGATACCGACATATGTAAACAATATTGTTTATAACGGTACTGCAATTTTCAGCGTTGAGTCATGCAGTTATAAACTAGGAAAACTAATTACTAGACTGCGGATCTTTATGCATTTATGGCTTCTGAAAATTTTCAAAAAATATGCTAGATCATAAAATTCCATAGAATTTACACAGATTACTAACGCTAAAAATACTATTTCATATGATTCCACTTTCTTAGAATTTGCCTAAAAAAAATTGCAAACTGGATACGCAGTCTACTAATTACTGAAAATACGAACTATCTAAAATGCCTAATATTTTAAAGGTCTTCGAGGGATTAACAAGAATCTGTTGAAAACATGAGACCTTCGAATAAAAAAACAGTGAACGTTGAGCTGCCGTTTTATTTCGCGCGTGTCCGCACATCCTAAATGTGATAATCCCTGGACAGCGGCGGATCGGCCACGTTATCATCACCGATAACTCCTTCTTAACGTCGAAGCCTGAAGAGCCTGGCATAGTCGTCGCGGAGATAAATCCGCGGGCACGGCGATAAATCGTTTTTATCGTCGAGCGAATTGTTTGGTCGTTCGCGAGAGATCGCGGCCAATTGCGAGCGAGCGAGAACGACAGAAAGAGAGAGAGAGAGAGAGAGAGAGAGAGAGAACCGGCCGCGTAATTCCGGTGATATCGGAATACATCACCGGCACGGACCGGACGGTTCCCATTCGGTGCTCTCGTCTGGCCGCTAATGCCGCGATTTGCGCCGCTTTAAATGGCTAAGCGACCAGCGTATATCATAAGCGCGTGACTAATTTTACCCGGCATGCCCGCCCGCGCAAATGGCTGTTAGCGGCCGGCCATTACCGCGAAATCGAAGAAAACCGGCCAGTCGGTTGGTTGGCTGGCGCATTCCGCCGAAACCCGTTTCCAAAATGCTGTACACCCTGACTCAACGGGTGTCTCGAAAGCTCCCCTCGACGTCCGGAAATGGCCGGTTCACGAGGTCACATTTGAAGCGACATTTTCCTTTTCGCGGATATTTTGCGAAAGGAAAATGTCGTCTCAAACGACCTCGGGAATCGTTCATTTCCGGACGGTGAAGGAGCTTTTGAGACACCCTGTATAGCGGCCTGTTGTTTTTGTCCGCGGACGTTGTAGCGCGGCGAGATAAGAGCGCTCGCTGCGAAAAGAACCGCTCTCTGTGATTCATTCAACTCGGAAAACGCTGTATCCGAATAGAGAAACGCATTGTTTTTGCTGTTACTTTTAAAACCGGCGTTTGCGGATGAGCAATATTTGATTAAGCGATCCAGTTCTCGAGAGACGTTCAAGAAAACGACTCTCTCCCCCCCTCCCCCCCTCTCTCGAATCCAGCGGCGTTTGCTCTCACGCTGCAGCGATAAATCCTGGCCGATCCTCGACTGCTATAAATTTATTTTACGCTTGTTTTACCTGCGCGAACACTTAGGGGCCAGGGCGTGCGGTCGGCAGATAGCAGGACCGTTGGCCCGATGCATCGGGTATCAGCAAAGTGGAAAAGTTTCGGCCCGTCCCCTTTCCAATCTCTTATCCCGCGGGATACATCGGTGTTGTGGCCGCGTGCCGGTTGCCGGATGATGGTTCACAAATTCTCCCCGCGAAAACCTGTCGAAAATCTCCCGCGCACTCCGGAAGCACTCTATCCTCGCCTCAGAATTAGAAGACTACTGAAAATGACAATTGACCAACTCGGCGAATCCTTTCGATTGTTTATAAAAATTTGTTCTGGTTCTGAACTCGAAAGTATTTTGAATTGACGTCCTACATTAATTTTTGTAATATTCCTCCCTTCCCTGCAATAAGTGCACCAGTCTAAATTTTTGTCTAATTGTCTAATTGATTTATAAAAAATTCCCTGTGCTTCTAAACTCAAAACTATTTCGATTTGACGTCCTACGTTAATTTGTAATCCCCCTCCCTTCCGCAACAACTGGTGTCGAACGACAATAAGTGCAGGAGTCTAAATTTTTGTCTAATTGTCTAATGACCGGCTAAGCGAATCCTTTGATTGATCTATAAAAAATTCCCTGTGCTTCTAAATTTGAAACTATTTCGATTTGACGTCCTACGTTAATTTGTAATCCCCCTCCCTTCCGCAACAACTGGATTCGAACGTCAATAAGTGCACGAGTCTACATTTTTCTCTAATTGTCTAATGACTGGCTTAGCGAATCCTTTGATTGATTTATAAAAAATTCCCTGTGCTTCTAAACTCAAAACTATTTCGATTTGACGTCCTACGTTAATTTATAATCTCCCTCCTTTCTGCAACAACTGGTGTCGAACGACAATAAGTGGAGGAGTCTAAATTTTTGTCTAATTGTCTAATGACCGACTAAGCGAATCTTTTCAATTATTTATAAAAAATTTCTTCCGGTTCTAAACTCGAAACTACTTTGAAAATGAATCGACGTCCTAGGTTAATTAGTAATCCCTCTCCCTTCCGCAAAGTGTGGAATCGAACGACAATAAATCGGGTAAAACGGGGGTAAACTTTTGTCTAATTAGTGCTCTATCTGGAATTAAAACTGCGCTCGTTCAAGAACCGTTTCCAATCCACGCGAAGATCATTGGGTATTGCAGGATCGTACGAAGGAGGTTGAAAAGGGGGAGAGTAAAGCGTAAGAGGGGAGGAGACGGGAGGGTTCGGGCAACGCGCTCTCCCAATTTCCGAACCTTTCAAAATCGACGTGGATTTATGGGTGTTCGTTCGGTGTAACGAGATTCCTCTCGGACGAGTTTTGCGGGGGGCGTTCGAGTGGCGTCCGTGCGTTGCGGAGGAACGGCGCGGCGTACCAGCGGCGTGGCTTTCGGGGCAAGTTTAATAACCGAGGCCCAGACACGTCGATGCCGCCGCCGCGTTAAGTATCTTTTAAGTAGGTGGAAAGCTCGTTTCCGCAACAGAATTTATCCGGACCCGGGCAACCGCTGCTGCAGCGATTTTATGCGTTATTAACCCCCGCGGCCGGCGGCTTCCGTCTTCGTTTATTAGGGGCGAGGGACGCGCCCCAAGCCCCCTAACCACCGACAGGTTTAAGCCCCGGCTCCGGAGAACCCCGGGAAACGTATTCAACGCGTCAAACTCGTTAATTACCGCGAGAATTCTGCAGGTTGTTGCGCGCCTTGCCGAGAACGCCTCGGAAGCCGGATTGAAAATTCGGCGAGTTTTTTTATTATTTTTTTTTTCGTGTCGCCGGGAAATGTTTTACGGAGAACGCATCGAGCAACGCGTCAACGCAATTTTCATATTTTCCTTTTATCCGTCAGAAAGCTACACGAGAGAATTTTTTTTTGAGACTTCGTCGTTGAAGGAAATTCGAGATTTATCGAAATGTCTCGGTCCACTCGAAATATTCGGGAAACAAGGATCGCTCGGGGTTGCTCTCCTTATCTCGGTTCCGGCGCGAGCTTTCCCAGCCCGAGTTCGGAGCCTCAGCTCCGTTTTCCCAGGCAGAGACGCGGCGTTCTTGATAAACGCAACGGCTCTCTAGCCGGCGGCGTCGGCCCTCCTTCTTCCTTGTCGCTTTCGACGTTTGACAAATGCCCGTCGCCGGCGGGACAGCGAATTCGCTGGAGACCAGTGTGCACCGCCGCCGCCGCCCACGCGCACTCGATCCACGTCGGGATCGATATCGATCTGCGGCTGGCCCGATCTTGACCGAGGCCGCTCGAGAATCCCGAGTATGCTGGCCTCATGGCTTTTCGGGAACACCGCGTTCGCGTAAGTCCGCGATTTGATTCATCGATCTACCCGCGCCACGCCGAACACCACCGTTATGCATGAGTTATGCTCGCGTGGGGGCTGCATATGCTGTGTTCCGCCACTTATCGCCACCGGAAACAGGAAAGGTGCTCTCTCACTCTCTCACCCTCTCTCTCTCGCTCTCGCTCGACGCATTTAGGTGTTTGCGCTCCGCTATTATGGCAGTTCCGAAAAGTCTGTTCCGAGGGAAAGCGTTCGTGATTGAAACGGTAATGGTGGAAGGAAACAATTGGGTTTGAGTGTTTAATTGGACAAAAACAGATGGGAAGGCGAATAGGATCACTGAGCGAATCGGATGGAATTTGTAATAAAATATTGTAAGACGCTGGACCGATCTGCACGTCTGGCTCCATTCGTGATCTTCTCGAGACTGCCGATCGCCTTTTTTCGTTGATCGGCCCTCACGCACACCAGTCGCAACACACACACATACATTCGGCTTTTCGAACCTTCGAGGCTTTCCTCGGTCTCATACAATGTTGTCACACACACAAATTCGGTCTTTGGAACCGTACATTGTCGCTCTCTGCTATGCCCACATTATTATATTTCTAAATCTTGAATAATTATTTTTTTTTACCATGAAATGATGAGCGATCCGATTTGTCTCAGCTTACCCTATACCATGACTCGACTCGCAGTAACGTACCGACACTCTGTTCGTATGTCGTTAATGGTTTGCTAAATATTCGAGTGTTTTTGTTTGACGGGCCCGCCTGGTCGAATTCATAAATCACTGTTTCAGATTGCGCTACTATATCGATAAAGTATCGAAGGATATCTCTGGTCCACCGATAAAAAAATCGTCGCGATGGGAGGGCGGCGGGATGAGGACGGTGATTGATTTCCTCGGGACTCTCCCGGTGGTTTTTCGAGAATCTAGTTATTTCGTTCCTTTCGACCGGTAACTGGAATCGGGGACAGAAAACGATCCGAAATTGATTTCGCCCGGGAGTCCCTCGACAACAGTCGAGTCGAGTCGCGTCCCGATACTTTTGTCCCGCTCGACTGGAAACCGCGCAATAAAGTACGGTTCAAAGTATCACGCGGGATATACGGTAAATAGCGAAAGGTCTTTGCCCTGGCTGTCCTCGGGACGATAGATGGCTGACCTGTAGATCTGCCTGGATCCCTGAATCTGCGACTAACTCCGTCTTACCGTCCCCAATTGACGAGAAAGTCATGAAGACTCGAAACGTCCTTGGAACGACCTTGGACGATCTACGCATCTTCATCGAACGTAAAAATATTTTTTTAACGCTAGTGACGCCACATACTTCGTTTAACATCGGGTGCTTCCGTTTGCTGGGGGACGTCGGAAATGACCTTGAAACGACCTTGGAGGATCTACACACCTTTAACGAAAATAAAAACAATATTTTTTTAACTCTAGTTGCGCCACAAACTTTCTTTTCGTCGTTAAAAATGGAACGTCGACTGGAGATGTAGGAAACGACCTCGGAGCGTCCTTGGGACGACCTTGGAGGATCTATACATCTTTCACGATTACGAAAGTAATATTTGTTTAATTCTAGTAGCGCCACGTGCTTTGTTCAACGTCAAACGCTTCCGGCGTTAAAATGTCGACTGTGGGGATCGGAAATACCCTCGAAACGACCTCGGCGCGTCCTTGGAACGACCTTGGAGGATCTGCACACTTTTAACGAAAATAAAAACAATATTTTTTTAACTCTAGTGGCGCCACAAAATTTCTTTTCGTCGTTAAGAATGGAATGTAGACTGGAGACGTAGGAAACGGCCTCAGAGCGTCCTTGGGACGACCTTGGAGGATCTATACATCTTTCACGACTACGAAAGTAATATTTGTTTAATTCTAGTAGCGCCACGTGCTTTGTTCAACGTCAAACGCTTCCGGCGTTAAAATGTCGACTGGGGGGGTCAGAAATACCCTCGAAACGACCTTGGCGCGTCCTTGGAACGACCTTGGAGGATCTGCACACCTTTACCGAAAATGAAAATAATATTTTTTAACTCTAGTGGCGCCACAAACTTTCTTTTCGTCGTTAAAAATGGAACGTCGACTGGAGATGTAGGAAACGACCTCGAAGCGTCCTTGGGACGACCTTGGAGGATCTATACACCTTTTACGATTACGAAAGTATGTTATGTAGTGATATTTGGTCCCCTCACGGTTTCAAATCCATTCCAGCACCTCTCCCTTTACCAATCCTCAACTAACGCCTAATTTCAAGCGAGACTTACTTTTTATTGAGGTGGGTTCCGAACCACCTAGTTTGCCAACAACACGTGAAACGCACCCAGAGGGCCACTTCCCGGCTTTTTACCGAGCGGTCACCCATCCTAGTGCGTCCCCCGCCCTACGCCACTTAACTTCGGTGATCGAACGAGGACCGGTGTTTTCAGCGAGGCAATGGTCGTTGACACGATTACGAAAGTAATATTTGCTTAATTCTAGTAGCGCCACATACTTTGTTCAACGTCAAACGCTTCCGGCGTTAAAATGTCGACTGGCGGTGTCGGAAATGTCCTTACAACCACCTCGGCGCGTCGTTGAAACGACCTTGGAGGATCTGTAGCGACAGGTTATCGACACTGTCGATATACAGACGGGAGATCGGCCGCTAGAGTTCGCCGCGAAAACAGTCTAGTCGTTCGTTGTTCGTCCGAAAGAGTCAGTCAGTATTGTTAAGAGAGAAAAGTAATAATCGTAGTGTAGAAGCCTGAAATTGTACGAACATTCAGAGTGCAATAAAATGTAATGTAATTGATACCCCCTCGCGTACAGAGTTTTCTGTTTCCGTCGTGTGAAACGTCAGCGTGGTCATCCGACCACGTGGGGACATAACCTCTCCGGCCACGTGCCAACGAGGAATACAAGGTACAGATCTGCACACCTTTAACGAAAATAAAAATAATATTTTTTTAACTCTAGTGGCGCCACAAACATTAACATCAAATGCTGCCGACGTTAAAATGGAATGTCGACTGGGGGCGTCGGAAAGGACCTTGAAACGATCTCGAAACATCCTTGGAACGACTCCGAAGGACGGATGGATCTCTGAGGCAGATGTGCGAGTATATTTCGGTGGGGCTGGGGGGGGGTGCCAGTTTATCTCCCGCAAACGTCGCCCACGCAATTCTAAACAGCAGCCTCCCAGCAGCCGGACAATAATGCGGCCAGCGCGAGATGGTGAAACGCCAGGTTTAAACTGCCTCTCCAACCGGCCGAACACACCATCACCGAGTCAGCCTGTTGACGAATGTGCCTATTTCCCGGCGGTCGAAACAACGCGTGCATCGTCCCCGGCCCCGGCACGCCGCCGCGCTCCACCCCGCTGCAACGACTCTGATGCATCGGCGTCGATGAATCACGCCGATGCGACCCGCGAATCGCACTGCCGGAAATAGAAAACCAGCCGTCACTGCCGTGTCTCGGTAGCTGCTCGTTAATCCCCCTAGTACTGCACCGGAAGTCCTGTGTTCCTTCGGTCGCGTTTCGATACGGTGCACGGCGATCCGAACGATCCCGGAGACGTTGCACTGTCCACGTGTTGCATCGAGCTGCTGAGAATCGTCAAGATCGTTTCTTCGTTCATGTTCGTTTGTATTGCGCTTAGACTCGGTTGTAGATATTCCACGTCGCTGAGGGTTGTAAGGCCTCAACTCAATTTATTTGATCACGCGATTTTAAATGATTCCCTACGACCTGGTCGGGTTATAAGGATTATAAACACTTTTGAATATGTTGATAACTGTTTTATTTTATTTAAAACTTGTAGCAGGATGGGTTTCGCAAAGATGAATTTGGGTTTGACAAAGGTATATCTGGGAACATAGGATGTATATTTTAAAAGGAAGGGTTTTACATGTTTTGTACAGAGGATAGCTTTTGAGGAAAACATAAAGGATAGTTTTTTGAGGAATAATCATAAAGGATAGAGCGAAACGTTACTACAAGAAGGTTGGCAACGAGATATATAAAATGACTTCTAAGTCTATATGATTTCACCATCGGGCGTCCGGTTTATTTCAACCGTACTCTCCCTTTGGGAATCGGCGACGACTCGGATTCACCAGGAGTCCTCTGCCCGTTCGGCGGCCGGCCTTCATGGCCGTCCTCTCCGAAGCGTACAG